>CM074289.1:12286979-12886979 GCA_037194245.1 Opsariichthys bidens | reverse complement strand
AGCAGACGCTTTTATCCAAAGCGACTTACAAGGGGAGCAATTAGGGGTCAGGTGTCTTGCTCAAGGGCACTTTAGTCATGGTATGGAAGGTGGAGAGAGTGCTGTTCATTCACAATCCCCACTTTCAATTCCTGCCGGCGTGGGAATTGAACCAGCAACCTTCTGATTACAAGCCCGACTCCCTCACCACTAGGCCACGACTACCCCAAGATAATGTTAGAAAAGTTATTTCAAATAAAATGCAGTTGTTTTTTTTTACTTTCTAATCATCAAAGAATGCTGTTGTGCACCACAACAGTTTTTAAACATAAAAGAATTGTTTATTGAGCAAATCAGCATATTAACATGATGTCTGAAGGATCATCTGAAGGATTACATTGTGTAATATATTAAAATAGAAAACAGTTATTTTACATTGTAATATTTCACAATATTACTGTATGCTATGCGTGATAAAATATGTGCATAGGTGTGTCTTCATCCTTGTACCCACATATACATAAAATTGGAAATGCATCACTTTGCATAAGTAAAATGTGTTGCGAAATGGATTTCACGATTGTTTTTTTCTCTTTTTTTAATTTTGTGTTCAACAGAAGTTTTCGACTTTTAAAAACAGGAAAAGCACCATTGTTTCTTAAAGCCTAATTACCTTAACCAGCCTCATTGTTCCTTTCCACTTGAGTTTGAGTTTGTGCACTTGATTCAAATCACTGAACCGAGAACTGAGTAGAGATGATCCAAAGGCGATAATTTCAGTCCTGCGTCTGTGCCGGCTGGGGAGTGCTGTTAGCACTAAAAAGCAGACAGGAGACCAAAAAAAGACAGCCTTTGATACTGAGGTAATTTTAGGTAATGGCTTCCAGAATGTGAGTTTAAGGTCACGGGAATGTTATGCAGAGATCTTCCAGTACTAGTACAGCCTTTCAGTGTGACCTTAGGGTTCCCTTTACAGCACCTCAACAACTAATTTCTCTCTTTACACTGCAGAGGTTGAAATGTGCTGGGTCATCAACCAACAAGAGAGCAATAGGAAAAGAATCTGGCACAATTTATCAGTGGGGGCGATGTGAAATTGTAGTAAAAGCAAAACTGATATGAGTGCAGCATTCCTATACCTGTGGTGTCAAGATGCCTACGGAGCCTGTTGATGTTTAAATGCATCTATCAGCGTGAAGGATTGAACTCTAGAATGCCATTACAAAGGAAGATCGTTTCACGCAGCATGACACATTCCAATCAATCACGTTTGCTGAGGGTAAGCACTATTGGATTCATCAGTTGCCAGAGAGCAGAACGAACGCAGCAGTTAAGCCATGACTCCTGGAGCACACTTGACCCTTTCACCCTCGGTCGGAGAGCAATCTCATACCTAATCACCAGCACATGGGGTTTGTGCACCTCAAGAAGGTTTTAGGCACACAGGTATGAGAGGTTAATGCAACCTGCTTGATGAGGAACATGCTTGTTTTTGTGTCCTAGAAATCTCAAGAAAACATGTCCAGATCATGTTTTGCATTGTAACATGATTTTCGTGACAATTATGCATTTCCCTTCCAAATTCTCATTGCAAAACACATGTATATACATACACACACGTACATATATACACATATGGTCACACTTTAGGGTCCAATTCTCCCTTTTAACTGCAAATTTTGTCTCAATAAACTCGCAATTACTGCTTATTAATAGTTAGTAAGGCAGTTGTCAAAGGATTAGTTCACTTTGAAATGAAAATTACCCCAAGCTTTACTCACCCTCATGCCATCCTAAGTGTATATTGCTTTCTTCTTTCTGATGAACATAATCAGAGTTTTATTAATTAATATCCTGAAGCGTCCACGCTTTATAATGGTAGTGAACAGGACTCAAGAAAGTGAAATATAATTTAAAATTACAAAGTAAAAATTATTTAAAATATATATGTATTTCTAGATATATTGTAATGGCAGTAATTGACCCTTCACAAACAGTTTGATTGACAGGCGATCTGACCAATGATAACCCCGAATCCGCCATTTTATCCGACAAAGCAGTCAGGGGAGTTAGTAGATTAATGTTGGTGAAATTGAACTTGAAAAATTGTGCGTACTCACGTCTTTCTGCGGTTGAAACAAGATTCCTTCTGATGTCCATTCGTGTTTATTTGATGATATAAATGAACTAGTATGAAGAGATGGTTAGTTCACGAGCCAAGTGAAAGAGTTACAGTGATCTGTCACGACACATTAAAGAGCCACTATGTGGTACTTACTGTTTAAACTTCTTAAAAAAAATTACAATATTTTAAACATGAAACCGTTTCATACGTTGTCAGTGTCCTATTTGCTCTGCAATGTATTTTTCAATGCCTGAGAACATGATGTGTGACGTGAGAGAGCATGGCTTGTCGGGCATAGCAAGAGGGGTTGGGTTTTGCGAAGGGTCAATTGTCATTACCGCAATGCAATATCCTTTTGATTTTTAAGTAAAATGACCTGGACATGTTCTTGACAGGTTCTGTGAGATTCACAGACACACTGGAGGGATCTTCAGAAAATATGGTATTGTTTTGCTTGTTGGTGTCATAACACAAATGTCCTGCCAGTTTTATAAATTCTGCTGACCTGCCTTTACTCCAGTCCAGTCCAAATCCTTAAGCAGAATCGCATTACAGTAATAAGAATTTTGGATGTACTCTGCTCTACAGAGATACACATCAGAATCAGATCTGCATTAGATCATCATGGTCTTCCAATGAAATCACCTACTCACGAAGCATAAAAACAGACAAAGGCAAAGCTCATTATAGCAATTTCTTAAAATGCCTATGCATTCGCAAGACAAAAAATCTATGGCTTCTTGAATGTTGGCTGAAGAAGAGCGATTAATTATTGAAGCGTTTGACTGAAACCGTACCCTGGGAGACCGTTACCATTGGACAGGTTACCATGGACAGATACCGTCAGCAGCATTATGTGCTGCCTCAGTGATGCCCAAGCCTGACTGCACCGATAGTGGACAGATAAACCGGCAAAACGGCAAGAAATTTCCCAAGAGGGATGAGAATCTACGAGGCTAAACCATCAGAGTACTTTTCCAAACAGTTTACATACTTGCTTATCCAAGCATGATGTCAGCATCAAGATAGGTGCAGCGATAAAGAGATTAATTCGTGTATTATACATCATAAGACTTTCTGCACATAAACATTCACACATGATGATTAATACGTGCTTATAAATGAAGACGTGCACAGACTCAAGCACCCACTAGTTTCACCGATGAACACGTGAGCAGACACAGGGCCTGCTGGGATGGTGTGTTGAAGAGTATAGTCTATTTGTTTAGCTCTTCAGGCTTCCAGAGAGTCTGCAGTTTCGAGTATGTTTACCCTTCTGCTGATCTTATGTCCAGGCCTCCCCTTTGTGTAATGGTGTTGACATGGAGGGTGGGGAAATGACCTTCACAGGGTTGGAAAAAAAACTTCAAACCTGTGTTCTCAGAGAAGTGGAGACCGGGGTCAGAAGGTTTAGGCTGCGGACACGAATAGAGAAATTGATGAGACAAATAAAGTCAATGCTTTGCGCTACAGGTAATGGCGCAAGTCATGCCGCAGCTGCCGCTGCAAACACATCTGGCTTCCTTCAAATGGGATTCAGGAGGTTAAAGGGTGGATGTGGCAGACCTTTGAAAACGAGTGATTGAATGTATGACATCAGCCTGTAATGTGGTCAATAAAGTCATAGATGGAAAATATAGACTGCTAAAAGCCATAATTTCCATAGTGTAACATCCATAACAGTTCTCTACATTTGACAATTTGTGGTTACTTTGTTTTCATGATGTTAAATGTGCCCTCAAATGGCTTTCCGAGCAAACACCTCAGTCCAAACCCACCACCACAACACCAACGCAAACAACCCCCCAAAAAACAACAAACGCTATCCTCGTGTTACCTCGAGAGGCTGATTGAGGATGTGTTTTAGAAGTGCATGGGCAGCACCCGAAGTGCTAAATCAATGACATCAGCTCAGCACAGCTCTTCAGGTTTCTGCTGATGAGGTGCCTTCACAGAGGCAGTAAAATGAGAAAAAAGTGACGGGAACATTCAAGCTTGAAAACGAGTCAGTTGGCCGTGTATGTGTCCAAGAAGGGCTCTTTCCAAGAACAAAGAAGTTTAATCAATCACATGGTTTTTAATTTTCCTCCCAGGCCCCCCATCACACTCTCACAAGATGTCTGAGCTGTCAGCAGTCAAGGCCCGTCTCAAGGTGAGAAGCCAAATAGACAATGAGGCCGTTGAATGGGTCGACTTCAAACTGTGTTGAAGATTGAGAAATTAGTATCATTAGCAAGTCTCCATCCATATTGTGAAAAGGAGGAACATGAAAAAATAAAATCAGAAATAAAATATTTCATCATTTATTTTTTAAAAATGTCAAATTAAATTAAATAGAACAGTGACATTACATCTATATTACATCTGTTTATTTATTACTACAGTGTATAACTAGATATTTCCATCCAAGTTGTGATAAAAAATGAAACAAAATAAAATAGAACATTATTTCGATCCCCTGTGTTCAAGAGAAAAAAAATGTCACTTTATAGGGAAATTGGACCAAAATATGTAACCGAATACATATTACGATTACGGAACGATTTTGCCCTTTTTTGCCTTTTTTGATTTCTTTTGCTAATATTTTCAAAGTGCATAATGTTAAAAGCAGCAGGAAGACATTCTTTCTATACTAAAAGGCTAACATGCATTCAAAGTAGCACAATAGACATCAAGGAACCCTTTTATGACCTTCCACATTAATTAAATTAAATCATTTCATGTGGGCCATAAACGACTTGATTCATTTTCAGGGACTGCCCGATGAAGCCGGCATTCACATGCTCTCTGTCTCTCTCTACATCTGTTTGTTTAATTTTTACTTTGTTCTGTTTTTGTTTTTTCTCCGTTCCACTCGCTTATGGCTCAGCTGCGGCATTCCAGTTTACATTAGTCACAAAGTTATGACAGCTGAGCCCAACACTGTTCCGTGTAAGACGCGTCCAAGATTCATGGGTCCCCGCTCAAAGAGCAAAACCTTCGCTATGGGATGATAATGATGCCATACAGAGGATAAAAAAAAAAAAAAGAGATGAGCGCTGCACATAAAAGAAACAAGACAGCAATGTCAATCCACGGCTCAAATCTTAGGTTTCGAAACAGAGATCGCTTCCAGACGCCATCTGCACATGAACGTGGTTCATAAACAAGCAACAAAAACAGATTCATTTCAGGCTAGGCTTGAATTCCTGCTGCCATTCTCAGTTATACAGAGCAAGAGAGAGTGTGAGCCCAGCCAAAACTGTTTGGCCTCCCCTCCACGTCGCACTAATTGGATGGCGTTGTGCTGAAAGAATGGTCCTTATTAGGATCAGCCATGTTAAAAGACATGTTAGCAGCAGGGAGTCATTTATGAACGGCATCTTCTGACCCAAAAACACCATGTCACTGCTGACTGAATGACAAAGGTTTTTTAAAAAGGCCCCGGTTCTGATTTGTAGCTGGTTATTGTGATTGATTAAAGTTAAACGGACTCTTTTGGAATAGTTTTGCATTCCTGCGCTCACTTTCTGACCTCTAACCTTTGACCTTGAAACTGTGAATGTAATTCGAACAGCAGGCAGGAGCTTAGTTGCTATCTCTAGCCATTTGCCGACCCAAGAGGTGAAACACTTAACCCTAAATCAAGCCCAAACTCCGGGTCATTGATTTCTGGAGTTAAACTATTATTATCCATTATTAATTCTCATTTCTTTCCATCTTTAACTTATAGGTTATGTTCCAGTACCTGAAGTATGGGAGTGAGAGTGTTTAGCGCCCGCCCGGTGGACTTGTTTACAAAATCCAATTGTTGAAATCCAGGCTTGACGGATGGCCTTGGGTCTCCAATCAGCGCCTCGCGTGAGGAGAGCCTCAGATTGATAAAACAGACATGTAAAGATATTTACACATGTCTGCCAAGAGAGACCCTCTCTGGAGAAACAAGAGAGGGGCCCCCAAGTCCCCCCTCACCCCGTCCCCTGTTCCCTTTCTGTTTAACATGCATTTCTCAAGCCCTCACTCTATTTAGCTGAGGAACAACGGTTAAAGTTGGAGGTTTTAGGGTAGCAATTAAAACAATTTTCTCAAATATCCCAGAGAAAACAAATTAACCAATAGACCAGATGCATAAAGAGCATTTTGGAATGAGATCATTATTGTTAATAATGCACATTTTCCCATTACGTGATGTTGCCAATGGAGAACTAATGGAAAATGTCCTTAGTTTAATTGAGCAAAATGGTTTGTCGACATCCAATGGGCCAAAAGGATCAACATTTCAGGGATTATGGATTTATGAACTATAAAAGAAGGCACTCAAATACCTCTACATTCATATTTGAATCTATTGTCATTAGTTTTGGCTCAGTAGGCTGGGCAGACAGCAGCTGGACTAGCACTAAATGTACCTCAAGTGTTCGCTGGAGGCAGGGATCACTCCACCTGGCATGTGGACGCTGGGTTTATGCGGGTGACAGAATTTAAGCAGGGCAGGGTGACAGCTGTCCTGCTACAGGGAGGTAATGTAAAGGCTGGTTGACCAAGAAGTCTTGCTGGTTAAGCTAGTCAAAGTACAAAATATGTTAGTGAGCAACATGTCGTTCTTTCCAGCAGGGTGGTTACTAAATGAATATAAGCTAACGATCTAAATGTATCCGTCATCAGCTGGTTTCAAGCAGCAGAAATCTGCTTAATATAAGAAATGTTGCGACTTGCATGTCAAATCATTTAGTAAGGCGCTTCACGTGATGCACGGCCCGTATAAGCAGCAAGGTCAAAAACTAGCATGTGCATTTCATTACAGAAACCTCACATATGTCTAGCAATGGTTTAAACATAACGGGCGTATTACACTGCATTCAACATCCAGATTTCAAAGCAATCTGTTGATCAGGTAGACATTATGAAAACAGAGTTTGAAGTCAAAAGCTGTTGTAGTCTGCTTACTGATCTGGCAGAAGATGTGACCTGCCCCAGATCTTTCATCAAACATATATTAAGCGGGTGCACTTTCAGAGTAGTGAAACTCTGGCTGAATAAAATAAAATAAAATAAAATAAAAAATACTGTGCTGGGTTGCCACTTTCTGTCCATTGTAAAAGTGTAAAATAAATATCCTAAAGCAGAATAGGTTGAGAACCACGGCTTCACAGTAGAGGCAACAGGAATTGTAAATCAGCATAAAAACTCTTTGAAATCAAATCAGATCTACACTGATGAAGCACTGAAGCAGGCAGGATCTTTTTTCGTGGAATACTTTAGCTCTAAGGTTACCTCTGGAAAAAAAACAACCATCCATGGTCACGCTCAGTTCTTTTCAGTCCTAATCAACCGTCATGGTATCCTCTTGAGTAAAAAAGAAATAACGAGAGAAAAAAAGGAGAGAGAGAACAAGATAGACACTCCCTGTGGCTAAAGAAACTGACCACTCTCTCTTAGCAGGGTTCAGTTTAAAGAGGATAGTCCCTCTGGGAAGTAACTAGGCACAACATTTAGTCATTTCTCACCTTCACGCAGATCTCAAAGCCTTATTTCCACCACTGAAACAGCTGCCTGACTCATTCTCACTCGGAGGAATAATGGATGAGGAGGCCGGGCAGAGGAGGAGTGGAAGAACTGATTAAAAGGAGCACCAGCAATGGCGTGCCAAGAGAAACCATCACACCTGAAATTCCCTGACAGACAAAAAGAGACAAATGAACACTGTATGTGGAGCAAAGGAGAGATGTGGAGGGGAAAAAGTGAAAGAGGCCCATAGGATAAAGCTGTCAGGTAGAGTTATAACTTAAAGCCGGCTGCTAAATGTCTTGAGTAACACTGCCCAGATATTGGGCACCTGGCCTCGGTCCAGTCTAACGGCCGGTTTTCCTTCTTTGCAGATTGCTGATGACAAACTGGACTGATCGGAATCATTTCCCAAAAGAGGAAATCTGAGATTGCTATGCCATGCCTGAGGCAATAACTGGCATGACATGTTTCAGTTAACAACAGTGATGTGAAGCTATTGTGGATCTGATATGAAACAAAATAAGCTTCTTTAAGTGAGTGAGTGAATGACAGAGAAAGAGAAGTAACTGATCTACTAAATAACAAGATCCATATCCTCACTGTTGGCACTATTTTGGATTACTCACTTTTCTTCCCACAATGTTGACTGACGTGTAACGGAGTAACTCAGCACTCTCTTCGCGATTTGGACCACCGTGGTCAATATGAGTTGCATGGTTAGAGAGACTCAAGAAATAATCCCAAAAAGGTCTTTGCCTAAATACACAAAGTCTTCACTACATTAAGGATACATTAAGGGAAACAGTTGCTCCATAAATACTCAGTTACCGCTTGGAAACGTTTCTCTTTTCCTACCTTGAAAACTGTGGTTTGTCCAGGCTGACTTAGCCAAACTCAACTCAACCAGAAAGTTTCGGATCAGTATGGATCTCTTCAATGTCTACCTAAAACAATGCCAGTAAAACATCCACACCACGGAAAACAAGGGATAATGTTCTACACCATGGAAACATGTTTCCTTTTAAAACACTCAATGCATATATAAATAAATGAAAAATAAAACATTAGAAACTAAAATCAATAGTTTCAAATGCAGAGAATTTCGCATCCCAACATTATAATGTACAGTATGAAAATCGATATTCATCTTGAGATTAGTTAAGATTATATTTAATAGTGTTAAATTTGTGTAATTTAGAGACTGAGAATGTTTCCGCTGATGCACAAACAGGTAGGTTAAAAATTCAGACCCAACAGTTTCCTCCTAAATCAAACACTGACCTGATAATGCCTAGCTGCCAAGCTTTTCCACATCTCCACAGTTTGACCTTAAAATAGTCCCAGACTCAAATCCCAGGACTCTATTTTGGCAGCACATACACACAGTGCTGTATTGCAAACCTTAAATATCACTGCAGCATATGTTTCAAACATATATTCCAACAAAAACAAATATATTTTGCCTTTCACCCGTCATGCCAAGAATTAGGCCAAATTAGATCACTGGAGACTAACGCACGGAAACATACGTTTACACCTAACCGTCAGCTGGAGTTGAGACGAGAACTTTCTGGGGATGAGAACTTTCATTTTACATAGATAAAGCTAGCCTTAAAGTGTCTGTCTGGACTCCTGAGCACCCATAGTGCTCCTGTGTCTGCTCTGCCAGGGTTTAGTAGGGCTAAATCTCCCAATGCTGCTCTCTATGACTCATTTAAACAGGCTTTATTTAGACACTCCTCATTTCCTCCTGCTGAGGGGAGACATTCAGCATCCCACAATCCCCTGGGGTATGCTGGTCTGCTCAAAAATGATGTTTCCATGGCTAGCATCTTCACGGCCAGATGTGGAGTGGCATTGGTTGCTAAACCAAAAAATATGAAATATTGGATTACACATAGGCAGATGGAGAACTGCATGTTCAGAAGGGGAAAGAGAGAAAGAAAGGATGGACAAAGAAAGCCAGAAAGAAAAGACTGAACGAGCAATAGATGAACGGACAGATGGATACATGGACAGAAAGAAGGATGGACAGAAAGAAAAAGACTAATAGAAATGTGTAGAACTGCATGGATGGACGGATGGACAGGGCAGACAAAGAAAGAAGGAGGAAGGGAAGAATGGAAAGAGACAGAAAAAGAAAGACAACAGTAAGAAAGACAGAAAATAAAGTCAATAAGCCAGCAAGAAAGAAAGTTTTGCTACAATACCGAGATGAATATTACTCCTAATCTTTAAACCCAGATTCTGGAAGGGAAAGTGAAAGATGGAAGTCTTTAAAGCGCACATTGTTACCGGCTGACAGGGCACATAAATTAAGCTCTGCCACACATTGAAGCCTCACTCCATACATCACCCCACAAAACCAGAACAATCACTATTACACTTGAAATGTTTCTCTTTTCAGTTCAACATAAAAACTAATTCCGTTTAAGAACAAAAAGAAGCCATTCCTCTTAAGAGCCATTTCACTGGTTGATATCAAGGACACTATTGTGGAGTAACGCCCAGGGATCCGAGAGGCGTTCTGGGCTTAGGTCCGGCACTCAATCTAAACCTCCGGAGCCCATGTCCATGAGAAAAATGGGGAGTCTGATGTATAAAACATAAATTTGCCATGGACCTGGTTGTCTGTTATGCAAATAAATAGAGAAGACTAATTACCTTGAAAAGAAGGTCGTGTGGCATTTTTCCATTTTAGGAGAACGTTTAGCTCGGGGCAGCCGCCCACCCTCTTAATATTTCAAAGACAGTTTAGGATGGATATGACTTGGTGGCATGTGAACAGCTTGTGAAAAGATTGTTACCATATGACGAGTGCCTTTAACCATCAGCAGTCTTTAGACAAAGGTTGCAATGTTTACATGCCGAAAGTGGTCTCACTAACACACCGAACAGCCAGGTGTTAGTCGTGTGCTGCACAGTTGGAGATTGAGTGACACTTATGTGATGTTGGAGATGTTTCTCACCAGATTTCCCCCCGGATACATTATGTGCTTAAGGGATGTTGAGATTATCTTATTCAGAGCCCTACCTTAAAATAAATCACAAGTGCCCAGCGACATCAAAGAGCTAAAAAAGGGCGCAAATGGCCCTATAGACCTGACTTGTTTAGGCTGGAGATGGGAAAGGTTTGTGAGAAGAATATCACACTGGTTCACAGCAGTTGGGAACAGTCTGGATTTTTTTCCATGACTATAGTTCTGCAAATAATAGGTAGTTCAAGGAAGAGGAAAAGGTTTGGTGGAGATTCAGAGAGAAAAAAAACTTCTACATGAACACTGACGTGAGATGATGTGCCGTTTTCTTGTTGACTAATGTTATCCAACAAGTTAGAATGGCTACAGGCGAGGAAAATGTAGCATTTTGCTTCATCAAAGCTGCCTCCCCATACTACAGGGAGCAAAGCTATTGTGTGACTCTACAATATTTCACAAGTTCCTAAGCAGCTCTATCAATCATTTTACTAATGCTTGCTATATTATGTCAGAGGTCATATTACTACAACTTAAAAAGCTACAAACACCCAGGGACACTGGTCTGTAGAAGCTACTCTGACTTGACCTCTAAATTCAGTTTGAAGTTCTCTACACTCAACCAGCAGAAGCCAAGTTTAGTTTCAGGGGTAAAAGGTCTAAAGGAGCTCAGGGTTAAACTCATTCTAACAACCCTGGATGCTGCTGTCCACACCTTTGTAAGACCAACAAGAAAATGCTGGATAGGTGCCAGCATTGGAGTCAAGATCTAATGAAGTTGCTATAGAGACCTTACGGGAACACATTAAGATGACCTTGGACCATCTCAAAACTAGGGCAAAACAACATACTTTTTAAAATCAACTAGTCTTCTGGTATCCCTGGATGATTAAGGCTATTTTTGGATTCACCTAACCACACTATAGGTATGTTAATATGCACCCATTTTCATCAATCCGAATTAATTAAATCCGATTCCGAAAATACGGTTTATATGTACCATAAACATTACAATCCAATTCAAATATTCATATAAATCCATATATTATATATATTCAGAACTAAACTTCTGTGGAAGTGCATGTCTGTCGTGTAAAACGAAAGACAAAAATTGGACAGAAAATGTGTATAAAGTAATTTTGAATATGATTAAGGAAATAGTCCGATACAAAAGTTTTTTCTTTTTCCTATTCATCAGATTATTTCAGATCTTCACCACCCCTTTCAATAAGATTGAAATTTCATAAGGGGCAAACTTGGTCAGGGTCATATCTATCGAGGTGTTTACATGAAAGCTTTTCAGTATGATTGAGCCATCAATGATTACTGATAGATTATTACATTGCATGTAAAGCAGGGGATGTTCTTGCACTCAAAAACAGCAGGACGGAGTGGACCGGATCACCGAAGCGTCCACCAAAGTGTTTTTAGCCAGCTGAAAACGCTGGGCGCTCTACTACTCTCTCTACTTGAGAGAGCATCAACAGCAGAGCATTTTTTTTTTTTTTAAATGAAACGCTTTGATGCTATGATACGGAATATCCGCAGCACTGTTACTTCAAACTGATTTCGCAGATAATTTGTCGACACAATGTATGTTATGTATGTTTGGAGACTAGTAATATTAATTTCTCATCCATTTTGTTCCATTCTCTGCTTGTTGATATCCGTGTACAGCAAGAATGTTGCGACAGTTGGACGATGTTGTATTTGTCCCACCCCTCCAGCCATCCCACTCTGATTGGACGGCTAAAAAGTGACAATGATGGGCGGAGCATTTTACTCTCAAAGTTGAACATTTTTCAACTCGCTAAGCGCTTGAGCGTGAAATAGATGCTCATCGCCTCGTTACGCTCATGGCGTAAAATACAACGCTTAAAAGAAAACAATTCGAAAAGTACACTAGCCACAGGAAGAAATGCATTGGTGGACACATGGCCTTATTGCAGGACTCCGGAGATATAAATCTAAAACTACTTAACCTCACTAATCAAGTGGTTGTTCAATGAAACCAGGAGGGACTAGCCACTCATAATGCCTTTCCCTTCTGGAAACAAAGTCTTGGTCTGGATTTGGTCACACTGAAAAAAATAATGACAAGAAATTTCTAATGATGCATTGTCAAATCGCGCCTTTGTTCAACTCAATTATCTGCAGAGCCAGGAGGTTATAAACCAAAGACAAATGAACAATTACACTGCACTCCCCCTCATTCCCTTTTCTTTCTTCTCCTCGACATTCTTCCCGTCTCGTCTCCGCTTTTTCTCTACCCTGCAGCGCAACAGTGACAAATGCATTTGCGAGAGAGATAAAAATGGCAACCTCTAAAAAAATAAAAATAACCATGTGCAGATTTCTTTTACAGGGGAGGCCGGGAAAAAATTAATTCACTCAAAATCAAAAATTTCAAACAGCTACAAAAATATTTTCCCACCAAACACAATCCAGATGGTGGTGAGCTCCCAGTTTCACCTCTTAAATTCCCTTATTATATTGTTTGTGGTATAACAATGCATGTACCTATTAGGAATGCTAATTTTTTTGATTGCTGATAAGCATCGAAACAGCACTGTGGTCCAGACGGCATATCTCTGATCAGCATGAGGTGTTAGCTTCCTGCTCTGAGATCTACATAGGAAGGAAGTGATTCCTTAACAGATGAGGTAATCCAGTTCGAAAATTACAGCACCATCTGACTTCACTGGCGTCCACCGCTCCATTTAGAATCAGCCTTGCTGTGATAGCGCCATTACTCAGATTAGAAATAGCTAAAAGTCTAAAATCATTACGCATAGGTTGATAAAGACTTCAAAGTTTGTAAGTTTTCCTATCGGGATTTAATACACGTTGGCAATCAGCAAAGTTTCACATTCCCTTCTTTTTGAATTGCCAGGATCAAGCTTAGAAGGAGTATTATATTTTTAACGTAGTTTATACCATTATGCATTTTAACCTAATTTATATAATTATTAATTATTATAATTATAATATAAATATTATGTACAAATGTTTTAACATTTAATTCTGGAAATATATATTTATATAAAATATTTATATTTTTAATGAATTTAATTTAAAGCACTAAATCGTCAACATTATAACAGTATTAAAAATGCATATTTAAATTTAGCTAAAGATTACACTTAACAATTATATTATATTATAAAGATTACTTTAGGTATATAATGACCATGCACAATTAAACCAATAAATTAAAAGAAAAATCTGTATTATGATCCAACATGGTACCAATATATTGTGCATCCCTACTTAATGCAGTCAGAACAAATGAAAATTCATCAAATAATTACAAGTTACTGGATATTAACTGAAGCATCAGTAGCTGCTGTTTGAAGAACTAAACATCCAGATCAAAAGTAAGGAAGTCGTGTTCTCCACCAGGAGACCGGATTTTCCCTTTACACCATCACATGGATCATACAGTGTGTGTGTTTTAATTAGGTCGGGGTAAAAATATAAAGAGACCAATCCTGTAAGAAATCCCCTCCGCCTGTTTGATCATTTTCCACCCATACAAAGGGCTTTGTATTAGATCACTTCACAGCTCCGAGACAGGGTGTGGTGGGAGAGATGTGGCGCTTTGCTCCCAGAATGATTGTAAACTCAAACTTCTTTGATTATGGAAAGTGAAGGGACTTACTGTAGAATCGCTCAGAGTGTCTATATGCTTTCATTGTTTTTTGTGTTGCAGGTTGTGGTGGAGTGATTTGCTCTCTCTTTAGCGGTTCATAATGGTTTGCATCTGTGTGGCAGGAGGTACAGTGATCCCTTCGTAGATTTCATACGGTGGAAAATAAGGCTGCTGAGGATTAAGACCAATTTCCCTTGTGGTAAATAAAAATGGGTTTATGGGTTCCTTTAGTTTGTCAAACAATTTCTATGGGTTTTGATTACGCCACAAGCAGGATCACAGAGTGGTGCTGATGTAAAGGAGCCGTAGCCTGAATAACCATTATGAACAATCAAAAACCTTCTGGCAACATGTGACATGACATTTAATAAAACAATGAAATAGCACGTATGTGCAAGTAGTGACATAAACAGTTGCACAAATGAATTGTGTATTTAAAAGTATTTAAAGATCTACAAATAAAACCAATGAACGTCCATCAGCCGACATCCTGTTTGTCCTAAGCTAGCATCAGTTTTCTTTCCCAACACCTGCCATCCCATGGGTGTCAGTTACTATAGTAACAAGGTTGGCTAAACCTAGCTAATGGTCCTGTTTATCCTTTTTTTTTCTCCCATTTTTCTTTCTCCCGACCACTCAGTTATAACTGGTTGGTAAACAACAGACATCACCCCAGACGTTACACTCCACTACCCTTACAGATCAAAAATCCATGAGATCCACAAGGGAACAGATATCTTGTTTTGTGTGTGCTGTCAAACAAAACCAACAACAAATCCAGATTAATTAACAAGGCACCCATTTACTCAATGGATATTATGTGAAGAAACGTCAGCCAGCTTTAGTCAAAAGGACAAAACATAACACATAGGTCTGATCATCAGGAGACACATTATCAGCCTGAGGATGGCGAAGCACCGGCCTATTTTAATATGACCTTGATACAGCGAAAATGCATGCAGGAGACAAGTGTTAATGACTCTAGGGGTTGTCTATGGGCTATGAATGCTGTCCTGGGAGAATTGCATTAAGACATTACAGAAACATAGTTATACAGATGTGAAGTTAGAGGTACTGGATAATAGTGGTTGCAATAGGGTTGTAAAAGACAGATACAGATATGTGGAGAGCATGGGTGCAAAAAGTAGTCAGCTCTCCATTACATGAATTTTTTTTTGCGGGAGAAGAAATATTTCACCCCATTTATTGGGAGCTAATAATATATCCATCATAAAATGATTTCTGAAGGAGCATGTGACACTGAAGTAGTGTTGTCAAAAGTACCGCCTTGGTACCGAAATTTAAAAACGTGACACTTTGAGCGCTGTTGAGCGGATTCATAATCTATAATCAGCTCATATATATATAAATCTGTTTATTTTATTCATCTGGAAAGGAAAGAATGCGTCCTTCATCAGATTGCTGGTACTGAAATATTCCACAGAGATTTCAAGCTGTCTTTTAGCTAATTATGAGTATGGCTCTTCTATAGTTACAGACGCTTGATTTAACAACATGATGATTAGACATGATAATTATCTGAGGCACAGTAACAATTAAGTAATTGTTTCGTACCTACATAATCTCACCCACATTTTTGCATGTAGACTCTCAGCCTGATACTTAAACAACCACAGAAACCACATACATCACTCCTTCAACCACACAAAACAAACACACATCCAGTATGAGTTAGAAGGGAAATGGGTTCATGTAAATAAAAAAATGTGTACCAAGGTACAATAACAAGACATCAATCACAATGATGACAAATATCTGTTGCAAAATAACATTAAAAGAATATCCACACGCAAAATGACAATGGAATTTAAATTTCAACACCATACAGCAATTATTTTGTGTAGAATTGCATGTTGAAATGTTTCACATTTGAGCCAAAGATCAATTTTCTTCTCAAAATGATCACTCAAAACCAGGAGAGACAGATGATGGGCAGTGGAAAGGCGGCTTGTGTGTGAAGGCGCTCTGGAGGAAGGGACAGCTCTTTGTTCTAGTAGAGAGGAGATCTCTGGGGAGAGCTGGTGTTATTCTTTACCAGTGTGATACCAGCATGGCTCACTGCCCACAGACTGTCTGCTTCCATTTTACTCTCTTTTGTCATGTAATTCTCTGGTTTAGGCGATCCGATAAGAGTGTGTAGTTTATGAGATAGAGTACCCAAGAAAATGTGTTTGACGGTGAGGAGTGGTTTTGTTTCCCCATCGAAAGGCTATTTATCCTTGTGTGTGTTTGTGCACAAGTTTTAGTTACAAAGGATCATGCTTATAATTTATTAACCCACTTCTCATGTCCTTGAGGGGAGCCCGGGCAGACATAAAGCAGACCTGCAGACACACACTTAAAAAAGCATAAAACATAGAAATGTCTAAAAAAGGACAAAAGGGACCATTGCCAACCAGACCATCAGCCGAAAGCAAATTACTACCCCTACACACAAACCGACACACACACACAATCACACCACAGACATACACCACCTCCCTCCTCCTCGCCGTCAGATTGTCATGGTAACCATGACTACTGGCACAATTCCTTGCTAATAACTCACACCACATGCTGACATCTCTCTCTCCCCCTTTCTCTCTCTCTCTCTACACACACACACACACACACACACACACTTGTACTGTACACACATACATATTTATGAATAATGGATTTAATCTTCCGGAGTTAATCGTTATGCAGTTTTTAAGTGTAAAAGACCTTAAGGGTAATTTTTTGGGGGATCATAAAGCAACAACTGATACAACTGTCTTGATATCATAATAAGAAAAAAGCTTAAATAAAAGGAATTATATCAGTAATTTCTTGGCATGAACTTTCATGACTATTTCTTAGAAGACCAATTTTAAAATGTCATGTGGAGTCACTCTCCAAAAACCAATGACAATCGATCGATCGATCGATCGATCGATCGATCGAGATCGAATAGATAGATATAGAGATAGATAGATAGAGATAGATATAGATAGATAGATAGATAGATAGATAGATAGATAGAGATAGAATTCACTTGTTGTACTTGTGTACACCTTACACTCACATGGATGTATTCAGTATGGATCATGTTCATTTGTTTTTAACCATTAAACCAAAAACACAATTCAAAAACCAAACATACAGAGTACATTTCTAAGAAATTCTGAGAATTCGTTTTTGTTTTATCACAGACACTCTTAAATGTCATTGACCCAGAAAACCTGAACCGCGAATGAAAGCCTCCCAGATTGTCTGATTTATCATTATTTGTTGCTGTAGAACACATATCCAAATATGCCGATAATGGGGTTGTAATTTATGGGTGTAAGTGCATGTAGGAACTGTATGAAAGTGTAAACAGCCAACCAAAACAAAACTCCCAAATCAACTTCTCTCATAAACAGTTGCCTTCAACTACATCATTGCTCTTCTACTTACTTCTACACATAAGAGCTCTCATAAGACACTCTTAAACAGTTCAGTCACAACCATCTGGCAGTCGCTGCAGATTCAGGGTTATCCAGGGACGCATTGCTGCTATTTTTCAGCACCTGGAACTGAATGATCCGTGTTTGATTCCTGTATATGAACTGATTAGTTGGAAAACATCCAATAAGGGCACAGCCTCTCCGCAAGACAGCTGAGAGCTTTTATTGAACATTCAAAAGTCCAGAGATCTTATCAAATGTTTCTGTTTGATCAGTGCTGGCCTATTTACCCAATCTTTAGGAGAAAAGGAGCAAAAGAAACATCTCCACCTTATTATGAGGGGTGCAGGGCTCTTTATTGGAAGTCAATGATTTCTGCTTGCAGGTGGAGCAGGTTGAACCAGATGATCCGGTCAAGTTCTACTGCAATCACGGAGCGCCCTCATATCCGCTTTCTCCATGTAAGCAACGAGAGCACTGCATTCCAGGGGTAAACTCATCCCGAGGCAAAACACTTGAGCTCAGAGCAGTGCGTGCTACTGAAACAATGATGAATGGTTCAGCACAGCATAGATGGCGATTAAACTAGGGTCAAAATCATCACCTGGAGTGTAGAAGACAATCGTTATCACCACAGGACTACAGCTGGTGGAATGTCTTTCCACAGAATGGGACCAAGTTAAAGGATTATTCCAGGTTCAGTACAACCTCCATCAAAAGCAATTGTGGATAATGTTGTGTTGCTCAATTGTCTCTCTATTCTTTAAAAAAAAATCTTCGATGAATAGAAAGTTCAAAAGAACAGCATTTATTTGAAATATTTTTTGTAACAATGTGAAAGACTTTACTTTCACAATTAATCAATTCAATCTGTCCTTGCTAAATAAAAGTGTCAATTTCTTTTAAAAAAAACACACATATACACACTAAAAACCTTTGAACAGTTATCCAAGCTTTACATTTCTGCTTTTAAAATTTCCAAAACTTGGCCGCATTTACTACAAATGCAAGAACCTCACTGTAACCTTGATTTTTGCAGATTGCACGTGGTTTGTGCTGTTCACACTGTTAAAAAAGAGAGAGAGAGAGAGAGATCTGAGTTACATATGAGCAAAAGAATTGGATTTGGGCCACTTTTGCCTGCAGTGTGAACGTAGTAGTTGCAAGAGAACTTAAGACTTACCATGAGAATCAAGGGCTCCATCTGAAAAAGCATTATGAATTCAAATGAATGTCTCTTTTCTTTCCAGGCCATGAGTGACAGCAGACATAAAGCCTAGTGCACACAGACCAAACGCAGCTACTGGAACTCACTCCCCTATTCACTGTAATACTTTTAAGCGTCCCGCACAAGTTTGATCAAGCTGACAGAGACCGTGAGGTCGACAATCTTATTTTTCCAGGCTCTGCAGCCCAAGGTATTTTCAATAGGCCTACAGAGGCCATCCTTTCTTGATCTGAAACAAACGTGGACTGGAAAAGAAAGGACCATGCCAACTGAAAACGCTTTGAACGGTAGGATAAGAAACACATTGTAACATTTGTGTCACACCGCTCTGAGTAAAGTTAATACGGTATGCACAAAACTAGGACAACTGTGCAAGAAGTCCAAAAACTTTATTGGCCAGAAGGATTAAAAAGCCATTGTAGCCAGAATAAAAATCAAATCAGCTGAAAAAATAACTGATGGATGAATTTCCAAACATTTCTATGCTTCTATGCTTTATGAAGGAGACAAGTAAAATAAGCAATGAACTTTACAAAAGATCATTTGGATAGTCACTGCACGTAAATAAGTACTTAAGAGTTGATCTGGCTTGAATACAACACCTTGATTATGAGTTTCTCTGAGCAAGCATGACATTTGGGGGGAATAAAACAAGGGCAATGTGTGATTTTTGAGTGGAAGCACCGCCATATTCTTCTCTTCGGCCTGCAGAGTATGTTCCACGAAGTCAAATCTCGCAGAACCATGCTCGGATGCCAACTCAAACAAGTTTACCCAAACCCTGCCAAGGATAGATGAATCAACTCAGCGTGAGGTTTGGAAAATGCAGTAAGCTCCTTTTTCCCATCAAACAGAAACCTCAGGTTAATGTACAGCCTCTTAAATGTAATGCAAACAAACCTTAAAAATACTGACAGAGCATTATGTAATGGCAACACATAGAGGGAAATGACGGTCCTGCGAGTGAGGGCGAAGGCCAGGCGGTTCGATGAGTAGCAGAAAGTGGCGAGACCTCACAAAGCCCAACTGGCAGAGCATCAACCGTGCGGGATGGAGGTCAGAGAAGAGACCACCAGGGTGACGGCAAGATTACTGGGTGTGTTGGAGGGATAATCTAGGTGCCTGACAGTCTGCAAAAGCAAGGATGGGTTGAGAAAGACCACAATTAATGGCACCATGTGTGCATATGTGCCCCGTTTATTGGCACATCGGCTTATAAAGGCAGTTGTTCAGAAACGTGAAGGTGGAGCGAGCAAAAGCAGAAGAGATTACCGCCACCATGCTGTGGTTCAAGGTCCGCGGGCTTTAATGGACTGTTCGCCACAACGTGTTCATTAAATCAATGCAGCAGGTATTATTACTGGCTGCGTCTGGTGCGCACAGTAGCTTTGTAATTAAATTTCATTTAACTGAGCTCTTTGATGGGAAAAGCTTAAAAAGGGGAGGGAGAGACCTGCTTATTTTGGAGAGTAGACACCATAGATTGAACTGTAGTCTAAAATAAAAAGTAAAGTTTGAGAGGGAAGGAGTGACACATGGTGGGGGGGGGATGAATGCGAGTATTGGGTAAAATAAAAGCAGAAGAGTGCCATTACCCATCTCTAGTCACCTCTCCTAATTTGCCCTTCCACTGAACTATAATCGCTTTTATTCAAGCCTCATTAGGCTCTTTGACTGGATGCAATTGTGCCTCTGTGCTGCACAGCACTGATATCGACATTTGCTCAGCAGATATGAACTGCAGAAGTTAGCAGGAGGGGAAGAGACCAAACGCAGTGGTGTTTGTTGAAAACATGCATAAAGGGTTAATTCACCCAAAATGAAAATTCTGTCAGTAATTACTCACCCTCATGTCGTTCCAAACCTGTAAGTCTTTCATTCATCTCAGGAGCATAACTAAAGATTTATTTAATGAAATCTGAGAGCTTTCTGTCCCTCCATTGACAGCTATGCAATTTGACGATTCAAAAAGGTCATAAGAGATCGTACAACTAATCCATATGAACAAACCTCATTGGTTCTTGCAGAAACTCCAAACATGCTGCGTAACACAAGAATGAACCTCAATGCTTCTCGCTTGAGCTTCCATTTATCATAACTGATGTGCAAGTTGATGAATGTCTTCCATTTTTTCATTTTTCATCATTTAGCAGACGCTTTTATCCAAAGCGACTTACAAGGGGAGCAATTAGGGGTTAGGTGCCTTGCTCAAGGGCACTTTAGTCATGGTATCGAAGGTGGAGAGAGTGCCGTTTATTCACAATCCCCACTTTCAATTCCTGCCGGCGTGGGAATCGATCCAGCAACCTTCAGATTACAAGCCCAACTCCCTCACCACTAGGCCACGACTACCCTTTGTGAATAAAAGCCTAATGCTACCTAAAAAATACCTAAACTTAACAAACTAACTAACTTAATCCTAAACTAACTATTAATAAGCAGTTTATTGAATAATTAGGAGTGTATTGATGCAAAAGTCGTAGTTAATAGTTAGTTAATATTCATAATTGTACCATAAACTAAGATGTGACCAAAAAAATGACAGTACAATTAAAAACTAATAGTTTATTGCAAAATAGTCAAATATATGTTGAATTTATTATATTTATTATAGTTATTTATATGTTTCATGCGAGTGGGAGCTCAGTTTAAAGTTTAAACCAAAATCTACAGAATTCATTTTGCCTATAAGCAATGAATGTATAATTATGATAAAATAAAATAGTTTTCTCCCACACTAAACCATATCCACTGAGGCAGAGTTACACCCCACTAAGCCGAGAAACATTATTAGCATTAAACTCTGCTTTTATTAAAGTTTTAAATTGTATTTAATTATTCTAACTTGGTGAATTATCATCATTCGCCTCATCTGATATGCTCTGGGAACCCTTGATGCTCTGAGAAATGCTGCATTGAAATTTCCTTTTGACCACAAAGAATTATACATGTGAGACATAACGAGGCGAAGACACAACAGTGGAAAATTGTGGTTGTCTAGTTTTCAGATTTTGTGACATGAACTATTGTAATACTGAGGAAATGAACAATGGAAAAATATGAGTGTTTAAAAAGAATTACATTGTTGAGACGCTAAACAAACTTGTGTATCCTGTTACTGCTGTGTTTGTTTGTTCTCTTAGATGACAGCTTTATGTCTTGACTAAAGCTGAATTTCTTGAATATAATGTAATATCTTATGACAGTATTCCGTATCATATCTATCCATCTACAGATAAAGACCAGATGGTCTCCACGTACCTACATCCATGATGAACCTTCTCTGCTTTTCAACTTTATCTCTTATTATATCAAATATGACACTCTGGGAAAATTATCCCCAATGCTGACCTCACCGCCCAAAGGAATCATCACCTCTAAAGCCATCAACCACCTGCTGTCCCATGAAGCAACTCTCCAACAGCAATGTTCTGGACCCTAAGGATTCATACATGGTAATAGTCATCTCAACACATCATGAAATTCAATTAGCTGATCTTAAACAGCACCACTGCCCCCAGAAACCTCTAAGCTTGCCAGTCTCAACACTATGTCACCAGATATAGCCGCAGCTGCTCTGCTTTACTCTGAGACAACAGCAGTGGACATCAGGCTCGCAAACGAAGTGAAGGTCCAATCGCCACATGAGTGTTGGTGTGAAAAATATGGAAAGAAATGAAGGAATGGGGGGGGGGGGGGGGGGTCTAACGGAAATGAAGATAAAGGAATAACAGAGACATGGGAAGACTGGAAATTAGGAGCGGTCTCTGGAATAATTGATTCCGAAAGTTTTTTTCAATGATCACTAAACTCTACACGATTTTTTCTGAATAAAAAAAAAACATTAATAATTTGTGCTGATAATAATTTGAGTGCTGAATGCTGCAATTGACCAATCAGAATCAAGCATTCAAAAGAGCCGCATAATAAACAGGATAATGCCAGTATTAGTATTTCACTAAAAAGAAGGTGAAGAGAACCGATATATTGCATAACACAATGCAATGCTGGAAAAACAGAGTAGAGGAAATGAAGAAAAGGCTGAATCCATTCTTGAGATTTCAACCCATACTTGAAATTGAGATTATTAGTCATTCATTTGTTTAATGACTTTACTAATTGGCTTTATTGAGCATAAAAAAAGAAATTTTAAGGAGGATTTATCAAGCACTTGTGCAGCTCACATGGGTATTCAATAATTTTATCACCATTTATCAACTAGAAACACTACATTACCGACTACTTTGTGTGCTCTACTGCCGAATGACACAGACTATGTGTAGGTAGTCACAGTCTGGATCCTGTTTCCGTTGGGGCACTTTATAATTCGACCCCACTAGGGGGCCGGTCTTCTGTTACAGGAAGCTGTTCCCCAGGTAGCTTCCTCTACAAGCATCAGTCCAGATGTGCTCCAATGCCCGGTTTATTAAATGTGATTAGTCTTTAGGACAAAATACCATTCAACACCATGGTGCATACAATTTCTTCAACAGGTGAAGAAAAGCGTTTTCTACAGTTTAATGTGGGGGATGTAACACTAGCTGCACCTGTGAACATAAACACACTACCCTGCCAAAAAGAAATACGTAGTACACAATAAATCCATATGATACAAATGAATTGTTTCAAGCACTGTCCAGAGCTGTCCAGTTCAACATGACCCTGAGCTGCCAAGGCACGATTCAGGAAAAGATTTTTTCGCTTGAGAACAGAATATAAACACTCCGGTTTCTCTCAGATGTGAAAATAATCAAGGCACATACTGAAAAATTATATGCTTTTAATGACACTTGGAGATTTGTTTGTCTATATTTTTAGTGGGAGTAAGTCCATTTCTCTCTCATTTGTTCTGAATTAAACTTATATGTTCCAGACATATTATATGTAAGAGACGCATTAAATGCCTCAGACCAAACAGTGAGAGAATTATTATCAGATGTCAACAGGAGGGGATTGATCTCCGGTCTTAATAATGGTTGGACAATGTACACAAGCTTGAAATCAGTTTCTTACGCTTAGGAATCGTACAATGGGAACAGAATCTGCTCTGAGATCAGCATAAAATTCCAAGTGTAACAGCCCAACGGCTGATACATGAGCGCTTTGGGTGGAGAGGCCTCTGTCCAGTACATACAGAAGGGTCATTCTTATCCCAACATGCTATAACTGGGACTGTCCCGAACAGGGTTTGGTTTGGGCGCCCTACTCACGAAATCTGTCGGATCTCCAGGACAATGAACAGAAAACTAGAGCAGATTGCTTCCATGAGAAATTACTCTCGGGAGAAGAAAGGAAACCGAAATATAAATAAAAGGCAGTTTTCTCTTTCAGCAGTGTGTAAATAATACACCATTCTATTCTATAGATAAGCTTAGTAAAACAGGCTTGTTTTTGGAGGAAATGACAGGACTAGCAGTGAGTGTTTGTGTTTGGGGGATAGTGGTTGAAATTTAAACTATTAAAAATATACATTTATGAATCCAATCTATCATTCAAAACTGCTAATCAATGTCCTAGAATTCCTATAGACAAATGCATGTTTTTTCTGAGGAGTGCAAAAAATGTGTATTATGTAACAGCAGTTTATCATCATACAAACACTGATTAAACACAAATCCCCTCTCTGTAAAGGGCAATTTCACTAATAAATAATGATTTATTGATATGTGCTGTCTGTGATGTTTCAGTGTGCAATTTGATATCTGAGAAAACAATTATGCAAACTCTAAACACAATTTCCCATCTTAGATATAACAATATTATCTATTATGTAATGAATAGCTACAGTCATGGTGAATACAAAAAGTACACAAACATCTCTATTAAATAAAATTTGGTTTAACATGCAATAGCATAACTATAATTGTGCCAGGCAAATAGAGCTAAGTTTTGTGAACAAGGCACAATGTATTATGAGCCTAATTTTTAGGGCTAGGACTATACATTGATTCTCGATTCTCGATTCTCGATTCGCAATACAATGATTCTGGATCGATTCTGATATTTTCTCTCTCGAATCGATTCTTGACTCCAGGCTAGTTTTTAACCGCACACTCAAATGCTCAAGAAGAAGAGTACTGGACACCGATCAAGCGTTTGGCTGAGTCATGTAAGTGGATAAATATACTTGTGTGTCAGCTCAGAATGCTTTTATGAAGCGAGATTAATGTAAACAGCCCACTGCAAACACCCTTATAACTTGCTTCAACCTTTTCAAACTTTATGAACGATCATTTTAGATTTAAGTGGTGTGCATAAAGGAACTGGAAGCAAGCAGAGTATGGGTGTTTCTAAAGCACGTAGTGCCATCTGCTGTTAAAAACTAAGCTCGATTCGAGAGAGAATCGTGATACATCGAAAAATATCAGAATCGCTCCAGATTTTTTGTATTGAGAATCGAGATGTATTGTCCGAATTAGGAATTGTCCCAGGAGATTTTTTTTTGCTCAGGAATGGTAACATTATTTTAATATTTGATTATTATAGCATCACTGTTTTGTGATTCGCCCCTTGGTTAATAAGTTACATGAATCGCTACCTACTCGGAAGTTTCAAAATGTAAGAAAAGATGAATGGGACAAATTGCGATTTACAAAATTACCAAAAGTCTTCATTGTCTAGAGCATAAATCACTAAGGCAAGCCAAGTCCAGTCACTTTGTGGATCAGAATCAGTGACCACAGCCAGTTTGGTGGAATACATGCCAATGCGTGAGGCCTGGTGCCATAAGGACTGCTGCTACAGAGTTCTGGATCAAAAATAACACCCATCCTAGTGTCTTAACCTGGTCCTGGGAGACCAAAGGGAATTATGCTGAAATTAAAATTATTTCATGGGAACTGAAAAACCAACTGTGCTGCTGTGTGCTGTAAAATGAGTAAAGATAATGTTGACTAATAATGAGAAAAGATTCTTTCAACAGAAAAAAAAAATATTGCATTTTTTCATTTGTGAGACTAAAATGGATAAAAAAAATGCTTTGAGAAATTTAAACAGCTCTCTGCTAAACTTGCATATCTTCTGGTTTCACAGAATTCTTTCTACTAACCCATTCATTCCAAGATTCACCAATCAGTATATTGTTCACTTCCAGGTTCCTTTTTATCCTTGATTTTATGCATCCCTCTATGTGTGTGGCAAAGCCTCTTTCTCTCTCTTTGTCTCTCTGTTCATCTCTTTCACTCCCTCTCCAATTTTTTCTTCATACTGCAAACCCACATACCAAATTCCTCCAAACACTGACCAGCGATTCTTTCCAAATATATGTTAAATGAACCAGCAACAATGTGAAATTCCAGTATTTATCTAAAAAGTTTGTTCTGGAGGGTATTTTTCAACAGATGCTTCTGTTGGAAACGGACATTACGAAGGTCCTTTGAAGTCTGGAATTGCTTATTATTGGGCAAAAAAAAAGCTGAAGCAAAAAACATGCCCCAATTTTCTTTTTTTTTTTCCACAGGGGTAACAACAGCTTGAGAACACAGTTGGCCCAGTTGCCACATGGTGACAATAATTATCACGACAACAGACTTAAACCAACATTTCAAAAGAACAACAAAGCACAATTTTACCATCTGCCAATGAGCTCTTTCTGAAATTCTCTATGAGAGGATAACATCTGCTAATTATATGTCATAATTACAAATTGTCTTGGTGAGGGAAATTACAAGTTTTCATTGCTCCACAACTACCATGGATCTTTCAAAGAAGATAAAAAAAACCCAAAACAAATATGTACAATACTTCTTTCAAGAGTATTTTCAATCTTGTTTCAAGACATATAGAATTGTATGTAAAATGGTTCTAGGTATAGTCAAAAGTAGGGCTGGGTAAAAAAAAATACAAAAATAAAAATAATTGTCTTTGTCTTTTGTTAATTCACCAACTGCCAAATCAAAAACACGTGATATACTGTAGCCCAATTCCCACAACAAATGACTCTTATCACTCTTATAAGTTACTAATTTGAATTAGTCTGAAAAACTACCAATATCATGGCCAAAACAATCATAGAAATCCAAATCACATTATCAAATCACAGAAATAATTGAAGCAAGTGAACAAGGTACAACACATAAAAGGAAAACATAATCATTCTTACCTCAAGGAAGCAGGTCCCTGCTGATGTGTTCTCCTTGATAGAAACATTGTAGAAGCTGCTTCCAAACACTGGCTCATTATCGTTACTATCCTGGAGGGCTATTTCTACCAGAGCAGTGGAGGATAACGGGGGCCGTCCTCCATCGGTGGCCACTACTTTGATACTTGGCTTTGGGTCCGTCTCATAATCCAGCTTGGTTGCAGTGGTTATGATACCCGTGATGGGGTCAATGGTGAACCAACTGGCATGCGTTTTCTTGTCTGGCAGGATGCTGTAGCGGACATCACCGTTGGGACCTTGGTCTTTGTCCCTGGCGGTCACTTGTAGCACAAAGCTACCTGGGTAGACAACTTCTGGTATGGTCTGTTTATATGCTTGTTGGTCAAAGAGAGGCGGGTTGTCATTTACATCAGTGACATGAATCGTAAACGAGGACTCTGCACGAAGCGGCGGGGTTCCAGAATCAGTAGCCATGACGCGAAGCTCATAAGAATCCCTCTCTTCCCGATCCAGAATCTGGTCTACATAGATGAGGTAGATGATGCTGTCTTTAGTGGTCAGGGCAAATTTCCCATCTCCTCCCTCTAGAGATACATTGACATTGGAGTACTCGCCGTAATCAGGGTCCGAGACAGAGATTCTTGCAACGTATTGGCCCGGCTGAGCACCTTCAGAGATTTGGGGTGAGCCATCCTCAGTGAGAAAAATTATGGTCATGGTTGGCTGGTTATCGTTGTAGTCTCGAACGTGGATCGTAACGAAGGCATTGGTGATCTCTGGATGGCTCGCATTATCTCTGGCTTGTACTACCAGCTCATGAACCTTCCTCACCTCGTAGTCTAGAGGCTTATTGAGTGTAATGATCCCAGAGCGAGGGTCGATGACAAAGTAGCGATCTGGGTCGCTCTGTCGTCGGTTTATCTCATACAATACAAGGCCATTGTCTCCTTCGTCAGCATCAGATGCAAAAACTTGCAGGATGTTGCTGCCCTGAGGAAGGCTCTCAGAGATGATGGCATTGTAACGACTCTGGTTGAAAATCGGAGCGTGATCATTGATATCCTGCACCATGATGTCGAGACTCATTTGTCCAGTCTTCCTTGGAGATCCACCGTCAAAGGCCTCCAATACCAAGGAGTAGGAGGACCTCTTCTCTCGGTCCAAGACTCCATTGACCACCAAGTCAAGGTAAAGGACTTTATTTGCTGCTCTTTTGGTCTCGAGTCGGAACACTTGTCCTACATTGCCTTCTTTGATCTGATATCCTTGTACGGTAAGCTGATCTTTATCCGCATCAGTGGCTGGCTCAAGAGAGAACTTAGTTCCCACCGCTGTTTGCTCTGGGATCTTCAAAGAGGCTTTCTTCTTGGGGAATGTGGGGGCATGGTCATTGATATCATTTACAGTGATGGAGACCTTGACTGTGACCCCTGTCATAGTGACAGCTATAAAACTATAATGGTCTCTTTCCTCTCGGTCAAGTCGCCTGGCGGTCTTGATGATGCCTGTGGTTTCATCTATGTTGAGATCACTACCAATGCCGGTGCCTTCGTGATCAGAGATGAAGTATAGAGAGGCTGTCACTCCAGGTAGCAAACCAGCGCTAATGTCACCCACTATCGTTCCTGCAGGTTGCTCCTCATCTAATTGAAGCTCTAAAATACCTGGTGTGCCCTCTCCACTGACCATTACTGTTAACAGTTCCACTACTACGCAAAGCACCAAAAGCACCCTAAGCCTCCAGAACACCCACATCCGGAACTGTCCACATGTGTTTTTCCCAATGCCGTTAAACAGAGTCATCATGCCAAGGTTTCTTCACACCTGCAAAACAGGAGAGGAGCAGATTGTCACTATCCCATTAACACAGCACTGCACAATATTATGACATAAATACCACTCCAGATCAACGCACATTCCCTCATTGTCTTTCACAAACAGATGGAACGCATAAGAAAGAGGTGCGTTTGATTCAAAAAGGAGGGGTTTCCCCCGGTCAGGGTAGTAAAACCGAACGCGGCATTGATATGTACATGCTCTTATTCATGCACTACGCCTTTTCAAAATACAATCCACATGCATATATTTCCCATGACTCCAACAAGCCTCATCTCTGATGCTGCCAGATAGTCTTAACTGCTTTAATAACTTGATGTATAAAACATCAAAAAATAAACCTGTTATAATCAAGACATCTCTTGTAAATAATTTGAACATAAAGAGCAATAAATACTAATTTACTTCCTATAATGAATGGAAAATATATGTTCTTTCCAGTCATCTTTAAGGTGGGCTAAGTAGTTTTTCAAAAACACTGTTTGGAAGTTAGTCGGGCTGACACCAACACCAAACGTGTAACCAATTAGCATCGGGGTGCGTATAACAGTCGAGGACTCATAACGAAAAATAAGGAGATTTGGAAAAAAAAAACTGCAGAAAGAAAAGTGACAATACAAAAGAGCTCAAAAGAATATCCCTGGAATGAAGGTTTATAACTGAGCAAGAGCTTTATATTAGAAAAGCTTTCCAGCGCTGGAGAGAGCTAAGCGGGAAGGCATGAAAACAGACACGGAGGCAGCTTTGATTTCGCTTCACATGTAAGTAACAGAGGTTTGAATGTCACTGATTGTTTGAAGCTGCTGTGCTGTTGACGATTAACAACGAACACTTGTTTGTATTTACTCTTGTGTACTGTACGTTAATTTTTTGCACTTCCTTGTTGTTTGTTCATCATCTGCACTTTATTTTTCGTGAAGCATTTTGTTGCGCGTAAGCTGTGATAAACAGACATCCACTCTCGCTTGTAACAGTGGTCAGGTATAATATCAACATCAACAATGTCCAACAGCGTTTTCGAAAAACTACTTACCCCACCTTTAAGATGAGTGGGTACCACCAGAGAAATTATAGCAGGTGAGCCACTTATACATATACAAACAAGAGAAACTGTAACACTTAATATGATGGCTGTAGTTCTGCCTTACTATTAAAAGAGCCAATCGCATTTGTTTACTCTAAAACTCATACGCCTATTAGCTGGATCAGAATTTTTTTCTGATTTGAGATGTTATCAGAATGTAATATAATAGCTGTACATAACTACAGTAAATGGCTGCCCAGGATGTTACGAATATGGCCGGCTATAGTGAACTGACATGCAAAAGAGACTTTGGCACCAACAGTAAAGACATGTGACATAGAATCATTCACATTTATAAGAGTGGTCACCAGATTGCAGGAAAATCCTCTCTTGATTGACACTTTAATCCAACACATTTAAAACGTTTAGTTGGGATATCGATGTAATAATCTTTGAGTACATTTATTCATTTAGCTGGTTATTCATCTGTTGTGTAGAGTCATCTCAAACCAAAACCAGACAAAAAGTATTAAAGTTGATTTTTAAGAAATTTTTTATCTTTTTTTAAAGCCATATTAAAGAGTAAAACTTAGTCGCTAATTTTGAGCAGACAGAAAGACATTACTCAGACAGAAAGGCCAGACAGGAGTTTGGAGCATGTGTTTGGAAAGCATCTCTTTTCTTGTCATATGTGTGAAGGCTGAATCCTCTGTGAAGCAATCTGCTACAGATGGTCAGTCTTGGGATGATATTTTATACGCCACTGAAGAAGTGTACTAGCACAATTAGAAAACTATACTACTTTTGGCTGGAATCATAACAAACCTCAGGAGTCTTTGCACTTGAACTGACTAAAGAATCTCTTGGTAGAGTCTGCATTATCCAAACCTCAATGCATAATGATGGCAAATCATCACTGCAGGCTGTTGTGGTCTCTATACATAAGTGGATTACAAATGCAATTTGTCCTTGTCAGTTCTGTTTAAGAGTTCTCCACTGAGATGCACAGAACTCACTGAAGAACGAAAAGAAATATTGAATCTGGACTTCAGTGTCATTTTTTAACAAGGAAGAAGCCCTCCAGATAAAACCACATGAATGTTTTCATTCATTACAAGGCTTTTCAAGCAGACTCCCTCTAGTGGCCACAATGAGTCAAGTTTATGAAAGAGGAAGAAGTTTTAAAAGTAATGCTTTTTACTTTTGTTTATCACAAGTATTAATGATACACAGACAGATGTCTACAGTCTGAGACAATTTTCCTATGTGTATGACACATCCGAGTGGTTTTGTGCCTCTAATGGGAGGCATTTACAAACACAAACAGTTGACCGGCAGGGCTCCATGCAGTCTGTCCTAATCAACTATCTGAGACCTTCACTAACATGTGATTTCTGATACGGTCTAAGCCTGACGTGTAATTAACACACAAATCACATATCCGAGGACATCTAGGACAAAGACAGCAATGAGCATCAGTTTGTATCACATGAGTGATCTGAAACAGAAATCTTGTTTGAGTCACACAGATCAAATCGAAACAATCTAAGTGATCATTATAAGACAGAAAAACAGTTCAATTTGGGGTTAAAACCTCAAACCTACAATCCTAGGATCAAGGGACCCCCTAAAGGTATTTGTGTGAAGTGTGGTGGGCCCAGTGTTCAGTGTAATGAAAGCAGCAGAGATTGTGGGGCACTTGGGGGCCACTTTGAGCCAATTTAAACAGACTCTGAGATCGTGGAGGCCCAAGATGCATTGCCACACAATGCGTCTCATTCTTATATTTAACGGCTTATTAAAATACATAGCATAAAAAGGTTGTCGAGGGGGCCGGTGGAGCTGACGGTTTCTCCATCACGATCTTTCCGAATAAACAGAAGCCAGACTGAGTGATTGACAGAGGCGTCTGAGGAAAACCTGTGGGGGGCCGGCTGTCCTATTGCATGAGCCAAAGCTCACCGCCATGTTAGACCGCAGAGATTTGAGAATCTTCCTCAAGACATTCAAACTTGCATGTTAAAACTAATTTAAAAGCCTAATTACTTTTCATAGAAGCATTAGAACACTCAAACAATGAGTGATTACATTCATGTTGTGCTATAAAAATGATGCAGAAACCATTGCAGGGTAGGATATATCAGTTTAAGAAACTTGGCTCTATTTGAGGGACGAATGAGAAATCTTTCACCAAAACCCATGCTTATGATGGGTCTAAAATGACTGAATACGGATGAGCAGTTGCCACAGTTTCCGCAGGCTAAATGGGTATGGAATTCACTCCCGCTCAGTTTTCAGTATTTAGACAAACACAGTGCCAGACCTCCTTGGGTTTTCTGCTTTTAGCCGTCCAGCTGTCGTCAAGAGGCTGGAGTTGGTTGGTTTAACGGTGAAGGTGGCAGGCGGGTCTTAGTAAAAGATCCCAACTGATACGAGAATGGCTTAGTTGGTTTTTATGGCAGTTGAGCTACGCTTTGACTGAGGAAGCAGGTGACAGATGAGCAAAGAACGATCAGTTCACTGAGCATCTATTAAATAAAATTATGCTTATGCTTTACAATATTGCCACAAAGTCCAAATAAAAATAGTGGTTATTTTGGATTAAAACTCATTTCCTTATTGGACCAATCGAGAGAGGGAAAAAACAATGCAATATGTTTAATACTGTATATACAATAAAAAAGGGAGGAGATAAAGCTTAAAACATTTTGGTCATGTCTAATGTAAAAAAAAAAAACTAAAAAAAACTAAACCAAAATCAGTTGAGAACCACTGATTGAGACTATTTGTGCTCCTGATATGAAACTGCACTAGACTTGTAATGCTCTATATCTCAAAGAAAACTCAATTCTCTACAAAGATAGCCATTCATACAGTACATTTGCAAAACTCTAAAGATATGAGGTCCAATAAAAACCCTTATCAGCATGCTTTACCAGTGACTCACTCACTGAGCTCATGGTAGTCAACACACGCTTTTTAGCTGTCATCTGTACTGCATTTGAATAAAGGCTGAGATTACACTTCTGAGGGCAATTACTACTAATATCTTCAGCGTGTAAAGACCCTCAGTGCACTTAAACAAAACAGCTTAAGACATCAAGAGTGAGTTCAAGGTTGAAACCAATGCCAGCTCTAAATCTCTCATAGAGAATTTGCCACTGATTCAAGGGACGTTTACCAGCCCCAAGAAAACATAAATCTCTGAGTTAACACACAAACATGGGCTGAGGAAAGATCTCATGACTAAAAACAAAGTCCATCATCAGGTGAGAGAATGAAAAGTTTGTCCCCCAGTTTGGACAACAATGACGTAATCCTAAGAAACCGGTGTAATATAGCTTTCTGGACATTTCTCTCCACACAAGCGCACACTAGTTTGGTTTTTTTATGGTCTCTCTGTGGCACAGGTTTAATAGGATATGTGGTTTCCTGAGAAAGTAACTGGAAATATGGAGTTTGTCACGGTGGCAAAAAAGAAAGGAAGAAATGTTTCAAAATTTCCTTCTCCAATCAGAGGCAAGTCCAGAAAAAATAAGGTTTGGGCTAAGGCAGTGATCCCACAAGTTCAGGTGAGATGTTTATCATGCTAGCCACCCCAGAAACACAGGTTCCCTTCATCATCAGTGAAAGCTATACGCTGTTTTCATACTTAATTTTTAGTGTTTTTTTTATAAATTATATATATATATATATATATATATATATATAGTATTTTTATGCTTTGTAATTACATATTACAATAGTTTAAATATGATATAATAAATTATTTAATTTAAATATCATTTTCTAATTATTTTTTATTATTTTATTTGGACTGATGGATGGATGGATGGGATCGAATTTAATAAATAAAATATAATGCATATTAAATTGATATTAAAACAAATATATAGGTTCATAATAAAATGTGTCATATAAAAAAGGTCAACTAGCAAGAAGAATTTCCAGATGATAGACACAGGTCTAAGACAACTCTGCATGTTTGCGTGTTCAAACCTTCATATTCACCAACCAAAAACAAAACACATCGTCGTATACCAAAACAGGGGTGCGTTTCCCAAAATCACCGTTAGCCAATATGCTCGAAAACACCACTGAATTGGGTTGGTAATGTCAGAACTTGCAACCATAGTTGGTTTCGGGAAACTAAGCCCAGGAGAGAATTTTGAGAATTTTGAAAATTGAGAATTTTAAGTTTACTAACCATGTTATCAAAATTGACAATTCTCAATTTTACCAAATGTGTTTATAAATGATTTATCCATGCCATCTGTTCTGTTCATGACGTATGTCTCAGCGGAGGGTGGGACAATATATCCTCCACAACTGACAACAAACTGGCATTCAGGTCTGCCACCAACTTCCTACAATCTAATTAATTCCCAAGGACAAAATCAAGTTCTGCACTACTTTTTTTTATCTCATTCCAGAGCTGTTTCACTGCGATATATGTCACAAGTAAAAAAAAAAAAAAAGGTGTGTGCTCTAAGAAAGAGAAAGCTGCAGTTAATGAACAAAACAACCTGCGGTAACACTGTTATGATCGGGGTAGGGTGTACAGCATGCTCTTTCTTGAGGAATGGGATGTAACAGGAAAAGAGAGACTGTGAGAGAGACAAGTTCCCTGAATTATTAATAAGCAGTGACGTGCTGTTTAACAAACGTTGAACATTGAGATGCCACATCTCAGGTTCCCTTGTCTCCCAGGTTACATACAGCACACCGTCTCACTATATACACTAAACTGGGTATTAGACCACTTGTGATAACACGTCTCTGACATCTAATTGCTTCAGATCTTAAATTCTCTGAAAAAGCTAAAAAATGTTTTGTAGACATATGTATCGCCACAGAGCATTTTACTTTCACATAAAATGTAACTAAATATCAAATAAAAATAAATAATGATGAAAGTGAAAGTCGTGACGTGTTGTCAAGTATGATGACCCATACTCGAAATTGGTGCTCTGCATTTAACCCATCCCAAGTGCACACACACACCAGTGAGTAGTGAACACACACACCCGGAGCAGTGGGCAGCTATTGCGACAGCGCCCGGGGAGCAATTAGGGGTTAGGTGCCTTGCTCAAGGGCACTTTAGTCGTGGTATCAAAGGTGGAGAGAGTGCTGTTTATTCACAATCCCCACCTTCAATTCCTGCCAGCGAGGGAATCGAACCGGCAACCTTCACATTACAAGCCCAACTCCCTCACCATTAGGCGACATATTTGAATATCAAAGATAAATTGCACATCAAATTGTAATTAAATGTTTAACATTTGTGAATAATTAAAAAAAAAAAGATAATAATTCTTAGATAAGATAGTAATATATAAGAATTAATAATACATATAAAATTAATAATAAAATTATAAATAAATATTAATATTCTGTATACTTAGATGGAATATTTTAATACTAGATTTAGTGACATACTAAATATGTGTCAATTTCACAAGAAATTATGTGACCAATACAAACTACCAAAGTATTTTACTTCTTAGACGTTAATGGGGTAGTTAATGCTAAAATGTATAAAACAGATGTTTGTCTAAATTAGAAATGCAGAGGGCCTACACCCAGAGCAACCACCATCGGCTGTGGTACCTTTCTATAAAGGAAAAGGAACTGTGCCTCAGTAGAATTGTACACTGACTTGTCCAAACTCGGACCTTATCTACAAACATGCATGTTTCCAGTCCATTTCACAGTGCTGATGCTTGAGAACAACTGCCATTACTGGCTATGAGAGAGGTAAAGCACAGCACAAAGCCACAGTGCCACTATGCTGAAGTTTGCTACTCTGAATAAATATGTTGTCAAGGGCTTTTAGACAGCATTGAACACAACTGGAATATTGTGAAGGAAGCTCTCAATTATTCAATGACATTATTACTGAGTGAATGGGCAGCTCAGGTGAGAGAAGCATTCAGAAGCAGTCTTTTGAGTGCTCTGAATATCTCACTATATCCTGGTTTGGCTTACTGTCACTATTTAAAAATAAAGCACAGAAATAAGAGCAAAAAACTAAATGTTGCACTTCAGTAACCACTTACATTGAAAGGGTATAAAGCAAACTCACTCAAGAGGAGTGGATCACCACCTGGACAAATGACTTAGCAAGAACATGCTTCATAGCTGGAAAAAAAAGGAACCTTTCCCAGGAGAAAAGCCGCTGGAACACTTAGATATAATGGCTTGGCTCTAACCAAAGTGCCAGGGAGCCGATTCCAAAATCTAACAATAGCAACCATTAAGTAAGCTAATTAAAAACAGAACATTTAGCAGACACAAAGTGTTTTGGATTTAGTTTTTGTTACCTATCTTGGAGTGTACGGGAAGTTAAAACTGCAAGGAAATATAAAAGAAAATCTATCAATATATACATTTTGCTTGCTGCATGTTTCACTACAATTTCAAAGTGAAACTAAAGAGCATGTTCAGTTTCATTTGAAACATTGTGAATGTGAATCTGGCAACATTTTATTATGTTGGTTATGTACACATTGTGGCAGTTTGGAAATTAAATATATGGTGAGTATTGCTTAAAGGTTAATGCTCAATCGCATTTGAAAATAACGTAAGATCTACACTAAATTAAACCGATGGTATTAACAAAAGCAAAAGTGAGATAAGAACAAATCTGCTTAAGTAACCATGCCATTTTAGCTTCCTTCTACAAGTCTTTGAGCTTTTTAATTGTGACTCCTTTTTCATGGTGTTTTTAACCGAGCACTTCACATTACAAGTGCATTACTGTACCAGGTGAGCTACTGAGCAAGTTTACTAAGTCAGAAAAGCCATACAAATGGATATTTGATGCAAACATCAAACTCCATTAGTATATATATATATAGATAAATAGCTATATAGAGCTGTCGTCTGTAATACTTATGAGTTCTGACACATCACTGTCTTTCCACTGACTACCTTTTGCAACTGTTTTGATAACTTTGGGTATGTAAAATCTTTGAAGTGAACACAGAAATTGTGATGAATATTAATCTAGAATAGCATGAATTCTGATTTGACTGTTCAGACTGAGGTCATAAAACATCTGACCTGTATCGGATTTATGACCATATATGGAAGTGGCCAAAATCAGGATTGAAAAGATCAGATTCTATGTGGTTTGTGCTGTTCACACTGTCACATAAACAAATCGGATTTGCGCCACATTTAGCTGCAGTCTGAACACAGACATATTGTGCTAGGAACTGCATGAAATGAAAATAAGTCTTTATTAATAGATAATCTACCCTTGTAATCATAATTGTTGTGAAAACGAATAAAAGTTATTGACGTTTTACTTCCTCTAAACTAAATTTAATTTCAGCTGGAACCTGAAGTGAATTGTATGGTACATTTTTGAAGTTTTGCACGTATTTCCAGCTAGCCTAGGTTGAATATTTGCCATCCATTCAAAGGAAGGTGAGTCATTCTGTGGCACATCCAAGAATAACTTCAAAAATTAAATGTTTTCATACATTTTTTGTTAGATATGGCAAGTGCATAAAATAACACGCAAACAGTTTCCTCCAAAGAACAATTCTGGGATGATTATAAGGCTTCAATTAAGAGCATGAGGAAAGAGAAATGGATATGCACCCTTGAGATCTTACATCTAGACAGGGAAATCACTCAGCAAAGGGGCTATTTCTCCCCTTTCGGACTGCGGTGTTTGCAGGAAACAGATTAATCGTGGTTTCCCCAAGACCAACAAAGAGTTCAGACCTTACGTCTAATCTTAGTTTTTCAATGATTTTAAAAAAAGGGTGGCAAATACACATTCATATTAAATAGCAATCATTCAACGAAATACAAATTACATAAGCTGCACAAATGATCCTCAAGCACATGTGGTCCAAGTGGTTTCAAATCCCCTCCTACTTCCACACCCTATTCTTTTGGCTTATTCTAATTAAATCAAACAGCTCCTCTCCCCCCATGTGTTGCCTCTGATCAGCTTCCAAATGTTGATGGGCAACAGTATGAACAGATTCCCCCTCACTGGGTATGTCGTTCTTTTACTGCCTTATAACGTGTCTCACGCTGAGGCAGCACATGTGCTCTGCGCTCCTGACATCAGCTATGATCTGATGCCGGAAAAGAGGTTCCAGAGCAGTCATGGTCACTTTTGTACTTTATTTGGTACGGACAAAGAATTGTATTAAAATATTGACAATAGACCTAAATCCTTTTTAAGTATTTTTCAACCAAACCTGTGACTTATAAAAGAGAAGAATCACAGATATCACATTCTTTAGCCTAATTATGGTGAAATCTGTTCTAATCTGCAATTTTGCTCTTTAAAGCTGCTTCTCAAACTGCCAAACAAATGTAAGAATATCTAGCCAAGCTCATAACTGTACTTTTTCAATATTTGCAAAGAACCGTTGTGCAAGAACAGCAATTATGAAATTCACATTAAATGCTTTACTATTAAGGAAAGGCTTCCAGTGAATATCGCTGAGCTCTCTGTGTACACCACAGAGATGTTTGAAAATTATAAGCTCTGTCAACCATGTGCATCACAATTTGTTGAAAATCGCACCCAATTGCCCCTTCGCAAAGACCCGCCCCCTTTAGTTACTGTTGCTATGTTCTACAAGCCATGCGCTCTCATGCCACACATCATGTTCTCACGGAGTGAAAAATACATTCATGGATTATAAGTGAAAAACGGCAAATGCCATCTTCTTTAGCCATTTTAGACTTATAATCCGTGACCGGCGATTTGTTTTGCTCTCTCCTCTGCGCCTCGTCATTGCATAATCGCGTCAGGTCAAAGGTTGCGCTTCCGCCAAAATTGACTTGCGCAGTATGCCTACTATCTTACTACCTCGTTATTTTACTTTATAAAGTTTTAAATAAGGATAGTTGTCTTACACAAAGGCATCGATTCGCTTCAGAAGGCCTTTATTAATCCCCTGGAGTCGTATGGATTAATTTTTTTTAATCGATAGATTGTCTTCTGAATTTGGGTGCTCATTCACAACCATTATAAACCTCTGAGGACTTAAGGATATTTTTTTAAATATTTCACCAATTGTGTTTATCTGAAAGGAGATAGTCATATAGACCTGGGATGGCTCGAGGGTGAGTAAATCATAGGATAATTTTTTTTAAGTTTTTGGGTGAACTATCCCTTTAAAGCAGTGCAGTCTTGAAGCAATCACCACAGAACTCAACAGTAGGGTCCCATTGCAAAACTGGTAAGTTCTTACACATATACACATCTGCAGTCTCATAGCATCTACTTCCCTGTACTTGTGGAGTGCACCCAGTGCTGCTTCTGTCAACTGTTACATGCCTTTCACAAAGGAACTGCTCTTTTAACTACACGCTCATGATACTTAATTACAGCCTGTGTAGTTTGAATGAGAGACCGAAATAATATGCATGCTGCTCTGATGCCGTGAGGTGCGTGCAGGCACACACTATAGCTACGCGTCCGGTAGCCGCAGTCGCCGATGAAAGAGAGCTAAAAAAAATTGGTAATCCTACAAAAACTCAAACATATGTCTCTTGTTAAAATTGGGAGTCTGTTTCCAGAGAATGCACGCCTCGCCGCTCAAGAAGAAACCGATCTCCGCTAGTTCATTTACAGAGAACGGTTCAGTTTACGTGCGAGGAATAGATAGTGGCAATCCCATGCTTTAGATGTGGCAAGATCCAGGACCGTAAACTTGGTTGAGTGAAAGCAGGAACGATTCTGTGCCCACAGCATACAATCACAAAACATCTTTGAACGTGCACGTTACAAAACCCCACTGCGTTAGTCCAAACACCTGCGGATAGTGTGAATTATGAAGCGACTTTCAGAGACAACTATTTTTGAGTAGCCTATTTACTAGGCTATGAACTTTTGAACTTTGACTAAATAAACAATTGTTTATTTTTAGGCTATAGCCTGCTATATGTTAAAGTGATTAATTACAGCAGGCCTAATTGTTTTGGAGCAACAACAACAACAACAAAAAACGCATATAGTACCTACTTGTATTTTTTGCTGATGGAAACGCGATTTCTGTTGTTAATGAAAAGTTGTTTGCCTTCCTCATATGTAAAAATATAGGCATCCCGTCTACTTGTCCGCTACTTTGACCTTAACCGGTATACTAAGACCCCACAGCCACATAAAGCATTAACCACACTACTCCCCCCTGCGGGAATACACCTGAACAGAACATGAATTCTCAACTCGTTCATTAACTACACATTAAGTAGGTCTAGCTCGTTTTACTGATTTGGTTTAGCTTCTTAAATTGTTTCCAGAGGCGATATCTTATGAGTTACGCGTCGGTCCATTTAGGAAACATTAATTGTCCTGCTCCAGTCCTCAACGCATCCAGCTGACATGAAATACAGTCCCTTCAATACAGGGTAAAAGAGAATGAATGAAAGCACACTTTTGCATACACAAAGAAGCAGTGCTTTCGCTCACACAGATACGCTAATGAGTGAAATGATCAATAAAAATGTGGCTTAATCGTGCAGCACCCCAACGCTTTCTCTTGCGCAAACGCTTGAGGTGTCAGAATTCGCGTTAAGAAGACTGTCTTGATTCATAGTGAAAGATAGGACAACGACATCGATTCTTACATTCATCTGAACGAGCCCCGCCGCTGTCTGTGAGCATCCGTTGTCTCACTCAAATCCAATTTGTATGCAGATGTATCCAGCCCGTTCCCAGCCGCAAACTGATCGTTTTAAGATAAATGCATCAGCATTAAATCCATGGGAAAGAGATTCGATTCTCCTTGCTTCCACCGGCAAATAATAGCCTAGCCTCTCAGGTGTGAGCGGGTCCGCATTCACTATTCCATTCACCAAACGGGATCAGAATATCGGACGATCGCCTCTGTGTCTTAATAGTAACGCGCACCTCCGTATAACGGTCACCTCAGCATCCAATGCTGCACGGACTGGACGCTCTGAGGATACACCGCACCTCCGCGAGTGAAATCCGACACCCACATCAGGCCCGGCCTCTCCTAATTTGGGTTGCTAATATATTCGACACGTGGGGAGCGGTACAAAAGGGGGAGCACTAGAAAAAAGAGGAGGACTGAGGAAAAGACTAGACTAGTTCCTGTAGACTGTAGTGCCACCATGCTCTACCTTGGAGAAGTGGTTTCGAGACAAAGAACCAGATTCAAGACCTTACTTTAAATGTAGTTTGATGGTGTACCTAACTTCTGTTATACATGCCTTTTTAAGTGTAAATGACATATGTATATTACATATTATACATTTCATAGGCTATGAAATACTTCAAATGTACCATTTATACAACTTAAAGGGTTAGTTTAAATGAAAAAATGAAAATTATATCATTTATTACTCACCCTCGGGTCGTAAGACCTTCGTTCAACGTCGTAACACAATTTAAGACATTTTTGTTGAAATCCGATGGCTCTCTATTGCCAGCAATGTCACTGAACGAAACAAAACAACGACTTTTCAATGATATTTAGTGATGGCCGATTTAAAAACACTGCTTCGAAGCTTTATGAATCGTTTGTTTTGAATCAGTTGTTCGCTAAAGTCACGTGATTTCAGCAGTTTGAATCATTGATTCGAAACAAAAGATTCATAAAGCTTCGAAGCTATTATGTGTATTTAATGACAGAATTTTCATTTTGGGGTGAACTGCCCCTTTAATAGTTATTTAATTATTCATTGGTAGCTAGCTATATGTATGTATCTATGTATATATTCATATGAAATTAAGTTAGTTAATTACTATTTATTTCATTTTTATACACAATGCAATCAATTAGGTGCCATTCAATGTACAATAATGGGCATTTTATTAATATTACTGAAGATGCTGTATCATATCCAGTATAATATGAATTAAAGGGAACATATTTAAAGAATGTGAAAGACTAGAATTCATTGATTTTTAATGATTTAGAATAAATTAGCATTGCACATTATTTAATGTCTGTGAGTGGACATCAAAAAATGTCTACTAGTCCGCATGGGCGTACACCCCGCAGACCGGTGGAGTCTAAGTGCACAGCAGCACCAGGAGAATCGGTCTGACAGCAAGGTCATTTATCAACCTGGGTTTCAGGTCAACCCCCCTCCAACTGCACCCAAGCGTTAAGTAGAGAGATGGGTTGCTGCCTGAATACAAACCTGCAAGAGAGAACACAGTCTTTCCGTGTTAAACAATCCTTTGAATGTAAAAGGTACAATTTGAGTCCGCATCCAAGAGTCTTACTATAAATATCACGTTCTCATTGTTCTCCATTTTCTCCAGTTACACTCTGAATATTGGGCATAAATATTTAGGTCCTTTATAAACCTTGAGGTGAAATCAGCATTCAATCATCTTATATGTAAATTTCTTTGCAGTGCCATTCTGTTGTAAAAAAAAGACTCTACCGCAGTACTCATGATACACGCGGCTAAGTGTTAGCAGATGGTGACGTTGCGTTTCTCGTGTGCGAGCGTTTGGGGAGAGGCTTCCCACAAGGTTTAGGATACACATGGCTTCTGTTCATAACCTTCAGATATCAGCCTCATTATTTCTCTGATTTTATGTCTATATGCAATCCAATTTAGCAAATAGAGAGGCTCATGTAAATTCCCAGGCATACTAAAGCACAAACTCAATTTAAATGTAATCTCGCAGAGTTAAACCTACGCGTGTGGAGCTGTGGTGTATGTTACGTTTGAAGTTTTTCCGTTGCTGATTTACAACCAGTGCAGTTGTTATCTTTTTTAGAAATGGGACACGAAACTTTGTGAAAGGCTCCTGCTCAAGACATCTTAATCTTTGAGCTTAATGTCCCAGCTATGGTGAGTCCAATCACTGTGAGGTCATTTTGTCATGGCTCATTTAGAGTTAATAAGGGTTTCTGTCTAAGGTGCCAGCGCCATTCACACAGTTTGGCTGTCCTAACAGACTTTTCACTGGCTTGGACAGAGTCATTTTTGATGTGTGTGAAACTTGAAATTGTGGACATTTATAAATTTTTCATAGGAAAACATTTTAGTAACGGTATTTTTTAGTGGAAATATTTATTCAAACTTTGAATAATTTCCTTATTCTTTCAATCAACATTACCTCTCCAGCCAAAAGTCTGGTGCAATTCTAGTTCACACTTTCTTCCCTAAAACATAAAGGATGAGGTCAACCTCCATAATGTGAGGAGAGGAAATTATTTATTTTTTCACAATGTCATAGCAGCCTTTTACAGTTATTGTCTAAAGTGTTCCGATTCTGGACAATGAGAATCCATTAAAGGGTTAGTTCTCCCAAAAATTACAATGCTGTCATTAATCACTCTCATATTGTCCCAAGCCTGTAACACTATGTGAATAAAAGCCTAAATTAAATCTGTTCATCATATACAGTGAGGCGATGGAGTCTCTTCAGTAAATTTGGACTAAAGCACTCAATTCATATATGAATTAGTTTTACAATCTCTTTATGAACTTTTAGACGTGTCAAAGTGGCAGTTGCTTAACTGTCAATGGAGGGACAGAAAGCACTAAAGTTGCGGTAACACTTTACAATGAGGTTCATTAGTTAACGTTAGTTAACTACATTAGTTAACATGAACTAATAATGAACTGCGCTTACATAGTATTAATTAATCTTTGTTAATGTTAATTTACTAATAGATTATTAAAATCTTGTTAACATTAGTTAATGCACTGTGAACTAACATGAACAAACAATGAAGAACTGTATTTTCATTAACGTTAATGAAGATTAGTAAATACGGTAACAAATGTATTGCTCATGGTTAGTTCATGTTAGTTAATACATTAACTAATGTTTAACTAATGAACCTTATTGTAAAGTGTTACCAAGATTTCTTTAAAAAGATATTCATTTGTGTTCTGAAGATGAGCGAAAATCTTACGGGTTTTGGAACGACATGAGGGTGAGTAATTAACAACAGAATTTCCCTTTTTGGTTGAACTAACACTTTAAGTTATAGTGCGTTCAAGTCACGTCAGAGAGATTGTATTTTCGGGTTGAACGCACATAACCAAGGTCTTAATTGTAAACGTGGGAAAACTTCGGAACGTTGGAACTTTATTTAAGCCCGTGAAAAAATGAACGAAAATGCTGTATTATGCATGCCAGGCCAGTAGTTGGCGGTTTACTTATAAAAAAAAAAAAAAAAAAACACTATGCCCCTATAGACTAGACACAAAATGGGTATGCGCATGACGTCACCATTTACACAAATTCACATTTCTGTAGTTTACACGGAGATTATAACAGTGTCTTTTTCAAAAACTTGCACTTTGAAACACATTTTGAAAAGTTTGCTAACAGAACTTTCAAACTTTCAAAAATGCAAATGAATGGCCAAAATGCATAAAAAGCTTTCCATTTTTAGCTTAAAATAGTCATTGAAGCGGCCCCTAAATTACATGTACAAAACACCATAGTATTGTACAATATATAACAATTCAATTTATAGAAGCTGCATAAATTGAATTAAAACCTGATGCACATTCTTCATCATTTTGTAGAAGCAGAGTACAAATAGCAGATAAATGGTACATCGCTTTCTTGCTCATAAAGTGACTGAAATTGTAGCTTCCCAACTCATGAATACAAACTTCTCAGGAGGAATTTAATGCACCACTAAGCTGAAGTCAGTGTATAAGTTTATTTTTGTTTGGCAAACTACAGCAAACTCAAGGCTTTTACTGAAGCCATACCACACATGTAATCATTTACTTCTCATAATCTATTAATGGATTTAATATGCACATTTAGAGTGTTTCAGAAACCTTGGAATTCAGAGTTTTTGACAAGTTCAATAAATTCAGCCTTTGACAGTTGTTTTTCATCAAATCCTGAAAGATTATTTCAACACAACATCTTTAAAAATTCATGCCTATATGTCAGGCAGGAAATCAAAACATTTGTGTCTTATCTGTCAACTCGAATAGGTTTTGTTAATAAGATCATCTCAAAGTGAAAAACGTTTCACTTTTCGTTCCACTAACGTTCCAATAACATCTTTCCAGCCATTGTGCAAATTGTTGTCATTTTGTGTGGATGTGTGTGTAAATATGCACATACAAACAATCAAATTCAAAGCAATGAGCTCTTCGTTGGTGTTTTTCCTCATATTGCTTGTAATTTGAAAGAGATGAAGTAATTAGGGCTAGGCTGTGTGTTTAAGCATAAGAAGATTTTCAAGGTCTGACGTGGAGCGAAGGAGACTGATATAACTCCAGAAAGCATAAAAAAACATGCAAAGTAGCATCTTCAGTATCCAGTAATACAGTAGCAGTTCAGGTTGGGAAAAAAATGTAAGGATATTTGTTCCATTGTGCACATACTGACATATTTTATTAAGCAGCAGCTTTCAAATCACAGATGTCTTGAAAAGCAATTCATGGGAGATTCTGTCAGTCCAAGATACACTAAACTGCGGATATTTGTAGATTGACTTTGGATTACATTTATATCCGTTTCTCACTCCTGTGCAGAAATATTGATGGAGAAGTAGTTAACTGCTGTACTGTATATGGTTGTCCATATGAGTATCCAGTCATATTTTATGGTATTTTTGGTTTGAAGGTTGAATGATGTGAGATTTTTCACATGTGGCTCGAGTTTAACTTCTGAAACGTTGGTTTTATTAAGTATTATATAATTTCTAAATTATATACATCTCTCTCTCTCACTCTCTTTATCTCTATCGGTATATACTCAGTATATATTGTGAATTTTTTGTAAAATGTAAAATATCTGAGAAAGATTTTGAGTGGTAGTGTAAACATATAAAGGAATCATATTATAGAAAAATGAGTGCAACAGTGTTAAATTAGTGAAGCTTTTCATAAGCAAGTCTTTGAAATCACTGTGCTGCCCTGTATTGTCTATCAAAATGGCCTTTTTGAAAACAGGAAGTGCAAAATCCTGAGAACTTCCTATGAGTTATTTTATGTCCAACAGTGTGCATGTTGAGAGCAACATGGCCACCTCTGCCAAGGCGACAAACCTTACCGTCAGCTTCCTTCCTTGTGGTGCCCTGACTGTTAAAAGCTGCGTGGGAAAGAAAGAAACTCTGGACAACACTTGGCCTTTCCTCTGCATTGTGCCTAGTCACTCAACATTACACTAGAACTAGCATATTATTCTGTATGAGTGTATGTTTGTGCATATACAATATTATGTGTGTGATGGCGTGACATGATTATGGATTTGTGAGTGATTGTGTATGAGCAAAGAGCCTTCCAGTATTGTGTTGCTGTTTTCTTATCAGCATTAATCGCTTCTTATCAGTCCAAGAGAGAAACAGAACTCTGTAAGAAACAGATCCAGACTCTACAAGGTCCTGCAAGGTCACACGCAGGGGTCATATCCATGGGCCCTTATTTCCCCCCTTTTATGAGCCTATTCTTGCCATTACGGCATATAAATGAGATTTTAGGATCTACTGAAAAAGCAATCAGCATTGCTAAAGTCATCCTCCACCTCAGCCATTCTCTCAGCTTTGGCAAGTTAAATGACGAATGACCAAAAAAGGGAAAGATGGGAAGGTCAAGTGCCAGAAAATACGCAAATGGATATCTCACCTGCTTCCTGTTTATTGTTACGGAGAATGTTGTGCCTCGGTGATAAAGATGTTTGTCCTTCGACCCCAAGAATGGTGGATATGATTCTGCTACAGCTTCCGTTCATGCAGGAGGCCAAATCATTCAGCTCATCCATTTCCGACAGTAGTGCCTGGCCTTTGAACTTCAGGAAGGATGTGTGAGCCATGAAGAGGTCTCAGTGAGAGTATCTGTTCGGCCGGAAAACTTGAAAGACAGTGAGAAAAAGAAAATTTGTGTTGGACAGCACATGGAGGGTTTTCTCTATCCTTAATATGGACAATTGTTAGATTAAAATTCTTACAGACTATAGTGACTCAAAGGATGCCTTTACACTACATCCTGCAATTTTTGTATCTTTGTATAGATGATAACGCTGTCAAAATGATCCCCATTCATACCAATCTGCGAAGATGGCTAAAACTGCTTTATCATGCATGTCAGGTCAGTAGTTGACAATGCCACTTTGTACAGACTGACTACGCGCCTGCGCACAGACGCAGTCTTTTACAGAGCACTCGCACCAAATGCCTATAGACTAAACGTAATATGCATGTACATGCCATGACCATTTTCACAGATTCGTGTTCAGGCCCCCAAAACGCTGTTTTCGTTTAAATGAACGGCTAAAAAGTTTTCTAGTTGAAAACAGTGTTCTATAAACAGCCCCTCAAACTGCTTTTATAGTACCATTCTTAAAGGGTTAGTTCACCCAAAAATACTCACCCTCATGTCATTCCAAACCCATAAAACATCTTCATCTTCAGAACACAAATTAAGATATTTTTAAGGGAATCTGTGATATTTCTGTCCTTTATTGACAGTCTATTCGTAACTACCACTTTGACGCTTCAAAAAGTTCATAAAGAGATCGTAAAACTAACCAAGTCAAATTTTCTGAAGAGACACGATCACTTTATATGATGAAGATTTAATTTAACACTCATCAACACACATTAGATGTGGTAAACAGAAGCTCAACCATGCTTGCTTGATGTGCAAGAACCAATGAGGTTCATTCTCATGTGTTACAGCATTTAATGAATACATCACAAATTCAATGAATCACAAAAGTTGACAATAACGCCTATAGGCCTGTCGTATTTCAAAACTTGTACTTTGAAACCCGTTTTCAAAACTTTGCATTTTCAGGCTCCCAAACCACCGTTGTCAAACTTTAAAACTATAAAACGTTTCCATTTTTAGTACATTGTTGATGTGTAAACGCATCCTTATTGAATTAATCACTGAACGCTTCTGAACAAATCTTTTTACTAAACTGATTCAAAAGATTCGAGTCACTGAGATGAATCAAAATCCCAACCTCACAACTTGTTTACAAGTCTGTTTGCAAACATGCAAATAAGTGGCTTGGAATTGGAACAATAACTAATTATGTAAATATGTAACGACAACAACCAATTATGAAAACCCAAATTTGAGTATTTTGTGGGAACTATCAAAAGTGTATTAAAGAGAACTGCATGCTTTTGAAAAACAACAACTTGAAATTGTTCTGGATTTGGATCAAGAACAATTTTGAAGACGTGATAACTCACCCGTCTGCTGGACCGCAGGGTGACTTGGCTCCCAAAACAGGTCTATTAAAAGGACAAGTCACAATCTATTTATGAGATTGAGATCCCTCATCTGTTTTTTAAGAATTAGAATGAAATAAATGGAGCAATTGAGCAACTGTCCAAAGTTGTCTGATTTACAGAGAACACACAACTGATAAAATGTACCATGAATGCACTGGAATTGGTTTTTATCAAATTGTCAAATCTGTGTTGGTTCACCTAAAAAATTAATATTCTGTCATTTATTACCCTCATGTCAGACCCCGTAAGACCTTCGTTCATCTTTGGAACACATCTTTGGAGTGAAATCTGATGGCTCAGTGAGGCCTCTATTGCCAGCAAGACAGTTAACACTTTCAATGGCCAGAAAGCTACTAAAAACATTTTTAAAACAGTTTTTAAACAGTTTTTAATTTTTTAGGTGAACTAACACAGATTTGACAATTTAATAAAAACCAATTCCAGCGCATTCATGGTAAATTTTCTCCGTTGTGTGTTCTCTGTAAATCAGACAACTTTGGACGGTTGCTCAATTGCTCCTCAGGTCGTTCGACACCCGTAACACCTTCGTTCATCTTTGGAGCACAAATAAGATATTTTTGATAAAATCTGATGGCTCAGTGAGGCCTCTATTGCCAGCAAGACAGTTAGCACTTTCAATGCCCAGAAAGCTACTAAAAACATATTTAAAACAGTTCATGTGAGTACAGTGGTTCAACTTTAATATTATAATGCAACGAGAACAAATTAACAACTTTTTAACAATATCTAGTGATGGCCAATTTCAAAACACTGCTTTGAAGCTTTATGAATATTTTGTTTCGATTCATCGTTTCGGATCGTGTATCAAAATGCCAAGATCACATGAACTATAGAATTTTGAACTAATGATGTTACGAAGCCTCGTTACATGACTTTGGCGCTCCGAATCACTGATTCGAAACAAAAACATCCGTATAAAGCTTCGAAGCAGTGTTTTGAAATCGGTCATCACTAGATATTGTTGAAAGTTGTTATTTTGGATTTTCAAAAAGCATTCTCGTCGCTTTATGATGTTAAGGTTGAACCACTGTAGTCACATGAACTGTTAAATATGTTTTTAGTTCCTTTTTGGGCATCTGAAAGTGTTAACTGTCTTGCTGGCAATAGAGGCCTCACTGAGCCGTCATATTTCATCAAAAAATTCTTAATTTGTGATTAATAGGAACTTTCTATATAAGCATGTTTACAGTTTTTTGCAGAAAAAGGTAATGACAACCTACAGCAAAATACCATGTTACACTTAGTCAGTTACAGTAAAACAGCTGCAAGCAACCAAAAAGGAGTAAGAACAACACGGCTCTTACTGTGAGATCCCGTTAAAGTGTTCAGACTGCAACAGATGTTTACTTTTGTTTCATCATTCAAGTACACCCTTGACAGAAAAGATTTGTTAGACAGTAGAGCAGGGTGGACGGAAAAGAATGTAAATAGGCCATTCACTGTAGATACAGTAAGATCTCCTCAGTTATCTAGTCATTGGATTTTCCGCCTCGTTCATAACAATCAGACTAAATATTTGGACAAATGCATTTGCTTATAAACATATGTTCAAAAAGGCACATTTGTTAAATCTAAGTACATTTCATAATGAAAGAATAAATAAGAAAACCACAAAATACTTTTTGTATGCTTTAAAGCTCTGGTTATACAACTAACATAAATACAGTATATTAAATAATGCTCAAACCCTAACCTCAAAATATGTTTTAAATAAAGCCCTATATGTTCTACTTGACTATGTAGACACGCCTAGAAACATTTGTTCAGTTATTTTACACAATTGGACAACTTGCAGCTCTGGGAAACAGATTCTCATGTCTTTCATCGATGTCCAGCGCATCTTCTTAGAAAACCCTGGGAAAACGTCTAATATGGGAGCAAAATAGCAACAAAGCTATTAACATTAGCCTGGAAGTTCTCACAACAGATTTCAAATGAATTTTCCTGTCAGAGTTTGTCTTTAACAGAGCAAAATATTGCAGCCAACATCTGTGTCACAAGCAGCCGTTAATTTAAATTTAAATTCAGTTCAAATGCAACCACTGGTTGGCTATACTTCTCTATGATTGTTAGAGGTTATAGTACATTTTGGTCCCCCTTCTTGGCATATACATGGTACAAATACAACCAGCCATTATATTTCCATAAGTCTAATAATTAACATCCCTGTCCCCACATCAGTGAAGATAGAGAGTGTTTGGTGAGGTAAACTGTGGAAGAGTGTGGGTCTGTTTGTTGGCTTCTTCATGAGCAGGCGAGAGTCAAAAGTCACATTGATACACCACTGCGTTTCCCATCACTATACACAGATAGCCCGGGATGGAAAAGCAAGGTAGTGGTTTAATATTTGGGAGATCTGCTGTACCACTTAGAGGTTGGCTAGCCGTCCACATCACAGGGACCTCTGATTTGCGGCCTCTGTAATTATCATGCAATGGACTATTTTAGTGATATTCGACTATGTATTAGACCAGAAACCACGTAAGATCGGGTTTCTATGGCAAGGCTGGAAGTCCCTGGCAAAAAAAACAAACAAAGAGAGCTCGATCAAGATTAAACGTGCCTGTTGGAGACCCATGGCAGCGTTGAGGCTCTTGAGGGCTCGGTCAGTACAAGCAGTGCACTATGGGAATGACTGGGGAGTAGATACTGACTGCCAGCATCCTGTAACAGAAGCACACCCTGGTTTTATATTCAGTTTTGAATGTTCATTGTCAAACTGTAAATGGTATGAGAACTATACATTAGTTCAACATAAATAGGTGCTTTTTTTAACATATGAGAAGAAATAACTCGTATGAAAACTCATAATGAATATAATTCATATAAATTGTATATGCTAAAATTATAGGTTTAAATGAGACTAACACATTTTACTCTTAGTTAGTTGATTAAAAATTGTTTATTTGGTCTTTGGTCATGTCTATAAATAAGTTCATGACGCCCCTGGTCAAACCCTCAATGTCGCCAGGGTTTTAAATCAAATTTCCAAACTCAGTGCCACAGAACATGACTAAATGAATACAAACACTGACATGGGATTCTCTTGAATGTTTCTCATTGTGAGCAAAGAGCAGAAATCTGAATTATTTAATGCGGTCAACATGCAAGATCAATCCTGCTTCACCGCTAAACACCAGATGCCTCTTGCAGTGAAAGAAGAACCAATAATGTGTATTTATTATCATTTTTAATAATATGCACAGTATTATCAAGTCCATAGATGGAGGTTTCTCACATCTGGTGTCCGTCTGTGACTTAGAGTAAAACAGAGGTCCATTGAAAGTGATTGAAAAGCCTCATTATAAAGCTGTTCAATTTGAAGATCCAAAACCCAGAAGAAAATTAGAATTTCCAACTCATAGGTTTTTAGAATAGCAGTTTTCAATTGATTAATAAATTAAGGTATATAATTCTATAACAGAAATTATAAACATACCTAAAACGAAATTGGCATTAAGGCACGTTGCGATAGTCACTATTGCCTGTATTTTCTTCCATCCAGGAGAAAATGTAGTTTGAACAAGAAAACAAAGTGGGGCGGGACTTGATTTTGTCCATCCGGGATTGGATGGTTGTGGTTTGCTATTGCTGTGCTCTCATGTGAGCGATGACAGATTGTCCCGCCCTCACTCTATGTCATCGGAGAAGAGAAGTTGCTATATGAGATTACTGCAATATGCCATAAAAAGAAAGAATGGTCAACTTTGATTGGTGACTTTTTTCATGGTGACTTTAAAATAAAAGTAGCAAGTTACTTGAAGCTGGAAAAAGATTAAGGACATTCAAGTTAAATTCTGGATATTCTCAAGCCATCAGTTGTGGCTACAGACACACATCAGCTATTTAATGTTTTTTTTTTCATCATAGCAGGTGTGAAGGACATTGATCACGTTGCCTTGAACTGACCTGCGTTCTGCTGTTATTCTAATGCTGGATGGCTAAAGTTGTAGGTCACAGCAAGATACACTTACCTGCAGCTCTAAATCTCTTCATTTCCTCTCCCTCTGCTAAAGAAAAAGGTGGAACATAGAACAAAAGACAGGAAATTGTTAGAAACATAGCAGCTAATGAGAAATGAGGAAGTTGAACTGTATATTCACACGCGGTGTAATTAAATATGGGCAGCATGTGGCTGAACGGGGCTGTGCAGAACTTTCCTCATCCATCTGGATGTTCCGTAATGTTGTTTCTGTAATACTATAATGATAATATTAATAGAAGGACATAGACACCTATTATTTGAGTTAGAACGCCTATTATTCACAAAGTTTCACACATCTGCCCACTGCATGTGCATTTATTGAATATTGAGTTTAGCTACCAATAAGAATGTACAAGTATTTTGGCTACTTTGAACACACCTTGTAAACCATTGCACAGAATTCTGCAAAATAAGCCCAGAAAATGCTAAATTGTCCATTGATTCTGCCTGGGCCTGTGTTTCATTTATTTTTTATTTCAGTTTTAGTAATTTTTAGTAATTACTTCAACGTAAACTTGTTTAAACTTAAACATACATATTTCAGTTTAAGTTCTTCACATTTATTTTTGATTTAATTTCAACTTTATTGCAATGACCAAAAGCAATTTTTAATCATTTCAGTTTTAGTCAACAATAGCAACAACGATCTGTGCCTGTGTAGAGTCATGTGCCGGAAATAATAGCTGAAAAACATTTCGACATGTCAGATTTGAACATAATTGCTCGCAGCTGTCAGATAAAAGGTTTGAGATGTAGAACTTGGATCTGACGATGATATCCACTCTTGAAACATGAATTAAACCCACAAACCAGTATGAAACGAAACACAGATAAGTATTTCCTCTGTACCCAGTCATTTATGATGATTTGTATTTCAGAATAAATTTCATACCATTTCTATAAATATTACACAAAACTGTAATTTCCGCAAGAAAATATTCAGATCTCCCACACTGGAGTCTCTTGCGTGTGTGCAAGCTTTTGGGTGATCTCCACAGATCCCATAAAAACCATAAAGGTGGCTATTTAATGAGTCCTGTGGTTTCATTCCTTCCCCCTCCCCCCTCCCCTCTAAATCACAGTGGATATTTCCCAGTTTCAATTTCACACATTGGGTTCCTCTGATGTGGGTCTCTGTTTCTGGGGTAATTAAGGATTTTTTTGGGGGGGAAGGGTTTTGTGAGTGGGATAAATACGGGGTGGGGGCATGTGTTGAGGCCTATCAATATACTGAGCATGATGGGACATTCAACAGATGTAGACACACTCTCTAAAAAATGTCTAATGATCACAAACTTCAAGTGAGTTTGTTGTGGTCTGAGGTCTCACTCACAGTGTTATGATGTGGCAACAAGACATAAAATATAGAACACACACATTGGCCCACCTGCCCCTTTATCCCCACTTTATGTGTGCGTGAGACAACAAATGCATAAACCACCACAAACTTTCACACAGACCACATTTAACATTTTCTAAATATTTTATGCAAGCAGAATTTCAAATCTACTATAGAACTTAAAATCTTTAAAGATGTTTAATATTGTGCAGATGTTTATTCTGTATGGTCTTCTTATTAGAGAAACATGCATTGAATATTAACTGTATCTAATATTCCTTACCACAAAAAATAATCTTGACACTAACTAATATTAGTTACTTGTTAAATGACCATTTAAGAGCTGGTTCACAAATGTTTTTCTTTGACTGCTGGCAATATGTCTTGCTGAAACAGGTCTGGAGAACCTACGTTGATTTCTGTTCTGTGAAAAGGGCTCCTAATTTCGGTAAATATTGTCATTATCCCACAATATACTCAAGAATGCAAAAAAGGAATCAGTTGTTCAAGACAAAACGTTCACCCGTACAATAACATTGTCATTTCGAAGTAAACAAGTTATTGCCAGTGAAACCAAAACTAAGAACGTTTCGCTAATATTCCCGTTGAGTTATGAAAATGTTGTTTTTGAATGTTCTCCAAAATGTTTTTTTTTCTTGGTTATGCAAATGTTCCTTTTTATCATTTTGCAAACATAATAGGAATGTTGAATGTTTTCAGAACGTTCTAAAACGCATTTATAAAATGTTATGTTAAAAAACATTCCATGAAACATGTATAATATTTTTGAGCTAACGTTTTGAGAACGTTATTAAAGACCAGATAACTTTGAATGAATGTTCTATTAACGTTACTGGAAGAACGCTTGTTCATAACTTTGAGAGAACCTTACCAGAACATCAGGGAAGTTGTGAGAACATCCCCTGTTTGCCAAATGAGTCAAAAAAAGAGTGACAGATGTTGTCAGTAGAGTTGAACTTGTTCCTTTAAACTTTTAAGAACTTTAAAAATAGATTCTGTAAACTTATACTTGTCTTTAAACATTAAACAAGGACAAAACTCTAAAAAAGCATGTGATCTGTTTGCGTGGCTCAGTGGTCGTTTGTTTGTGGTGGGGGGCTGCAGTTTTTAAGCAGGGAGGGGCAGGAAAAGGAGCTGAGAGAGGAAGCCAAAAAGCATTCAAGTACTGAGTCAAAATCTGGAGGATAATCTCTTTGGCTCTGCTAAAAAGTGTCTGTGGTTGAAACTCTTAATTTTGAGATCATTTTGGGTTGAAAAATAAAAACACCCCAAGGACTGCAAGTTCAGAGGGATAGTTTAAGTAATCAATCCCATGTTTCATCTTAGTGTACAGTGTGAGAAATTACCACGGCAACCCACAGGTGGTTCTCATTTTAGCGTCTAGATCATCACTTCAGCCAACTCTCCACGGTCCCTTCCACTTCTTTCATTGTCTATCTCTCCTCTAATGCCATCATGTTTTCTGAAAGATTAAGGAGTACTGATGTGATTTGATGAGTGTATTGATATCAATAAAACACTAAAAAAAAAAAAAAGTATACAGCCAGAGGTCTATTTATGGACATCTTTAGCCATCCATCTATTGTCATGACAGAATTCATAATATTACTTTGTAGATTTTACATTCAAATTAAATCAAATCAATTAAAAAGCTTTCTATCCAGTATAAAGCTGACCACATCAATGTGCCAATTTCCACCACTTAAAGGCACAATATGTAATTTTTTGCTGATAGAGGTCGCTTATTCAAAACAAAGGCGTAGCTTGATGACTACTTGATTTTGCGGAATCATGGGAGGTGTTGTCTTCACGTCTACAGCCAGTGGAAAAGAATCCAATGGGGCTCAGGCAGAAATCCTATTAATGGATGAGCTAATGTATTAAAGATTTATTAACACTGTAGTATTAAGCAGGGTGGGGCTGAAAGCCGTGGGAGCGGAATGAGGCTGCTGGAGCGTTTGGTAATGAGAGACAAGCGGCTAAAATCAGAGGAGCTTTTATTATGCCACAGTCGCTGCTTCTGCTTCTTCCGGTCATGCATATGTGGGCTAAAGCTGTGCCGTTTTACCATGTTAGATACATTAGTGTGTTGAAAGTTGTTATAATGCTCTATGTAAATACTATGTAAATATATAAATACTCTATGCTTTTGCTTGGCAGCTATTATGAGACACTTAATGAACACTGCAGTAAGCTGGATAAATATTAGGCATGGTAAAACAATGTACTCATGATTAATCAAGAAAATATTTAAAAAAATATGACTTTGATAATAATGATTAGTTTTCTGTCAATGACTGTATCCAAATAGTTGCTCACTTGTCAGATGAAACACATAATATATTAAAGGGTCTTTGGTGTTTCCATGTTTTCTACAAAACAAAATAAAAACGGGAATTGAGGGCAACGCGGATATGATGTCATTGAAAATTGCTGATTTCTCTAGATTTAAATAGTTTTAGAAATATTTGGGCTAAGTACACAAGTCAACAAAATACATAACATTGTTCTAGCGGTTTTTGGATATTTTTACATATACACATTTTGCCTTTAAGAAAACTGATAATAACTGAGAGCTAAAAAAAAATTGCTTTTTATGAAGTTAAAACTACAGTACAAGTCACAATTATGAGAGAAAAGATCAAAATTATGACAAACTAAGTCATAATTATGGCATACAAAAGGCACATTTTGTCATAATTATGACTTTTTAATATCATAATTTAATTAATAAATATATAATACATTATTTCAAATAATATATAATAAACAATATATTATTTAAAAGGAATTATTTTGCAAATATAATTTGGAGGTCAGTAAAAATAACTGCAAACAAACCATCTTAGATGGTACAATAGTTCTGAACAACAATACCTGTCATCACTGTAAAATTATTCAGAGCACTCCTGCAAATTTACTGCTTGAACAGATTTAAATGACCTCACAACATGTGGGGAACTTCAATTACTCAACAGAAAGCATAAATTTTTAAAGGCACTCAGAGTGTTGCATGAAGTGTTTGTGAGTTGGCTCTGACAAGAGCGCTGACCTGGCCCTATACCCAGCAGAGAGAGAGAGGGAGACTGCGAGAGGAGGTTGTGAAGGACACCAGCATGGGAAGTGGGGAGAATCTTGGCATGACTGAGAGTGTTTCGCCTGATATGTTTCAGAGATGCCAGAAAAGCCTGCGAGGAAAGCCAGCTCGCAATCACCTCTGCTCTATACTTTCTCCCACATCTCTCATTCTTCCCCTTGCTTTCTCTTCCAGTCTCTCTCTCATGGCAAGAGCCCTGGGCTGAGGTTTGATTGATGCCTGTCTGCAGCTCGAGTGAGAGGACCGAGGAACCAGCACACAGTAGGGAGCGCAGCCGCCTTGCCAAAACGAGTCCTTTGATTCTAAAGAACGAGCGAACTTCAGTCTGGCAGAACTGAAGGTGTTCCTTCGGCACACCAGCAAATGAGCTCGCACACACTCAAAGACTGTAATATCGTAGTAAAAGAAGCCTCGCTCAGCCCCACGAAAGCACATTAATTGGACCAGGTGAGGTGACCTTTCTATTGTCATTAACACCTACTTTATCCCAGCCGTCGTTTTACGATATTTTTTGTAGCCTCATTATAGTACTTTCATACTTTCTTCACTTTCACATTTATGCATTGCATTTTACTCTAAGATTACTCAGCTAGAATTGTAGATAGCGTTACTGAAAATTAAATTAACACCTTGGACAATTAAAAATGAGCCTTGGTTTTCCCTTTGCAATGCCTTATGTGAATGATTTCACCAGAGGTCTTTGCAACTTCTGTTTTTGACAAAGCCTGGATCTTTATTTGCTATGCAAAGGTTCTCTCTCTCTCTCTCTGTCTCTGTGTGTGTGTGTCTGTGTGTGTGTGTGTGTGTGTGTGTGTGTGTGTGTGTGTGTCTATTTGGCCATTGTTCAAATATATAAACAATATATACAAATTGGCTGGAACGTGATATTTAAAGGGATAGCTGAACAAAAATGAACAGTCTGTCATCATTTACTCACCCCCATGTCATTCCAAACCTAAACAACTTCCTGAGACAACACAAAAAGACACTATGCGCAATATAAAGAATAGAGTTGTTCAGCTCCAAAATGACTAAAAAGTACCATAAAAGTTCAACTTGTACACTGTTTATTACACTCATTATTCAAGTCATTCCTGTATAGGTGAATTTTATGTCCCTATGAAACAATACTGCATATTTATCATAAAAATTTTATCAACTTTGATGCCACATGATTTTCCATGCATTGATATACTCCAATTAAGACAAATTCATAATGATTACTACCGAAGAATAATTAAAAATATATATATAAAATAAATAACATTTTGAAGCATCTGACAAATTCTCATGTCTTCTTTCAACTTCACTTTGAAATACATTTACATATATATTTATAGAAAAAACATTAAACCATTAAACTAGTTTGTTCACCATGTTACATTGGTGCTAATTGCCATTTAAAATCTTAAGCTTATGCCCTAAATAAAATGACTAACTAGAAGTGACAACATTTCCATATAGAAAGCAACTCTAAGAGCAAAGTAAGAATCAGTCATAAACTTTTCTCCCCATTTTTAGAAGGCATATCTAATCGCAGATATGAAAGCTAAATGTAATCTCAAAACAATATGTTCATTCTGGATTCTTAAATATTGTTTAGGAAGATCCTTTTTCCTCTGTAGAGAATCAAACTCCTGCACATATGTTCAATCATACTGCAGTAATGATTCAAATTTCCCTACGGTAACTGTTAATTGACATAAAATACATATAAGTTTCAGCAACAAGCATTGAAACTTATTAAAACTGGGTGGCTGTGTTACCATTTGTGAAATGTACCGAATTTCATTTCACAGCAACTCTCAGGTTCTGGCATCACTCTAATTCTTTGATAAAACAGAAATTGCATCTACATCCAGCAGAAACCATATTTAACAAGAAAAACAAAAGATTGTACTCATTACTGAGGCATGATGTTTGTGTCTCTGTAAATGCAATCATTTGTGTGCATGCATGAGTTTGTATGTGCACTGTGTTTGTATATGGATTTGCCACATGTTTCCATTTAACAGCCCCGGAGAAAGAGAGTTGAAAAAGCCGGAGCACAGCACAGGCTCTAATTTGCAGTGGGGATAGTGTGCGATGATCTGGTAAAACGCTGTATGGTGTTTTCACTCTAAATACGGCGACAGGCCATGCACACATCAAAAGCTGACCGCTCCTGGGTTACGCACTCACACTGACATACTAAAAATAACAGCTGAAAATATTTTGGGACACTACACACACCAAGAAATGGCTGCATAAAATCAGTAAACTGTGATGGCTTCACTTCTAATTGACAGATTTTACTGTGAAACTCATCTGAGTTTCAGTGCAAGGAAAGAATGCAGCATGTAGCCAGACAAAAAAAAAAAAAAAAAAAATGTGAACAGATTGTCAACAATTCTATTTAAGAAAAGAATCAAGAAAGACTTCATCCTTTGTAGATGCTTTTCATGTGTTAATAAGCCAAGTCCAGTGCTTTCCTCACCAAAATGTAAAAATTTTCAGCTATTGTTGTCCAGTGCAAGTTTATTTTCTCTCTTTATTTAAAGCCCACCCTTCCTCTTCTCTTTTATTTGCCGTTTTGGCAGAGGCACACGCTGCTGATCGCATATGGGTCCCTTGTCAGTTTGAGACTTGTTAAAAAGATTTGACACTTTTTGCATTTAGTGCTGCCAACAAATTGGTATAAGTAGGACATTACATATTGTTTTACTTTAATATCTGAATGAGGCTTTGATATTACACTCTTTTCCATTTTTTTGTGAGATTATTGGGTTCCTGATGAGCTTAGGGGAGCTTTTTTTGTTCTGAGACAGATCAGTTTGCAATTCAAACACAGTTGTATTCTGGGAAATGGGAAACACTGGGAAGTATACCTCAAAGTTCAAGGATTTTTAAACTTTTAAACAATGTTCAAACTTTCTTTTTCTAGTTAAAAATCAGTTTTATGAATTTCAATTCATTTTAATTCTACTTATATACATTAATTGAATACCATTTACAACCTCAAAATATAATTTGAAATTGACGAACAAAGCATTCTTAATTCAATTCTCAGTGGCACACAACCCTGTAAGAAACTGAAGTTATACAATGAAAATCTATTAGGATGTAATGCGGGGAAATTGAAACCTAATCTTTCTGGAAAAAATATAGCATGATAATTTTAGAATCATTGTAAATAATATCAAAGCCAATATACCACTAGAGTACTTGCATCTTGAACTGAAAAATGATGCCAAAATAAAGAAAACCTCTGGTAATGAATCTTGTGTTATTCTTATACTGTTAACATTCCATCAGTTAGGGAACTCCTGCAACTCACAGCAAGTGTCAATATTTATTCACTTCTCTATTAGAATGAACTGCCAAAAATCCAGAGAGGGATCTGGCTGGAGGTTAAGGTGCGCTCACTCACAGCTGTCCGATAAACATCAAACAGAGGCTGATGGTGAGATGAAAACCTCATCTGCTCATGATATGGTCCTTTGTGATTGAGTGCTCGATTCACGCTGACATGATAGATTCACACGAACACCAATAAATACATCAAAACACAAAGATTTGGCTGACCGGACGGTCTAAAGCGATCACCACCTGCGTAATTCTCCTTTTATACTTATAAGCCCATTCTGCAAAGCATGTCCGTAAAACAGTTGAGCTCCAGGTGCATCAAGGGAAATGCTGAGCTTATTATTATTGCACTACTGGAAGGAAACCACAGACAGAGGCAGGAGGCAACAACGGAGGGGGGAGATTTTGGCATCTTGGAAAGGAGGAAATGTGTTCGAGAGGGAACATCTCGCCCCTCTGACACCAGGAAAATGGGTAGAAGTTATTAATATCTGTGTGAGTGTGTTCGGGAAGTTGTGGGATGCATTTGCGGAAGTGTGGCCATGTGCAGTGGGGTGGTTCCCATGATGCCGTGCTGTGTTGTTTGGGTCACTTCAGGGTGTGGTTGATCATTTTCCACTTTGGGTGGATCCAGGAACAGTATCAGGAACGGAGGGCAATCAGAAACCACAATACTTTGCCTATGTTAAACTGAGTTTGTCTCGGTCAAACCCCACAGTACCGAAACAGCATGTTGGCATTGATGATGTGGCCACAGTCGCTCTGGCAGAGCAGGAAACATCTCCAGTGCCCTGCTGTGGTGCAGGGATTTTCTGAGCAGGGCGCATTGTTTGGTTTGTGCTTGCAGTGAGATGGCCGTTTAGGCCACAGGACTGATTGTCAGGCAATGAAAACACATCACATGGAGGAAAGGCGTATATGAAAGCATCACGCAATCCATGTCTTTGTTAGATCCACCCATACTCATCCGAAATTAGATGGATGTGTGGTTTGAGTGGTGATTTTCTATTGAGCCTGGCCTGGCTACTATAAACAACAGGAAACTAAGTATCAACAAAGTTTACCATCGAGCTGTTCCTCCACGTGCCCCTCACTACCAAAGGTTATAAGACTAGGGGATGTGTTTATAGGAAATACAAGCAGTGACAAAAAAAAAAAAAAAAACAATAAATAAATAAATAAACAAATGTAATGGGAGGGCCATTCCAATAATAATGGAATAAATTTAAAGGGGACCTATTATGCCCCTTTTCACAAGTTGTAATATAAGTCTCTGGTGTCCTCAGAATGTGCTTGTGAAGTTTCAGCTCAATATACCCCACAGATTATTTATTATAGCATGCCAAATATGCCCCTATTTTGGTGCAAGCAAAAACAAGCCGTTTTGTGTGTCCCTTTAAATGCAAATGAGCTGCTGTCACTTTCCATAAGAGGGCGGAGCTTTAACAGCTCGCGCTTCGGTTTCTCAGAGCTGGAGAATCTCACGCAGCCAAAATGACGATTGTCAGTAATGGTGTTCAGCCTTGCTTTGAGTCGGACACTGATGGAGAGACTCAGGAAGAGCTAGTGGATAAATTTATGTAGTTGCTGTGGAGTTGTTTCAACTCATCGACTAGCATGTGCCGTCATGTTAATTTTTTGTGCAAATCTACCCTCATTGGTGAAGCAGTCCGGCCTATAATGACAGCATGGCAACAATACTACAACTACTGATTTCTGATCTCCCTTTGCATTGAATTTTTTAACATCGTAGCTTTACAGATATTGTTTATGCTCAAACAGCAACATTACTCACTAACTGAAGATAAAAATGTGAAATCATAATGATGGACCCCTTTAATAATTAAAGCTTGAAATCATAATCAAAGCTGGGGTTTTTTTTTATCACAATATCATAATTAAGTGTAGATAGGGGTGAATTCAGAATTTTTTGAATTTTGATTCGATTTTGCCATACAAATGTTAAATAAACAACATTTAAACATATATAACGTTAAACAATCTAAAACAATCTGATACTATAAAGCACATATAAAAAAATAAATATTCTTTTGACAAATGCCAGTTCCTTAATGGCATCATCTTCCAAGATGTAGCATCATTTTGGTAGGAAAACAATAGTACTATATTAAAGTATGCAAAGTAAAGTAAAGTATGGATAAGGTACAATTATGCTTAGACTTAATATTTGTGGCTTTACATTGTGGCTTAAACAACACAATGAGAATTGGAGAGAATTAGCTATTAAAAGAAAGGAGAGAATTGTTTCAAAATCCAAAAGGGAGACTACATAATGTCAAGATAAAGGGATTATCTAGAAGTACAAGAAAGTATATCAAAATTTTGAAAGATGATAAACTAAACATTTTTTGATGACCTCATGCAATCCTTTTAATTTTTTCTCCATTGTGTACATAAAGTTTTCTCATCTGAGTTTGACAAGATATTCTAAAAGGCACTCTTCCATTCTGAAAGGAACATGTTCAGATTGTGATGTTGGCAGTGTTGTGTTTAGGGGGCATATTTTTCGACAAAGTATGTGTGCCACATGAGTCAAGTCCACATGCTGAACACATGCAAAACATTTCCGTTCTATATGCATAGATGACTTTCAGTTTAGCGAGGAGGAGGAAGTAAATCTCATAATTTATCATTTCTCTCCTCGTCACATTTGTTCAACACAAATTCTGCTGTGCAGTATATCAGATATCAAAGCTGGTAACTCCTCGTTTCACTGAAAGACAATTTTTATACAGAGGCTGACACATCCTTGGAGTTTGTCCGATGCAGGAAGTGTATCGGACAGCTGTTGAAGAGGCTTTGTTGAGGTTAACCATCCTCAAACAAGAAAAGCCAGAGTGGGTTTCAAAAAGAATGTTGAAAATATTTTTAAATACTTTATCACACAAACTCTTACAACTCTAATAACACCCATTATTGTTACAAATCAAAGTTTTTACAAATTAGAGCTTGGGACTGAGACAGTGGGGCCATCAGAAGTATGTTTAGGGAGGATTTTGCAGTGCAATCATGCTATTATAGGAGTGAAACCCTTATCTCGTCTGTGTACAGTCAGCTGCTTCACTAAAACCTAACTATTCATCATCATGTACAGTAATTAGTGCTGGAACTAAAGTCATGACATTAATCTAGAAGAATTCCTCGGTAATCACTTTACATAGGCAAAACAGACTACATGATTTTAAATGTCATACACATTAGATCTATGGAGGATGGGAGGAAGAGAATGTCATGGGTTGAAATGATCCAAAAGTTTATGACAACAGGGTAATTTTCGGCCAACATAATAAAACTATGATAAAAGATGATTAATAGTATAACTAGTATGTTCAATCAACAGTGGTAAAATGGTAAAGAAAAACAGGTTGATCTTCCAAAGGAGCATTTTTCAAACTACCTTTTAAATAGTGGCATAGTTCATCTAAAAAAAAAAAAAAAAAAAAAAATCTTGTCATTATTTTTGTTCCTTAACCTGTATGACTTCCTTTTTTCTCTCTTTCCTCTACACATTTTTTCATATGAAACATTATGATGTTGTACTTTCTAAATCCACATGTAGTATTTAAAAAGGAATAGTTTAGTATTTTTTTTATTTATTTAGACGAAATAGTATTGAATGTTAATATGAGCCAGTAATATTTGCCATAAAACATATATATATGTGTGTGTGTGTGTGTGTGTGTGTGAGAGAGTGAGAGAGAGAGAGAGAGAGAGAGAGAGAGAGAGAGAGAGAGAGAGTGTGTGTGAGACATGCAGTTATTTTGAGCTTAAGTTTAATTTTCATGGACTTTTAGTTTGTTATTTTCAGTCACATCCATTCCTTTGTTCAGTTTCCCGCCACTCTTATAAGACAATCAGTTCAGCAGTGTATCATTAATTACTCTGTCTGCCTGTGTATTTAAGTTTCTTTGTTTTCAGCTCTGTTTGTCGGTTGTCGTTAACGTTTGGTGTAGATTCAGTTCTGTCTTTAAAGTAGACTTTATGACCACTGACAGTTGAAGTGAATAACACTGATGATCTCTTCATCACAGCACTTGTTAGAGGGTTTAGGCAGCAAGTATATTGGTATAAAATTAGTATATTAGGCAGAAAGTGAACATTTTGTCTTCAAAGTTGTCTTCATGTGTTGAGAAACAGGAAAAAGGCAAGAGTAAGGATTTGAGTGAGTTTGACAAGGGCCAAAAATGTGATGGCTAGGCACAGAGCATCTCCAAAACTGCAGCTCTTGTGGGGTGTTCCCAGTCCGCAGTGGTCAGAGGAAGGAACAGTGGTGAACCGGTGACTGAGTCATGGGCGGCAAAGACTCATTGATGCATGTGGAGAGTGAAGGCTGGCCCGTGTGGTTCGATCCAACAGACAAGCTACTGTTGCTCATATTGCTCATGAAGTTAATGTTGGTTCTGATAGAAAGGTGTCAGAATACACAGTGCATCGCAGTTTGTTGTATTTGAGGCTGCATAGCCGCAGACCAGTCAGAGTGCCCGTGTTGACCCCTGTCCACAGAAGAAAACACCAAGATGTGAGGACCAGAATTGGACCACGGAGCAATGGAAGAAGGTGACCTGGTCTGATGAATCACGTTTCTTTTACATCACATGGATGGCCGTGTGCGTGTGTGTCGCTTATCTGGGAAACACATGGCACCAAGATGCATGTTAACATCTTGGTGCCAGATACCACAGGATACCTTCAGGGCTCTAGTGGAGTCCGTGACTCAACGGGTCAGGGCTGAAAAAGGGGACCAACACAATATTTGGAAGGTGGTAATGGTGTGTTTGGTTATTCCCTACATTGTGGGGACTAAATTTATCAGGTATAGTAATACTGGTAAAGTTTGATCTTGTGGGGACATTTTTTTTGGTCCCCATGAGGAAATAAGCTTATAAATCATACAGAATTATCTTTTTTGAAAATCTAAAATAGCAGAACATTTTCTGTGGTGGGTACGTAGACAATCATTTTCTGTGATTGTAGGTCTACACTCTCCAAGTAGACATTTGCAAGGGAAATCGCAGAAGCTTTTAAACCTCACACGTGAACTAAGAATTGTACTGCAGTCCTCACCACTGCTATAGTTAAAAAGAAATCAATAGACAATGAAATGGTTTGCGGCTGAAGCAGCAGGTAATCCTGGCATGAAGCACACTAACATTAACAGACGCAGACGGGATAGAAATTAAATATTTATTGATTGACACACTAACCTTTTCATGACTTGTGCATGAAGAGGGTGCCGTGAATCATAATATTGCAGATCTAAATATAGCATATAATCAGCGTCGCAGAGTATATTAGCTTTATTGGGTGTAATTGAGTTTTTTTTAATCGTAAATAAACCACAGACATAATTTGCTTTCCACCATTCCATCCTGCACCTCTGCATTGCTTGATTCACATTTTACATATATGTGCACAGCACATAAAATTAATTTTGTCAGTTTCCTAAATATAAACCACATCTGAGGCATCACAAAAGTAATGCTTTGAAAACACAAAATGTTTCCTTGAATGGATTCCTCCTCTGTGTTATTCAAAAAAAGACTAGATTGGCAGCACAATGTTGCATGTCAGAGGAGATGAAGCAGCTGTGTCTGGACTGACCTGATGTCCACATGAGACTCGCTCTTCCTGGGGCAGAAGGCAGAGGTGGGCTGGCCTTGAGATACCTCAAAGTGGGTTTCAGTGAAAGAGAAAGACAGGCCTATGGTGACCGGGCCTGTGGTTTGAAACATAGCGTGCTGATCTATATTTGTGATTGAAAATAAATAGCCTGTCAATTTGTAATGCCAATGTGGTTAGAGAGGAGATGGGAGCAAGGAACAGGACCCTCCACATATCCTGGCACTGTCATATGGTGCTGGTTTTCATGGTCAGCATATTGCTGGCATTAAAACATGAGCTACATGAATAAAATCTGAACAAAATGGTTTGGTTAAGGGATAATTAACTCATTATTTACACTTTACCATCATGTTGTTCCAAACTGTTTCTTTCTTGATCACAAAAGGAGAAATGTTGGAGAATACATACAAGGTCAGTAAGATTTGTGTTTTTTGTTTTAAAATGTACAAAGCTGAATTTTCAGCATCACATGATCCTTCAGAAATAATTCTAATATGCTGATTTGCAGCTCAAGAAACATGTATTATTATTATTCGTTGTGTTGCTAACAGGCACACTATGCAAATTTTCGCCATTAGAGGTCCCCCATCTAAAACAAAAGTGTGGCTTGAATGACACCGAGATTGAGCACAGAATCATGGGAGTTGTCACCTTCACCTTACAGCCAGTGGAAAAGAATAAGGAAGGGACTCAGACAGAGATCATGTTCATGGATGAGATTATTAATGTCACTGTAGTATGAAGCAGAGCAGGACTGAGTGCTTTTGGAGCTGAACGAGGCCGCTGGAGCGATTGATAATGCGAGGCGATCGCGAAACACGGGTCTAGAGCAGAGGAGCTTTTATCATGTCACAGTCGCCTCTTCCGCTTCCTCCAATCAAGCATATGTGGCATAAAGCAGCACTGTTTTATCATAGATACATTAGAGTGTGCTGAAAATGATATTATAACATTACTGTGCGTTCACTCGGCGGCGAATATCAGAATAGAACATCATATTAATAAATTCTGGATGGCTTGTGTTCACAAATGTTATGCAATTAATTTTAAAACATATGATGGAGAAAATGCTGTATTACTGTTACTGAACAAAGCTTCATCTGATTATGCTATATTAGCCACGTGACGAAATAGTGTCACGGTAAAAACGTTATTCAAAAAATAAGATTAAACTTGAGCTATGTAACAATTAGTTTTTTGTCTATAAATGTATCCAAATAGTTGCTCCATTGTCTAATAAACATGTAACACATTAAAACATCTTTGGCGTTTCCGTGGTTTCTACAAAATAAAACCGAAATATGATGTCACTGATAGGCGCCGCATGGACACAGTGTCTTATATGAAATTGCTTATTTCTCTGGGTTTAAACATTCAAACTCAAACTTTTGAATGGTAGTATATAAGCACACTGTGTTTAACTAATAATATATGAAATTACAGTATCTTGCCATTAAGAAAGAAATTGTTAGCTATATGCAACAGATGTACTGTATACTGAGAACACACAATTATTAGACATGCGTAGTATCCGTCTCTGCAGTGATCTAGTGAGTTCAGTGGCACTGCCTACAGTAAGTGAAGCTCACCCTCCCACAGAGCAAAGCTGCAGGGCATTGAAACATTGTAATTATGTGTGAGGCACAAAGCATTTACCCACTGCTAGAGCGTCAGCAAAATACAAACAAGCCTGTAAGAAATTACATGGGGAGAGCAAAGAGTACATAGCTATACAGGAGACCAAAAACAAAGTTTTGACCTTTCAATTAAAGGGAAACAAAGGGAAAAAGGACTGAGCAAGAAATGATGCTAAAGCAATGGCAAAATGTAATTCATTTACTTATTTTTTACATATATTGCTGTCGAATGGCGATTATTCGATTCCAAAAAAGTTTGCGTTTACATAATGTGTATGCACATGTTTATTTACGCATAAATATTTAACATATAAAACATTTAGATATACATTGTCAGTGCAAAATTGCTGTAGTCTCTGAATAATTATAACACAATAACAATGTGTTTACATTAAAAACGTCCATTTTAAAAGACATTTAATATATGACTGTAAGGCAGTATCCAAACATCATTCTACTGACTAAAATTCAAACCAAAGTGGTTTTAAATGCATTCTTCTCATATCGGCCTCTGATAGCAAGGGAGATTTTCACCGTGAATTGCACTGGCAGGCTGTCAGTGACCCGAGACACTATCCATAGCTGGTTCTGATGGGTGTTGTGGGTAAAACCAGCCAATGGCAAGATTTAAAATCACAATAGTAAAATACAGCAGCTATCTAGTCATTACTCAGAATATGAATTTACGCTTAATCCTTTGGCCAGCTGAGCATGTGAAGTGTCCAAAACAGATGTGGCTGCCAGAATCCAACAGCTCCACAGACCATTAGCTCCACACACGCACCACTCAACAATATCAGTCTATCTTCTTGGGGCCTACTCAGTGCTTCTGGACCTTTTCTTCTAGTTAAGCCCAAGTTTTTTATTAGGCATTTCTTTTTTCTTTGTAAAATTCTATATTCCCCTCTCACATAAGGTACTGTAGTGTGCTGGTTTAGGGTTTGGCATAGATTTGGAGATTAGTAAAGTCTCACACCGAATCACATCCATCAAAACGTGCTACCTATATTTTTAACAAATTTCACATGTGCTAACAGCTTCTTTTGTGACTCACAGTAAGGTAAGGGCATTTGGAAAATGGTCTGGTATGAAGAAGGGCAGCAAAGAAGCCCCTTCTCTGCAAAACACAAACAAAAACATTAAGGACAGACTTATATTCTGCAGGAAGTACAAGGACTGGACAGCAGAAGACTGATGCAAAGTTATTTTCTCTGGTGAAGCCCTCTTACAACTTTTTGGGACATCTGGAAAATCATGAGAAGAAAAAGGTGAACGCTACCATGAGTCCTGTGTCATGCCAACAGTAAAGTATCCATGTGTGGGGTTGCTTTTCATCCAAGGGAATGGGCTCTCTCACAATTATGTCCAAAAACACTTCCATGAATAAAGAATGATATCAAAACATCCTGCAAGAGCAGCTTCTCCCAATGATCCAGGAGCAATTTGGTGATGATCTGTGCATTTTCCAGCATGATGGAGGACCATGTCCCAAGGCAAGAGGGATAATGAAATGGCTCAGAGATATTTAAATTTTGGATCTGTGGTCAGGCAACTCCCAGGATCATAATCTCTTAAAGAACCTGTGGTCAATTCTCAAAAAGCGAGTGGACAAGAAGCCCACAAATTTTGATCAACGCCTAGCACTCATTAGGCAAGAATGGATAGCTATCAGTATGGATTTGGCCCAGAAGATGATATCCAGTATACCAGAATGAATTGCAGAGGTTATGAAGAAGGGTCAACAATGTAAATCATCACTCTTTGCTGAATGTTTCTTCCATTAAAAGGCCTTGAAATGAAATGCTCATTGTTTTTCAGTAAAGAAACATGTGAAAATATAATTTACAAATACTGAAGCAATAAACTTTGCGAAACTCAAAATTGATGTCACTGCCAATTTTTTTTGACCCACAGCTGTAGTATGAACGTAATCTGGACCATAGACTGTAAAAAATATGGACGACCATTGTAGTAAGTGAAGCCGCCAGTGTGCCACTATTTTCTATATTGCATATGTCGCAAGAAATTAATGTCACCATTCCTCAATGAACAAATCCTTATTTTTCCTTTCTTACTTTTTGAATAATAATTAATTATTTTTGTATCACTACTCTTCGAAAGGCCAAAGTATCATTCACTTTTTCGGACCGGAGAGTCTCCGGAGACTAGGACTGGGACGTTAATAAAGTCTGCTATGGACCTATAACAATCATCAGGAGAAAGGAATCGAACTAAATGATCATCCAGTCCCATTCGGAAGCAGGGATTAATCATGGCATTCCTACAGTTCACCTGATGGGAAACATACAGAAACTCCTCCACATACCGTCCATTCCATTGAATGGTGAGCAGCTTGTCTTCAGCCCAGTTCATTTTTAGGGGTCCCGTCATCTGTAACGGTGTGAGCATCTAGGCAGACAAAAGCAGGAGAAAACAGGGTTCAAAAGAACTTCTAATGCTTTAATAATAACTCAAAGGTAGGCAGAACACATCCAAACATAACAGTGACTGGACAAAGAGTGAACAAAGCAGGGACTACCTATACAGGAACTAATGAGGGAACTAATGAGATAATTAATGAACACCAGGTGAACTAAATGACTAATCAAACTGGGTCAACTGAAGATGAGCAAACAGAAGGTTCAAAACAGACAGACATGTGAGAGTGAATAGTTTTCTGCAGTAAGTATGTTCCTACTTGCAACAATTTGCAAATATAAAAAGATTTCTCTATGGGTCATTTTTGACCAATGTGCGTAGAATTTATTTAAAAAACACAAAAACTGTGTTTGTTTATAAAGTAAGAAAGGAAAACTAAAAATAATGATTTGTGGAAAAATCAAAAACAAGATATTTAATGAATACCTGGAATAAATAAACGATCAAATAATTCAACAAAGAAACACTCAGACATGATTGAAATGACAGGGAATATATACGGGTCATTTTAGCCCCATGTTATGCATTAGACGGGGTTTGCATAGCTTATGCATCAAAGGGTTAAAGAGATAGTTTGCCGGAAAAAAATGAAAATTCTGTCATCATTTACTCATACATATGTGGTTCCAAACCTGTATTTTGTCTGCCAAACACAGTATTTTAAAAAAATGTTGGCAACAACCACACAGTTTTAGTGACAATTGATTTCCATTGTATGGACAACAGAACCAAAGACATTTCTTAAAATATATTCTTTTATGTTCCACAGAAGAAAGTCTTTCAGTTTTGGAACAATGCGAGGTTGAGTGTGAGAGTAGTGGCAGAATTTAGATTTTTGGGTGAACTGTCCCTTTAAGTTTATTTTGCAGTGCTTGCAAACAATGTTCACATTAACTTGTGTGACACGAGCATGTGCCTCTAACCCCTGTTGTGGGGCGTGGGTCTGCAGAAACATCTGTGTCCAACAAGCCCCAGATGCGTCCGTTAAGGGAAGGGTCCAAATGTTTGTCATGAGCGTGGATGCGTTTCATCCCTGGGTGGCGTGTGGGTGCGAGTGTTATCTGGCTTATCCCCCCAACCACAGGTTCAGGGGGTTGTGAATCATGTGTGTGTGTGTGTTTGCATCTGAATAAAGATGAAATAAAACAAAACGTGTCTGTATAGTTATGGTGGGAGTGCATAGAAAGGGGAGAAAGCAAAATTAGAAATACATAGATTAAAAGAGAGAGAAATGAGAGAGGGAGATAAACAGAGGGTGTGGGGGAGACGGCAGTCTGTGGTAAGGTAGATCATGTGGAGTCAGCGGTGTGGAGCCTCAGTTTGGAAACCAGAGAAGCCCACCTCCCCTCCACTTCAGATTTATCATACTTTCACTCGGCAGACACTCTGACTGCACAATTATGAAGAGCAGCAGATCTCTGACCTCTCATCACGTCAAAACTCAGAAAGCAAATCCACAGGGAGACAGACGTCAGTGGATTTCTACATTTATACACAGTATCATACTATTTTTTTATTGTTTTTTGATCATCATAGATTTGGGCACTTCAAATTTCCATTGTGTATTCACACTGTTTATTTTTCCAAGAGAAAATGTATTGCATCATATATTCCACTGTTAGGCCTATTTTTCCACTTAGAAAGCGAATTGCTTTTAAATCTTTTAAAAAATGTTTTTAGTCAACAAAAAAAAAAAAAAATCATGATATAAAAAAGGTACTTCCACTAGAAAAGTTTTTTTTTTTTTTTTTTTTTTAAAAAGACCAATCAATAAACAACTTTCTGTCAGCCCTATTTATACATGTATCTATACTGCCACCTACAGGCCACAATGATAAAGCGAACAGACAATGTAAAAATCTCTGCAAATTTTTCCACCACAAATGTTAAATTAAGACAATAGTGGTATATAGATGCAGTGTTCCCACATCCTCCAACTATAGAAATGACTTTTTCAGTATGTGATTTCAGGATAATCAGGATGCCCAGAGAGCTTTTTTTTTATAGTCAATTTATATTTATTCATTTGGCAGACACTAAATTAGCAATTGAATTAGGAGCTGATCATAACAAATAATAATAATTTCTATGAACTGATCATTTCCAGGTCTGGAAAGCAGAATTACTGTTTCTAATAACACAGCAGTGGGCTGTAAAAGCTTGTAGGATTGATAGACCAACTCAAAGCAGCAGCCATTTATGATTTATTGTCATTTTATTTCATAATAATAATAATAAAAAAAAACTTTTCCAGACTTGAACATGTTTGTGAAAATAAATGAGGTGAACTGGTTTGTTTCAGTAGTTCAGTATGTTTTCCTATTGAGCATGTGCTGAACAATGTGTGCGTATGAGCTCAAGTGTGCGACAAATACGCACAAAAAATCAACTGAATGATCTACCCAGTCCTCCAAAATCACTTTTTTTCACTGCTAAGCCTCCAAACAAAGTAAACTGATCAACATGAATCGATTTGTTTCTCAACATGTTTTTGTGGAGAATATAATGTTTATCACAACACAAAAACCACACAAGACAGAAAGGTGAATGGCAGGTCAGAGCTTATTGAGTGAATAGCTCATGACTCAGATCTGTGCAAATATAAGAGCAGTATGAGACTAATGAAAACGTCCCACACTTAGAAAAGCAGAGATAACTTTTTTTTTTTTTTTTTTAAATGCATCCTAAATTTTATGCCTAACAAAATGTATGAAAGAACGTATTGCACATCAGTCCAAACTTTAGATAATTACTGTACTTGTAAGACAGCAATGTACTTTCTCAAAACATTAAATCTCTTTAATTAAACTTTACATAAAATTAATGTGTTCAGTAAGTCCCCCTAGTTAACAATTTTTCCCTTAAAACTCATCTTTGATCACCAAAATAACATATTTAAATGTTTTTCCTGTGTATTCAAGCCTTAAAATAGCTTGAATGTAACTCCACACCCTTGACTCATTTAGTATTGATCAATGAATATGCAAATAAGCCCCGCCTCCACTCGCTCACGCAATTTAGAGATGAACTCGCTCAACTTACTGAGGTAAACGTAGCACAATGGTATCCCTCTTTACAACACATAACGGTAATTAAAATGATCAGCCTTTGCTTGACTGTGTTCTCAAACAGCTAATAATGTCTTGCCAATGTTACACAAACCATGTTCCCGTTTGCCATGTCAGAGTCAGACAGTTGCCTTCTTGGGAATTGCGTCCCAATTCGCATACTATCCGTCCTAAATTGTATTTGACACTGGAATTATTGTGTCCCAAATCGTAGTTGGTTGAAATGAGTATTCCAAAGATACCCGGATGGTCTATTTTTTCCCAGTTAGAATCCGAAGTGCAGATCCGTGCACACTATAACGGCTAATATTGCCCATAACACATTGCGCTGTGGATGAGAAGTCCATCGGAACTACGAATACAAATAAAAACTGTTTAAAAAAAAAAAAAAAAAACTACAAACATGACGGATGTGTGACGGTTTAGCAGAGCAGTTAAGATAAAGGGGTTTGAGTGATTAATAATTATAACCTGGCGAAATTTTTTTTATTAAATATTATCCACATTATATTTAATCTGCAACAGTATTGTGAATTTTTATAACTATGCGTTTGGTCATCAACTTTTAAATGCAAAGATGAGGAGAGTTCTCCATATGAAAAACCCATGACTGCGCAGAACATGCGACTACATTTTTTTTACAAAATTAAATTTAATTGTATGTGTAGGATTTTAACGGTGACAAGATGATTGACAGGGCAGTTTAAGGGGTTACAGGTTGCGTAACAATGCTTGCATACTCTAAAGCTACAAACTCATAAGTATGTACTTTTTCTTCACAAAAACAGTACATACTTTCAGGGTGTAGTATAAGTAGGCGAACTGGGACGCAGCAACTGTCTCTTTTTCACAGCAGTTTTAAAGAGAAAATACTCAACAATGGTATTAACCAATGAATTTGCACATAGTTTGTCTTAAAGCATATTAAAAACACCATAGACATATAAACAACATTAAAAACTTGATTTTCACCACAGGGTACTTAAAAACTATTGCCACTAATGATTTCATTGTTGAATTTGCATAGTAAATTGGATTGGTCTTGGTCATTTAAACATTTATAGAAGCCTTTCACTGTAACTATGTATTGCTTCTTGTTTGCGGATGACACAAAACCAAAGCCTTAAACAAACAATTACCTTTAAATTTAATCCTATTTTGTTGCAGCCTTGCAAGCTACTAATATTTCCTTTAGGAAATGCAAATCTAGTTTTTGCTGATATAATTATAATTAGAAATATAATCCCTTTAGAAATATAACGTTATATTTCCATCTAATGTGGTCCTCCCTAAAACCACCATTAGCATATACTGCATTTCAGCAAAAATATATTTCACGGCAATGACTGAAAATACTAATAATAGGCTTGTGGCTTGAACAGAGTGACCATATGTGCTCAGTTGTATCCAGTTCTTAATTTATCACCCTGTGTCTGTATGAGGAAAGTAAAAAAAAGTACACAGGGGAATCGAGGTGAGGTATTTAAACTCCCTTTGATTTTAAGCTACAGGTGGATCATCTGAAGCTTCAGTCCCATCTTCTGATAAGAGTCCTTGAGTGTCATTAGGATCCAATGAATGGAAACACCTAAGGATGCTGGAGTGAGACACAGAGTCAGAGTGAATCAGCATTGTTAACTACACACACTAATGCATAACAAATACAAGCAGCAAATGCAAAATGGGAAAGAGGAAACGAAACCCTTAGTTGGCATTAAAGAATGAGGAACTAACAGCCTTTGTTCACAAGAAGTATACGTTAGGTAAAATTTAAGAATAACCTGTTTCTAAGGACTACTATGAGTCCAACAAGGTGTTTTCCTGGTCAAATCATATGCAACAAAACTGTACATAATTTAAATCATGATTATAAATAAAAGACTTGACGTTGCATTGGAGAGTCATATTACAAAAAAAGTGTTAATGAACAGTATGGCGGCACCAGTTTTTAATTTATTGGTATAGGCTAATTGTTCATGCTAATTTCCCATATTCCCATATTTTTAAATTATCTTTGCCCCACTCAAACAGTTGCTTTATTCCTTTTCATGAAGCTTGTCTAAAATGCTTTTTTTGTAATAATATGTACTACAAACATTTCTCATCCCAAAGCGCTATATAGGCAGCACTCACCACTCAAGTGGTGGTTTAAATACACGGTTTAGACATTTCAGCAATCTAAAGATCAGTAACTGATTATGTTTCGTGCGGCTCTTACCCCAGTAGACCTATGGGAATGAGACCGAGTCCAGCACCCAATAGGAAGACAAAGCCAGGACACCATGCCACAGTGTCCGCATAGATTCTACTAAATACTGCAGCGGACACGTTACCGCACAGGTTTTCCATAAAAGCCACACAGGCAAAGAGTGCTCCTGAGAAAATATAGAGGTTAAACAAGGACAAGTCTGAAATGATTGTCTTTTCAAAGGAAGAACGCATACAGGGTAAAGGTGCAACCAAAACTACTTTTAATTCACATTTCACATAAGGATTCTTAAATATAACACCACTTCGAATAAATGCCTTTACGGCGCATAGTCACAGTCTCTTGAGCAGAAAAGTGCTCTTATGAACAACATCAAGCTGAATAAGGATTTTGCTTTGGAACAGTGATTTTCAGAGAGAAACTCACCCTGCTCGGACTTTGAGACGACCTTTGACATCATCGAACGCAGAACGGGGAATGGCATGATAGCAAACATAGCAGGAATCCTTACTGTAAGCAAACAGATCAATACTCACGTTAACTGAACAAAAAGAAACTTATAGAAAACATCAGTGATAATATTTAATGAAATTCATTAACACTTTACAACAGTTACGAGTATAATTGTGTTCAGACAGTTATCAAAGAAGTTAATTGAGCAAACTTTAGCTTATATTACTGTACATTTAATAAGTACATAAAAAATGTGATAAGATATGCGAGGTTGTTGTATCCCAGGAACAGCTGCTGTTCGCTCTTAATTAATTTTTATCAAACCTCACCATAAAATCACAGATGCATATATACACTTTTATATTAAGAGCAAAACAGAGCTGTGAGATAGGACATACATATGAAAGAATTATGACTGTGGCGTCTTATCAAAATTGTAATTCTGTGACTGATTCATTGTTCTCTCTTTTCATTCAATGGCTCTAAATGCTGCTTTATTGTTAACCTTTCAACAAAAATGCAAGTCTCTAAAAAAAAAATAGAGATGCACCAACATTAAAATTCTGACCAGTACAATAAATCATTTTCATGTTTCATGTTTCGGCCGATAGATAAACTAGACATTAAAATTTAGTACTATTTTGTCTAAATTAAATGACTAAAAACTAAAGTCAGTTGTTTTAAATGCTACAAGTGAATTTAACCATCACAGTATTATAATGTAGAAAATGAAAAATGAATATTCATTTACCTACTAAATTATTTTTGCTTTTTTATTTATTAATTATTAGTTATTAAATAATTAGTGCTTTTCAAGTTTAAATTTAAAAGAGAATTTTATTATGTCAAAGAACATAGACGAGTAAGAGCTATGCGTGTAAACCGCACTCCCCTTTATTTATATATTTATATAAAAATATATTCATCCCAAAGAAGAACAGACGATCTATGTATAGATATGTTTACGGGTAATCTCTCAACCAATGTTTCAACTGCGAAAAGACATCAATAAAACAGCTTGAGAATATTGTATCATGTAGCATTACATTTACCTCAGGCAAGTCATTTAGTGTCAACAGCATGTTAGTTCACAAAACGAACTACTGAGAGGAGCATTTCACTAAATACAGTATATGCACAATATTAGCTTATATATTCATTATATTTATTTTACCTGTCTTAATTATTTAATATGTTTAAACAAATTTGTCAAAAAAAAAACAAGTTATGACAGTACTATATTAAATTATATTTCAAAATGAGTTGGTGTGGATAAATAATTTTATAATATGTAGAAGTTAATGCAAAACCAGCCTTATGTGCACTTTACTTTTTTTGAATGTTCATTATATCTAAAAAATTAAATAGCAACTGAGTTTAATAGTTTGGGCTTTGACCTTTAATATTATATTAATGTGTAAGAAAGGGCTCTCTGTTTAGTTTATGGCTTAGCATTAGCTAAGATAGTTTAATTATCCTTGAGAAAATGTCAATACATGTAGTTAATGTAGTAATAACTATAATATATGCATAATTACATGCAACTGACCCTAAACCAAACCTTCATCCTAACCCTAACCCTATAGTACATATAGTTAATTACTATTACTCAGTAACTGAATGTATAATTACACTGTAACATGAACACATTAATGTGTAACTGAAACTGTTAATTATAAATTAATTTATTTAAAGAGAGAGACACAATTTGTTCAATTGCTGTCAAAATCAAGTGCTGTGAAATCGATTAATCGAATCTAACATAAAAGTTTGTGTGTGATACCCCAAAAAGATTGGTGTAAACGTGTATGCTCACCAAGGAACATCACAAGCGTAGTCTTTGCGAAAGCCGTCATCAGCATGCTTATAACGATTGACAGTATCCCGATGAAGACGATGGCTATGTTAGGCAGACAGAGGGAGAACAAATACACACCAACAAAACTAGTGATGAAAATTGAGGCGCTGACCGCAGTGCCATAGCCAATGAGGATCTCGCTCCAGCACAGCGGCTTATTGAGTTCATAAAGTGTGATTATGGACATACCCCCGTTATTGACAAAAGACATGGCGGAAAATGTGACAATCAACAGCACAAGAACCCATTTTTTCCCTCTACCTCCTCCTGCAAACAAGTTGTAGATACTATATGCTAGTTTTTGCAGGGCCCGGCAACAAGCCACAGTCTCTGACCTGTCAATCACCCTGGTTTCTTCCAGAATGAAGATGGCGTATAGCAAGTTAACCACCTGAAATAATGCTGACGTAAAGAAAGGCCAGTTGAAACCGGACGCATGCAGGAAGTACCCTGTGGCGATTGACGCCACACCCGCCAACATGCCAATCATCATGTCCACCACGGCCATGCGAAGGGTTTTCTGCTTGTCATCTACGCATAAATCGGCCACGTAGGAGAAACAGCCACCTAGCATGGTGCCGATACCACCAAAGAGTGCACTTACAAAAGAGACGGCAATGAGGAGATAGAGGTTAAGCTCAAAGAAGGAGACCGCCAGGAATGAAAGCGTGTAGACCAGAGAACCAACGAGGGGCATAATAATGGTGATCTTTCGCCCGCGCTGATCACTGTAGGCCACCAGGAGGAGGGTCACTATGAGACTGGGGATCATGGAAGCCAAATCACTGTACATGGAGAACAGAGAAGCTGCTTTCTGCACCTCCTGAAAAAAGAGAGCAAAATAAGTGAAACAGATGTCCATACAAAACTCTGTTGCTGCATATGTATCTCATGATGTCCGATTCAATTCCGGGTACAAATATAAAAAAAACAGCTATTAAAAAAAAAGAAAGAGGAAATGAAACACACGTGTGTGCTTAAGTATCACTGACCAAAACTACACTACAACAGACTGTTCTCTAAAACAACAACAGGTGTAACTCACACTATATTTAAGGGATATACTGAAATAAACTCTGACAGGGTGATCAAGACCTTCTTATTTTGCAATAATGGACATGAAAATTTGATTTGAGTTATTAGTTTACTTCTTATAGGTATTTACTTACTTATTAGGGTTCTGTCTATCTATGCAAAGAGACAGAACGCCAGCTCATTAAACATGGATTTCCTGGAAAGTTTTGCCGACAGTCATGCTGCAACAGTCATGATTCCGAAGTATTTTACTGATGGTTTCAGCAATGAATCATCAGAAAGAAGTATTCCATGGAAGATTGCATCATCAAATTCATCGATTTACAAAAGATGAAAATATATATATGTATTTTTTTATTGTTTTATCTAATTTTATTTTTGGTCGTCAGCCACATTTTAAAAATCAATGAATGTCGTAGGATAACAACAATTGGAATATACCAAATCAAAAGGCATTTATTTAAAAGAAAGACAGTATATTTTTCAAGACAAACATAATGTAAGGTATAACTCTTCATTTTTCTGTAATTTAATTACAGACACTTCTGATGTAATCGCACTAAATACTTTCTGACTATGGAACAATTCTACATAAAACTATAACATCATTAATGTTCTCCCTTTAAATACTTCTGCCAGTTCAAAAACAATTTATGCAATTTTATATCATTTATTTGAGATAATTAAGTTGAAGTCGATATGTGATTTAAATAACTACTAATAAGTATTGCAATACTTTTAGAGAGAGCAATCTAATTACACTGTTTAAGATGCAATTAGTAGCTATAATTCTAATATCTTTTTTACTTTTTTAAAATAAGTGTCTTGCTTATAGTGAGCCTAAATAAACCCCCAAAAGAATTTATTCTGATGAATTATAAATAAATATATATAACCCGCATGTTTATGTATTTTATCTTTGGAAAAAAAAAAGGTCAAAAGTGAACAATTCGGATAATGCGAAAACAATTCGGATAGTTACTAGACACCTGTGTGACACACACGTGATACGTCAACTAAAATGATCTTGATACCAGTTGGTTAAAAGTAACTGCTAAAGAATATTAGTTAAGAGAAAAGCTCTAGCAACGCTTCATTTCAAATGTTTATAAACTTCATTTATAAACGTGGCTTGAGTCTCCAAATATGTTTGCGGGTGTGTCAGACTTTGTCGTGACATACTTACCTCTTGTTGGCTTGTGTGGTTGCCGCTGCTGTTGGCGCATCGGGAATTGTCGTCGGACGCTGGGTAAGATGAGTTTGTGATCTCCAGCCACAGTCTGCGATACACGTACTGCTGTACGAGAGGATAAACCATAAAACTGGCAAACGCGTAAATCGCGACGATCGGCTCGATAAAGTACAGTCTCTTCATTGTGTCGAGGATGTGTGCTGCAAAGCCAAGAGGAACAAAGACAATTACAATGGTATTACAATGACCAAACTAATTGTAGCCCGACATAATTGGTTAAACTGGTTAACCATCAACCTCCTGAAGACTTACATCATGACAGCTCAAATAAAACTGTCAACTGTTAACACCGTGGACAGCCACCAGTCTGCAGTCTACTTACGAACTAAGCAAACGGATTTATATCTTCATTAAAAAGAAAATGCTACAGAACTTCCTCTCTTCTGCTGAGACTCTTTTGTAAGCGTTGTGGCGGTTATAAAAAGTGCTCTGTGTTTTGTTTATGAAACATGACTGATCGCAATACATTATGAAACGCCGGTTTCCTGCCCCTGAGATTCTGATTGGTCAGTTGATTTTTAAGGACCGCAAGTCATTGGTCGGGGAAGCTGCCAATCACCCCTAATGGGCGGGTTGAATCGTGAAAATGCAGGGATGTTATAATAGAATTTCGGATTCTTTAAATGTGCATTTTTGTTTTGCACCTTTTGTTATTTTATAATTTTAAATGTACTAACAACTGCTGCTGGTGGAACTAAAATTGCCTTTGATATAATGTTTTCAGAATGCATTTGTAAGACAATGAATTCACTTATTAATTTATTTTGCAGGATCTTGATGTTTTCACACCGTAACATATTTGTTGTGTTACTATTACAGAATATTTAGTGAAGCCTTAGCCATTCGTATGATTCTTGCTCATGCACAAGTCCATATATTTGTTAAAACAAAATATGAAATTATTATTTACAATTATTTTTTACTAATTATTATTTAAAATATATTTTTTATTATCATATTTTTTTCTGGTAGAGAACCACTGCATTATAGACATTTGTATTCCCTTAATGTAAGTGTATTGGTAACATTGAGTAGACGCTATTGAATGGGAGGGGTCTACATGACTGAACTGAATAAAACTGGACGTGGGAAATAAATCCATAGAGGTTGCTTTAATTAATTTTGGCCTGAAGAGGGCGCCTCACGGCCCATTATGGCAAAAAATGAAACCGACAACCTCTGTTTTTTTAAGATGAGAATTTATGCAACGTAAAAATATACGTTACAACGAGAGATGTATCGTTATTGTGGTATTTCTATTCAACAATTGTATACAAAATATAGATTTTAAGCCATGGCTTCATTTATAGCCAAACATGACATAGCGCTATATACACAAAGAGAAGCAACATGCATACGTAAGCCTACCTCAAAATCTCAAAATATAAATATATTGTTTTATTTCTGATTTTATACATTTATTTTTGCACTATATTATATCTGGCTATGGATGAACCCACGGCTTTACAACCCTTACTTAGTATACAGTTGTTGAAATTATTTTAATTAAAGATTGCGAGGGCATATGAATTAAATTATGATGTGCACAGATAAATTATTTATACTAAATACTGCAGTATTCCATTAAAAATGAAAAAAGCTTTAAAATTATTGACTTAAAAATGGTATTTGATATAGGACTTGAGCTGTGTCTCAATTCAGGGGTTGCAGCCTTCAAAGGATGCAGCCGCTGCAGTTTCCTACATCACATGACACAAATGTGACCAATCAGCGGTCAGCTTGAGGCCCCGGAAACGGTCTGGGGCGTCACCACAGTACTCCAGTTGTCCTTTCTAGGTTGCGGTTGTTTTTGTGAGCTTGAACTACCTGCCCCGCTAATCATTTTGTTTCTAGCCATATACGATCACAACCAACCGGAGGAAGACAGACACAACTCTGACAGGTACACAAACCTCCTCTTTATCAAGCATCCTTATAAATGCGTAATAAATACTGTAATATTACATATGTACATTTAACGTAGAAACGAACACATTACGGTGCTGTGATCAGTAAAATGCCAGTTTATATGGTTCAGAAACGCGATGAAGTGCTAGCCGGCTAACGTTAGCCGCCAGGGCTGGTCGTGATAAAGGCTTTTAGCGCTGTCAGTCTGTCTTAACTGTTGATTTTGGCTTATCCATGGCCGGCGGGTACTCATTTTCTTCATTCTAGTTATCATACGTATGATTATTAATATCTTGTGCACTAACCTTCAGCCACACACTGAGATAGTGGCCCAAGGTTAGTCAGTATGTATGTGCATGAATTGTAAACATGTTCATAGATTTGGGTTGCAAATCTGATTGTATGTCGCGTGGCGTTGTGATGAGCACCTGTCATCATCTGTTTCTGCATGGTTTGTTTCACTCGAGTCGGACATTTTAGCTTCGGCTTTGATGGGATTTGGGTTCATGTTGCATCCCTTGCTGTCGTGTTGCTGAAATGACAGCACAACTAACATGTTTTTGTAAGCATCGTGTTGTCTTTCTTTCATATAATGCGCTGAAATCTTTATAGCAACCTTTAGAGTGTAAATTAGCAAGGAGAATATGAAAAGCACAAACTGGAATTCTCTCAGTTTATTTCCTTCCTCTTATATCAATGGTCTATGACAGGATGCAGCAATAAAACACTTTGAATTGTGTGTTTTCGTGGTTGCATGATGCGACATTTGGTGCTCCTGCAGGCGGTTTGAGGGTTCGGATATGTTTAACACAACCCCTGTGGTATTTTCTTCATGAGGTATGTTTTCAAATGTTATTTTCTCTTATTCAGGACTGAAACCGGTGGTGTCGAGCCATGGCATTCAGTAAAGGTTATCGTATTTATCATAAGCTGGATCCACCTCCATACAGTGTGATTGTGGAGACCAGAAATCGAGAGGAATGCCTGATGTTTGAGTCTGGAGCAGTTGCTGTACTGTGTAAGTCTGTCCATACACCCTTTATAATCTTACTTTTTATTTATTTTAAATCTAAAGATGTCAAACCGATTCATTAAAATATATATATTATATATATATATATTCAAGAGAAACAAAATGGCTTCAATATTGTATTTTTGCATATAAAACAGTTTTGCAGTCTATAAATCATCTGTTAATATGACGTGGTTTTTAAGTAAATGTTTTGATGTTTTCCACAGCGGCGGCGGAGAAAGAGACCATCAAAATAGCATACACCAAGATGCTGGATGCTTATGGAATACTGGGAGTTCTTCGTCTTAACCTTGGTACATTTTCTCAGCCTTTTCTTATTTTATTTGACTTGCTCATTGTGTTTGTCATCACAACAAATCCAAATCCACCCTGCCGCCAGATTAAGAGAAAAACCCCGATCTTTTAGAAGATAAGTAGAGTGTAAATCTTACCAAAACACTCAAATTCACAGCAAAACCAAGATTTATGTAAGGTAAATGCACAACATATTATCAAGCAGTTTTTATATAAATATAGTTAATAATTACAGTGTATCTACTAAAGTTCTCCTCAGAAATATGTATTGACTGAGATTTTCTTAAAGGGATAGTTCACCCAAAAATGAAAATTCTGTCATAATTTAGTCGCCCTCAAGTTGTTTCAAACCTGTATACATTTCTTTGTTCTGCTGTACACAAAGGAAGATATTTGGAAGAATGTTTGTAACCAAACAGATCTGGTCCCCCATTGACTACTATAGTAGGAAAAAAACATACTATGAATGTAAATTTGGTGGCGAGCAGAAATTTTTGTGTACAGCAGAAAAAAAGAAATTTACAAAGGTTTGAAACAACTTGAGGGTGAGTAAACGATGACAGAATTTTAATTTCTGGGTGAAACTATCCCTTTAATGAAAACAACATAGCCATTGAGACTGATCCACCCCAGTATTCAAGTGGCCGATACATATGGGTTTTTCAATATCTGATTATTAAACTTTCACATTCTGAATATGTGGTTACAATTCTTGCTTGTGCCAAAAACTGAACTCTGAATCCGCTTCATTCTTCTTCCACAGGAGATTCTATGCTGCACAGCCTGGTGGTCGTAACGGGCTGCAGTTCAGTTGGAAAAGTCCAGGATTCAGAAGTTTTTCGGGTAACGGGCACAGACTTCGTCTCTCTGAAGAATGACCCCTCGGATGAGGACCGGATCGCTGATGTCAAGAAAGTCTTAAACTCTGGGAACTTTTATTTTGCCTGGTCTTCCACTGGAGTGAGTCTGGACCTCAGCTTGAACGCACACCGCAGGATCAGAGAAGACATATCGGACAATCGTTTTTTCTGGTGGGTGTTTTTCAGATTGTAACCTTAAAACCTCAAAACATTTTATTGTGTTTCATGGGTGCAAAATGTTTCCAGTTATTTAGACTGTTGAACTCAATCAGTTCAACAAACTGTTGAAACTCAATGGTTATAATGGAAATGTGATTATATAATGGTTTTTCAGGAATCAGTCCCTCCATCTCCATCTCAAGCATTATGGGGTGAATTGTGATGACTGGCTGCTGAGGTTAATGTGTGGCGGTGTGGAGATCCGCACCATCTACGCTGGGCACAAACAGGCTAAAGCTTGCGTGATCTCTCGACTCAGCTCGGAGAGAGCAGGCACACGCTTCAATGTCAGGGGCACAAATGATGACGGCCAGGTGGCCAACTTTGTGGAGACAGAGCAGGTATGCCAACAATATGAGCCACCTGTGAATGACCTTTGAACTCACGTCCTTAACACTCATATGTGTTCTTTGGTCATTGTAGCCCCCCCCCCCATTTTTTTTCTTTACTTCATCAGAATGGTATGAATCTTGGTGGCTTTTGTAGCACTTGCAATATAAACACAAACAATTTAGACAGGATTAGAAAAGATTAATGGCTCGTTTCCACTGAGCGGTACAGTACAGTAAAGTACAGTACAATTCAGGATGGTAAACCCTGATCTGGCTTGCGTTTCCTCCGCCAACCGTACTTTTACTTGATAGGCAGGGTATATGCCGGGAAAGTAGCGTTTGACATTTTTTGCTAGGTGTTACTTTCCTTTTATACCGTTTCTTCATTAATGAGACCCAGGAAGGTCTGCACCTTCTGGACAACCATGGTACATTGCTGCGTGCAGATATTGTGTTGCATTGTTTTTTCAAAAACAATGTGTTTTCATTCTCCTTGTAGCATGTGCAAGTGACTATTTTCTGTTAACCAATCAACATTCTGCAGTCTAAATTCACCCTTTAGGTACCGGACTACTGTGCTAGGTACCCCAACGGAAGGGTCCCAAAAAATCGGTATGGGGCGGAATGGTATTTTGGTTCCATTCACAACTTCTTACAATCTAAATGGAAATAATTGCATACCATACTGTACTGTACCACTCGGTGGAAATGAAAAAGTCAGTGGGAAAATAAGTCTCACTTGAGATGTTTGTAGTTAGAATTGACCACCATAGGAAATAAATGAGAAATACAAAAAATACAAAGCAATTTTTGGGGGTACAGTTTACATTTCAGCCACAATTAAGTAGTCTTTGAAAATGTCTAAATGTATATCCAAATGTTTATATGTGTGATGATTTTATTAATTTCTCTCACACATTGCATCAGTCTACCTTCCTACTGGATTTCAAATACCTTTTGTTTTCTAACTTATACCCTGTATTAATTGAAAATAACGTATTTTTCTAATATTTCTGTTATTTTATATAGAAATAAATGGCAGAGGTGAATATTGTCTAGAATTATGAAATCCCCTCAAGATACAAAATAAATATTATTGAAACAAACTCTAGTACAATCATTTAATTAAATAAAAGATCATATGTGGCATCCCAAAGCTAATTATCTGCATTTATTTGTGTTCCCTACAGGTCATTTTCCTTGACGACAAAGTGTCCTCCTTCATTCAAATCCGAGGGTCAATACCATTGTTCTGGGAGCAGCCAGGAATTCAGGTACAATAAAGCTTTGAATCAATATGACTCACCGAGGAAAAATATTTGCATTGCGTTCTACTGCACTGAGCTTGTTGGTGTTCCAAGCCCCTGCTGAGTCATCATAACAAACGTATTTTCTTGTGTTTCCACTTTGTCACACATGACCAGTGCTTGACCCCCTTTATTCATATTATCAGAAACACTCGTTTCAGGGGATTTTGTTGCAGCTGAATCAAAGTCGAGAGCCAAAAGGACTGCATGGGAACCAGCAGCTGGTATATCGAAGGTTTAGTTCTGTCTGGTGGATGATCTGTTCTTTACTGTTAAAGAGTTTGTGCAATGTCAGTCGGTGAAAGTTACCTACACTGACTGTGATTCATTTTTGGAAAGGAGCCAGATTCTGATAAATTTATCGCCTTCTTGCAAAATCGAGTTAAGATGCCAGAAAGCAGGTCTGGATATGCCTGTGTCTTTCCTCTGACATTGCATAGACGTTATCATCACTGCTTTTAGTGGGAAGCTGGTGAGGTGACCCTTCTTGAGCTCTTTTTTCAAAGCTTTGCACAGAACCTGAATGACAGGAGTTCTGTGTGATTTCAGGCCGTAGTGGTATTGGTAAAGGGAGTCCATTATCTTCAGCTGACTGCAAAGCTAAGAGCAAAATAAAGGAAGTAGTATAGTCACAGGATACTTTTTCTTTGTTCCCAGAAAGCTCAGGGTAATGTGAGCTCATCTCTGCTGCCATTCCGAATGTATGAAATATTAATGGCAGGGACCTGCAGAGGCAACAAACAGAATTGGGTGGGACTCTACACTGACTGACAGAATGTAACGCATAAATGTCCCACACCAGCTTTAAAGGACCCCTTGTTGGAGGTGAAACAGGGACCATCTGTAATTACATTGAATTAAAATAGTTACTAATAATTAACGATTTTATTTACTCTTTATACATTAATAAATCATTTCAGTGTTATTAACTACACTTAAACTATTAAATAATTATTAATAATTAGAATGTAGCTGAAAAAAAAGATCAAATAATTTTTTTATAAAAAGATCAAATTAAATATAAATAAATATTAGATGAAGATCCTTTCTAAGAAATATTTGCAATGTTAAGTTGAAGTACTAAAATTACAAAAGCTAAACAGAAATAAAATGAATGGTAACACTTTAGGGTCCAATTCTCACTCTTAACTTGTTGCTTATTATCATGCATATTACTAGGATATTTGCTGTTTATTAGTACTTAGAAAGCACATATTAATGCCTTATTCTGCATGACCATATTCTACATTCCTTAGTCCTACCTAATACCTAGACATAACAACTTACTAACTATTAACAAGCAGTAATTAGGAGTTTGAGGCAAAAGTCATCATTATAAATTGTTAGAAATAGTTAGTTAATAGTGGGAATTGAACACTAATTTAAAGCTAAATAAATAACAAAAACTTGAAAATGAAAATATAAAAATAAAAGCTAATTCGAAACATAAATACATACTATGATCATAAATAAATAATACGAAAATAACAGTTTAATGTGCTGGGGGGCGGCACATTTTACTCTGTTTAATCTTTGCTTGTTTTAGCTTTAACTGTAAGTTAATTGGGTTTTGTTTAACGTATTTTAATTTTTTTTTCACAAAATTGATCATTGACAGACCAACTGCTGTAGCATCACAGGCCACTTGTTGAAGACCACTGGTGTCAAATTTTGGAATAAATTAGGTGAAAATAAATGATACAAAAGGCATATATGTCAAACGTTGAATGGACATTATATAAACACTGTTTTATAATCACACTAGTTAGAAGACATTAACCAATCGAATAAGAACCAATTGTGTTCAAAGTTGTCACCTGATATGAGACTGCAAGAAATGAGAAGCCAGTCATAGCCTAGAGTTGGGAAAGTCCTCTGTATTGCTTGCCTATTATGGTTGTAGGTGTGAAACATAATGCATTACACTGAAGGACTTGAGAGCAGTTGGTCAAATGTCACGTAGATAGGAAACCATTATTAGAAAGGGGCTTCCTGCTACTAGTAAAAACTGCAACTGGCTAACATTAGAAGCTGAAACTTCTACCTAGAGCACGAATCATGACTGCCTATAGACAGGTTGTAAAATTCATGTGTTTCCTGGTATGATCCGTATCTCTCATCGATCTTCAGGCTTCAGTGAGCTTATGAAATCATCACTGTTGACTCCACTGTCTTATTCTGTGCCAATTGTTTTTCATATCTTCAAATGCAGCTCAATTCAGCAGGCGGGCCAGGCCTGTGTTTTCTTTCTCTCGCTGTCTCTCTCATCTTCCTTCCCTCTGCCACCTTAATTTCCTATTGCACCACATATGAAAGCATTCACAGTTCTTCCTTTTTTGTGTTTTCTTTCTTTTTCCACAAAGGTCGGATCCCACCGGGTGAAGCTGTCCCGTGGTTTCGAAGCAAACGCACCAGCTTTTGAGAGGTAATTAAGATTCTGCTGCTTTCTGTTGGTGCATGCGCCAGTATCCAGCTGTTCTGGCTGGATACTGCTCAGTCCAGCAGACATTTGCGAAGTGTGCTGGCCCTGCTTCAGTCAGTCCTGTTTTTTACCACAGTTTAGATGGCATGTTCAGTCGTGCCTAAGGATGTATTTTCAACCAGTCGATGTGCAATTAGTGTCCACCAGACCCTGATCAGATGGGTTTCGGAGGCAGCGTTTACACACAGGACAGCTCGATGAAGTGCTGCAGGGGTCTTGAGGCGTACTTTAAAAGTTGAACTTTTTTAACATGACTTACAGCTGTCTCATAAATGCACTGATGGCATGAAATCCTGAAAACAAGATGTCCAGCCTTAATATAAAATCATCTCAACCCATTCGATAAAGTAAAGCCAACTATAAAATAATAATATGAACATAAAATAATATTTAAAATAATGCACATTATATTAAGTAACTACTATGTACTAACATCTAGAGTAAATTAATAATTTAATATTTCTAATAATATATTATGTATATTATATATATTATTATATATAATATATAATAACAATTATTGTGTGCATATGATTTTATGTTGTATTTGTATTGCATTTATACCTGTATGTAATTAATTTCTGTAGTTACATCTGTAATTACACTGTTGACCATTTAATCCAGCCCTAATCTTAAACATACCATGAAGCCTGTGTCTAAACTTACCCGTATCCCATCTCAATAGCGGGAAAAGTTTTGCAAAACAACATGAACACAATAACCGCACATTTTTTTGATGTAATTACAGAGTGGTTAAAGTCACCTAATAGAAAGTGGGACCCAAAAAAATTATTTATAGTAAAATTCAAATGCATTGCATTTAAATAATAATTTATTGTTTGTATATTTAATACATTTTTAGTGATTCATTAAAAATTCTGACAAATATTTTAACTATTAAATAGGTCAAAATAATTATTTTTTAAAAATTGTAATCGAAATAAACCAGAATAAAATTATATGACATTTTTTTGGGGGGGGGTTGCATGCCAATTCTTCTTTTTCAAATAATTTTATTACAATTGCTCTGTTAAATAATATATATATATATATATATATATATATATATATATATATATATATATATATATATATATATATATATAATGTATTGATTGCAATTAATTAAATTTAAATAAACATTTAATTTAAACATGCACACAATATTTACGGATTTTGAAAAAATCAAATCATAAATGCTACATTTGTATTTATAAAATCTTATATTTGATCAAATGGAAAGTCTGAAAGAGGAAAGCTTTTGTTACATTGTAACGGATTAATAACGGCATGACCTTGTCAAGGTCTCTAAAGACGCCCTCCCTCTTCATCAATAAAAGCTCTTCGAATGATTTATTCAATTAAAAAATACAAGATTAAAGATTAAAATCTTATTCCGAGTAAGTGGGAGGATTTATTCTTAGCCAGCCCTGGCTCCTCACGCTGAGTACGATGGACATTCTTTATTCATTGTGAGTCACTGCTCTGTTCCCTAGAGTGCTGAGTCAGGTCGTGATGAGAGGAAGTAGATGCAGACAACACTGTTGTGAGGCTTTCTCTTCTCCCCCCTCCATCATTAATGCACTATTGATCACTTGTTTCCGTAGCTTCTTTTGTTTTGAAATGATCTTTGATTTTTCTTGAAGCATTGGATTGCTGGAATAGATATGCTTTCGCTATTTATTTTGCTTCAGTAAAATTAATGTGCATGAATGTGTACTAACCCTGTGTGATCTTTCCTGTCCAGACACTTTAGTGCTCTGAGGAGGCTGTATGGCAAACAGGTGATCATCAACCTGCTGGGTATGAAGGAGGGTGAACACATGCTCAGTAAAGCATTCCAGGTGATTTTTGTTTGAAAATATTCCAGTTGTTTGGTCTACAATACATCATTTCAGATGCATTTCAACACTCTAAAAGTATAACTAAACAATAGTGGTTGTTCCGCTTTCTTTACTGTGTAAAGACTGTCTCTGTCTTCGCCCACAGAGTCACCTGAAAGCTTCGGAGCATGCAAATGCTGTGAGAATGTTGAACTTTGACTATCATCAGATGGTTAAAGGTGGGAAGACTGAGAAGCTCAACTCTGTCCTGAAACCTCAGATCAGCAAGTTTCTAGAGGAATGTGGTTTCTTCTACTACTCAGGGGAGGCCGGCATTCAGAGGTGGGGTTATATGCCGTCCCAGCACTGCTGGGTGTGCAAGAATAGCATAGAATAACAGGATATTTGCTTCATCAATAAGTTTATTTAATTTGTTCTGTGTTTATTTGAAATAACTAGTGCAGGATATATTTTTTTTTATTTTTGCCACTGGGGGCTTTAAAGTGGACCTATTATGCAAATTCACTGTTCTAAGGTGTTTAAACATCGACGTGTGACCACAGTGTGTGATAACAACCAGCCTCTAATGAAGCAGCTGGAGTTGTACATTGACGGCGCCAAAGAGGCATTACAAGTGTTGTTTTGGGATATACCAAAGCACATAAGTGTCTCCATAGACTCCCGCCATCTGAGTCACTTAGGAAATGTCCTGAAGAAAACCGATGGAATCTTATACGTTTGCAGGAAATCTTTTTGAGCTGGACTGCTTTACAAATAATGGACTGCTCAATGACTCCAGTTCGAACATATAAGGCTGAACACCGCTACTGACAGTTTCTGACATTTTCAGTGTGTGAGATTGTCCTGTTTTATTGTTGCCGGTGTTCTGGCAATCTGTACTGAATGCTGGATCATGAGCTCCTGAAGCTCCACCCTCTTCTTTAAAGGGGGCCGGGAGCATCAGCTCTTTCACGTTTAAAAGGGACACTCTAAAACAGTGTATTTTTGCTCACCCCTAAAATGTGTCAGTTTTAACAAGCTATAAGACATGATTTGTGGGGTATTTTGAGCTAAAACTTCACATTAATAGTCTAGGGACATCAGAGACTTATTTTACGATGTGTTAAGGGGCATATTAGGTCCCCTTTAAAGCAGAAATAAAGTGACAATTTCTGGTATTATAAATGATATGATAGCGGGTTTCACAAGCAACTTCTTGAGAAAACTAACAGGGTTTTGTAAGTTGATGTATTGCTAATAATTAATTAAAAGATTAAAATGTAAAATTAAAATAACTAAATTCTTAAATATTAAGTAATTTTGAATGAAGAAATAATTTACATTTTAATTTAAACATTTATTTACAAAATATTTAAGTATCTAAAATACACTCTTAAGATTAAGGCTCTACAAAGTAATTGGCTAATGCTGATCACCACATAATGACCAAAAGTAGCTGAATAAATTGACTACCACAATTGTGTTCACCACAGATGTCAAACTGGGACCATTCGTTCAAATTGTCTGGACTGCTTGGACAGAACAAACAGTGTCCAGGCCTTCATAGCACTTGAGGTATACTTGTAACACAGCATAAAACTTTGAAAGTGTTTTTGTTTTTACCTTTGGCTTGTCTTTCATTTATAATGTAATATGTCTCTGTTGTTCAGATGCTTCCAAAACAGTTGGAAGACATGGGTTTGACGGAGAAGCCTCAGCTGGTGGCACGCTTTCAGGAGGTCTTCCGCGCTATGTGGTCCACCAATGGAGACTCCGTCAGCAAGATCTACGCAGGCACGGGCGCTCTGGATGGCAAGGCAAAGGTACGTGCTGGCTTGTAACACACATGCAGACTGCAGCACAAAAGGCAACAGAGAGCTGAAAATGGTCGTTTCTGTGCGATCTTCGTCCCATAAGTTGAGGTTGTCTTAACTCATGTGTTTGCTGTTTTTCCTTGCTTTCCTATGGCTCTTCTTCCTCCTTTGTGGTAAGTTAACAGTAGCTAGTTGTGTCAGTTTGAGTTTCTATGCTGTATTTATCTTCTCTGCTCTGTTTTGTGTTGGTTCTGTTGCAAGTACAGAGAGATTAGAGAAGCTGACACTGCTGTCAACTTTAATTAGGCCTCTTTACAGACTGTAAAGCTGCTTTGCCACAATTTGCATTGTAAAAAGTGATATATAAGTAAAGGTGACTTGACTTTACTGTAAACAAATAAAAGCCTGTAAACCTAGCTAGGCCGGAAATCTAATGCTTCATCTAGCTTATCACAGAAATATTATATAATTATATTATATTATTATATAAGTAGTGCTCTGATGTCTGTTTGAATACATGTGCTTGAATTTTTTGTTGTTTTGTTTTGTTGTTCCAGCCTTTAACTGATTTATATTTTGCTTTTGTCTTTCCCTGTAGGGTGGAAAGCTAAAAGACGGTGCTCGCTCGGTCACCAGAACCATTCAGAACAACTTCTTTGATAGCTCTAAACAGGAAGCCATTGATATCCTGAGGCTGGGCAGCACCTTGAACAGTGACCTGGCAGATAAAGCACGAGCCCTTCTCACAACCAGCAGCCTGTATGGTACGATTTCCAACACCACACTCCAGAGTCCGAAATAAGCCAGGGCTCTGGGGAAGAAATGCCCATCAAAATAACAAAAAATACCCCAGATTTTTGTAATGTGGGGATAAAAAATTCCTATGTAGTGAACATAAGTACCATTAATAGTTAATAATTATGCACATTTGTTAAAATGATCAAGGGTTTATTGTACTATTAACATGTTTTTTTGTATTTTATTATTTAATTTTATAGGTAACAACCACAATTGATTAGACATAACTGATCAGAATTACTCAAATGATTCAGTTGAAGTATTTGACATAAATGGATGCACAGTGTTTATTTCTTATAAATAAATAATGATTTTAATTATATTTATAGATTTTAATATGTATATATTCCAATATATGTGTATTCATATGATCTATTATGACTATATTAATAATATATACTTAATAGTTAATTTTAATACTTTATAAATACATTCATGATATAAATATATTTCAAAGGCACAATATGTAAAAAATAAATTAAATAAATTATATTAGAATATCCAAAAACCGCTTGCACAGGGTTATATATTTTGTTCAGATGTGTACTTGCATTATCTTAAATGTTTCCAAGAATCTGTAAATTCAGAGAAATTCACAATTTTAAATAGTGCCCGTCCCTTGTTACGTGTTGCCTGTCAATGATTATTTGTTATCCCTGGTTTCCGCATGTACTGCATAGTAACCATGGCAACGGATGCGGACAGCAACATAACGTCTAGCGGCACACTGTTGTTGTTTCGCTCAAACATTATGGACCATTTGGTACAAAAGGAGAAATAAAACGAGGATCAGTATCGGGATCAATAGCGTTTCCGTGATAGCGAGAGTTTTGCGACAAACTTTGACTTGACAGAGACGCCTCTCTTGCACGTTATTAGACAAGGTAAGCAAATGTAGGCTACATAAGGTCAATGTTAAATAGCGCTACACGACGAAGTGTTGATCTAGCTTACGTTAAGTCTCATACAGCCAACAAACTAATACACAGAATAACTTTCAGCACACTCAAATGCAGTTTAGTATGATAGTGTAACATTAGATTAAGTGAAACAGCGCTGCGTTACCTCACAGTTTTAATTCATCAAATAAACTGACCTGCATGAGTAGTATTTCAGCACTTGCGAGTAGTTCGGTAGAATGAAATGTCCTCATTCCTTTATATCCCCTGGGACGTGTGGCACTGATATCTGTCTCTCATTAGCAATCGCGCTCGCGATTCTCGGCCATGCCCTGCTTCATACCACAGTCATGTTAAAAAACTTGCATTCACTCATCCATAAACATTATTAGATCCATCGGCATGATGACAAGTTCAATGATTTCATGCTCATCCACTGTCATTAATCTACGCCTTTGTTATTGTTTTGAAGAGTTTAGCGACACCTAGTGGCAAAAAATACAGACTGTGCCTTTAATGTAAATGTATAGGCTATGGAAAAAAAATCGATTTAGTTACCGTTTCAGGTACAGGTGGCTTCAAACATGCCCTGCACCTTTGGTCTTTTGTGATAGTGGTCATGGTTTATTGGATCTCTCTGCTGTAGTGGACTGATTTCGTTGTGTGGATGTGGATCTGAATAAGTTTCCTCTTGCTAGCGTGCTAATCTGCGGCTCCCGGCTGCTTTGGGCGTGAGATTAGCTCTGAACCAGAGGACTAATGCTGTTATCTGTCTAACGGCTAACTGTTAATCTCTCTCTCTCTCTCTCTCTTCCCCCTCTCCCTTTTTTCTTTCTTTTTCTCATTAATGCTTACGATGTTAGTCTCTGAGCCCATTTTACAATCAGGTACAGTATACACAGACCAGCCATAAAGCCATAACTGTTTATGGTTCCGTGTTTCATAAACTCAGTGTTTATTTTGGTGCCACTGACATTGTAATGCGTGGTTTTCCTTTTTATCATCCTTTTAATTTGCTGTGTGGTCTTGTTTTAAATACAACATATCATTTTGTCCAACTTTCAAGGACAGAACTGAACCTGTCTCATAGTGGTTTTGTCAATGTCACATGCTTTTTTTTTTTTGTGCACTCTGGCCATTAGTTCCATGTCTAAGATATTATTTCATATCCAACCATAGTACTCATTAATCATTTTAATGTAGGTTTTTGATAAGAATTTGTCTCCCTTTCTTTTTTAGCATCTCCCAGAGTGCTTCTTGGCATGTGTCAGAACCACTACAAGTACACAAGACCTAAGAAGATCAGAGTGTGTGTGGGTACGTGGAACGTGAACGGAGGCAAGCAGTTCCGCAGCATTGCGTTTCGTAACCACACGCTTAATGACTGGCTGCTGGATGCCCCTAAGAAGGCCGGTCATCCAGAATTCCAGGGTATGTGTTGATGCAAAGTCAATGCAAATGATACTTTAAAGGTTACTTTGTATTAGAGCTGCACGATTCTGGATAAAATGATAATCACGATTTTTTTGGTTTCAAATAGATATAGCGATTCTCCCACGATTCTGAAAAGATAACTAAATAAAATAACATGTAATTTACTAGCGGTTCTGACAAAATATGAATTGCTGGAAAAAATATTAAATTAATTTTGAATGAATTATTTAAAAAATGGGTTTGAATGAGTTCAATGACTCATGAATAAATACTTGTTTCATTAGCCAATTGGATGAATACGTGTTTTTGAACAAATCTTTTAAGGAATAATTCAATGACAATTTTTTTTTTAACAGTCACTTGTCGCCACCCAGTGGCGTAACAATGTCATTTATACAATCGTTATTTAAGTTAGTTTCAAAAGGTGGGTTGCTCCATTTTGACCGCTATCATGCACAACAGGGTTTATATCTTAACCGTAAACTTTTATCTCAGTACTTCTGTGATAATTTGAATATTTGTAACCGTTTGAATGTTCGAACCGAGATCGTGATCTTTTTATGATTAATCGTGCAGCTGTACTTTGTATTTAAAGAGGACCTATTATGAAGTATTTTGGAGTCTACTAGAATAGTTTTTCATGCTTGAATGTTCAAAAAAAACACTTTATTTTTTCACATGTTTTGCATTTTGCACCTGTCAGTAAAGCTGCTTAGTTCCTGTCTCTACGAAGCCCCTTCTTCAGAAAAGCGCAGTGAGCTTTGATTGGTTGGCTGGATCAGTGTGTTGTGATTGGTCAACTGCTTCGAGCGTGTTTCGGAATTTCCACCCCCCTACCATAACCGCGTTAGATCCAGTGTGGAAAGAAACGGTGTCTCTTGGTCATGATGACAACATACTACTAACACAACTCAACCAGCTCTTGCCCCTTTTTTTGCATATGCTTTGGGCAGGAATTATTTAAATGAGGAATATTGTCATGTGTAAAACTCAAGACAACAATCGAGATGTTTCAGGGAGTTCAGAAATAGTGCGCACTGATATAGGAAATAACTTCCTTTGGAATGCTTTGTAACTTTGCAGACCTCAAACAGCAACACACTAAAGGCAATTGAAATTGAGAAAAAAGCATAATTGGTCCTCTTTAATATCTGTCAGTCAAATGAATAATGAAACTAGGGAAAATACTTTAGTGGCTTCTTATATCATGTTTTGTCATGCAGATAGCAAATCCAACCCCGTGGACATCTTTGCTATTGGCTTTGAGGAAATGGTGGAGCTGAATGCTGGCAATATTGTCAGCGCAAGGTAAGAACTAACCTGACATTAGAGATTTAAAAGTTTGCATGTAGCTACATAATAAGCAGATGCAACATTTCCTGTGGTCAGTGGTTGTGATGTTCTACACAATAATCATTTCTTTCAAACGGTATTCAAGGATAAATGTTTCTTTGTGATATCATGCCCTCATTCCTGTGAGAACTGTTTAACTTCTCTTTCTTCCCTGGCAGCACCACTAATCAGAAACTGTGGGCTGCAGAACTGCAGAAGAACCTCTCACGAGATCAAAGATATGTGCTGCTGGCCTCAGAGCAGCTGGTGGGTGTGTGTCTGTTCGTCTTCATTCGCCCTCAGCATGCACCGTTCATCAGGTATTTTCACACACTTGTGCCGTAAAAGTGGATATGGTGGCTGGCAAATTAGTATGACGATTTTAAGTATTAACGAGGGTTTAAATGACTTCTGTTTTCATACAATGTGCTGTTGTTCTATAATAGGGATGTTGCTGTTGATACCGTGAAGACTGGAATGGGCGGGGCCACTGGTAATAAAGGAGGTGTGGCTATTCGGATGCTCTTCCACACAACTAGCATCTGCTTCGTGTGCTCACACTTTGCCGCTGGCCAATCACAGGTCAAAGAAAGGAATGATGACTTCAATGAAATTGCACGCAAACTGTCCTTCCCTATGGTAATCATTTATGATGTAAAAATGTGTTGCTTCTGTTCAGGTTATGACCACATTCTAGAAGTAGTAGTAATATTTAATACTACTACTTTTAAATTATGTATTTATTATGTACTAATTGTACGCAATATATTATCAATAACATGAATTGCAAACAATATATATGATTTATTACAATATAAATAAAAACAAATATAATAGTACTTATTATTATACAGTAATATTGCTATTATTAGTGGCTAAAATAAATACATAATAATTAATATTAATAATATATTATTTATTTTATTATTTCATATGTAAAATAAATACAAATACATGAAGTAATATTTATCATTAATAAATGATAGTAATAATATAATATAATTATTATTTCATGATGAATATTTTTATTTATTTAATTTTTTAGGGTCGTCTCCTTTACTCCCATGATTATGTATTTTGGTGTGGAGATTTCAACTACCGGATAAATATTCCTAATGAAGAGGTGAAAGAGTTGATCAAACAGCAGAATTGGGATTCCCTGATCGCTGGAGATCAGCTGGTGGAGCAGAAGAATGCTGGACAGGTATTTTAGGAAAAAATAAAAAGCTATATCAGCAGAATAATTCTTGAACTTTTTTTGTCACTCTTCTTTACATTTTTTTTATTATTATTATTTTATTCATATTTCAGGTTTTTAGAGGCTTCATTGAAGGGAAGCTGGATTTTGCCCCCACTTACAAATATGACCTGTTTTCGGAGGACTACGACACCAGTGAGAAGTGCCGCACACCGGCCTGGACTGACCGTGTGCTGTGGAAGAGAAGAAAGTGGAACTTTGATAAAACTGGTGAGAATTATATTATCAACATATCTTCAACCAAACAACCAAATTTGAAACGCAGTATATAACAGCTTACGCTTCCATCTAAATTAAAATTTTGACTAAATGTGCCTGTATGTGTTTTACAGCAGAAGAATTGGAGTTGAATGTAGTGGGAGCCCCAGTGAGTGAGGAAGATCAGTACCCATGGAGCCCTGGAGACCTCAAGTACTATGGTAGAGCAGAGCTCAAAACCTCTGATCACAGGTGAGAGAGACTAAAGCAAATTTACACTTACAACATTCTTAGTGCTATCCAGTGGGCCTCAGAAGTACAGCAGGAGGCTGTCCGTTAAAGTAATTGTTAAAATATTGAAATTCGGGTCTATGTTTGTCCTTATTGACCATAATGATCAGGATTGGACGGTTAAATTGCATTGTGGACCGGATAAGCTTTTTTGTTAGAGGCAGCAGTTCTATTGCCATTAACGTTTGTCTCTTGAAAGGCCTGTGGTGGCCATCATGGACGTGGACATACTTGAGGTGGATCCAGAGGCCAGACATCAGGTGTACAAGGACGTGATCGCCCTGCAGGGTCCACCTGATGGGACCATCCTCGTCTCTCTCTGCTCTTCTGGTCCTGATGACTTCTTTGATGATGCTTTGATCGATGACCTGTTGGACAAGTTTGCTAATTTTGGAGAGGTTATTCTTATCAGGTAAGAATTTTTTGCATATATAATTTAATTATAATTCTATTTAATTATGTAACTTTTTTTATACACTACCAAAAGTTTAGAGCCAGTAAGATTTTTCTTTTTTATAAAATTTTTTTTTTTTTTTTTGAAGGACTAGGACACATTTGTTTGAAGAAAAGTGACAGTTAAGACATTTATAATGTTACAAAAGAATAAAAAAAATATTCTTTTCTTTTAAACATTCTGTTCAAAGAATCCAGAAAATATGTATCACTTATTCCACACAAATATTAAGCATGAAAAACTTTTCAGAATTGATAAGAAATGTTTCTTGACCGACAAATCAGCAGATAATATGATTTCTGAAGGATTGTGTCATGCTTGAAGTCTGAAGTAATGATGCTGAAAATTCAGCTTTGCCATTAGAAATAAATAATATTTTAAAATATATAGCATATATAATAAAAGTTATTTTGAATTTGTTTCAGTATTTTTCTATTTTTGATCAAATAAATGCAGCTTTGGTTGAGCATAAAAAACTTCTTTCAAAAACATAAAAAAAAAGTCTTACCCAACCCCATACTTTTGAGCAATAATTTTTTCCTGAACAGGTTTGTTGAAGAGAAAATGTGGGTTACATTTTTGGAGGGATACTCAGCACTGGCAGCTCTCTCTTTGAGTGCCTCTACTGTAAGTGACTCTACTGTACAATAAGTTTCATTATTTAAAGAAAGAAATAAAGAATATTTACATGGAGATATGCATTGCTCTGTATCATAATACTGACAGTTAATCTAATCGTCCCTCATTGTGTCCGCATGCAGGTGAACGGAAAGACCATAGACATCCGTCTGAGAAGTCCTGGTTGGATAAAGAGTCTAGAGGAAGAAATGAGCGTGGAGAGAATCTGTGGAAGCATCCCAACGTCCACCAGCTCCACCCTGCTGGCAGAAAATTCTGACTTGGGGGAAGAGTTTGATATGGAAGGTATAGCATCTGTTTGGGTTATATGGTTCCAAAATGCAACATGAACCTATGGAACTATAGGACAGAATGGGGTTACATTTTTATTGCTGTGTTGACAGGTGATGTGGATGAAGAGGTTGAGGATATCTTACCCCAGCACCTGCAGCCTGGAGCGGGCATGGATCTAGGCTCGTCCCCCACCCCATCCCCACGCAGCAGCCCCTGCCCCTCTCCTACCCATGGAGAGCCTGCGCCCCCCATCCGGCCCAGCAGAGCCCCCCCACGCACAGCTGGACCACCACAGGGTAGTGCTAATATTTAACTCTACTCAACATTGACGAACCCCCGTGTATTTGTATCACTTTTTGTTTGTTTGCTTTGTCCTTTCCTGTGTTTTACCACATTTCATTTACACACTACGTTCATAATTTAAGGGTCAGTAAGATTTTTATTTTTTCAAATATTTTTTATTAACCAAGGATGCATTAAATTGATCAAAAGTGAACATTATAAATGTGTTAATAAACATTTATATTACATATAAATTATAAAAAAATATTTATAATGTTATATAATAAATACTGTTCTTCTGAACTTTATTCATCAAAGAATGTATCAGTTTAGACACACACACACAAAGCAGAACAACTGTTTTCAGCATTAATAATAATAAAAATGTTTCTTGAGCCCTGAATCAGGATATTAGAATGATTTCTGAAGGATCATGTGACACTGAAGACTGGAGTAATGATGCTAATAATAAATGCAGCTTTGCATCACAGGAATAAATTACATTTTAAAAAATATATTAAAACAGAAGACAGTTATTTTAATTGTATTAATATGTAACAGTATTATTATATCCACAATGTATTTTTGTCCAAATAAATGCAGCCTTGGTGATCAAAAGAGACTTTTTTCAAAAACATTTTTAAAAATCTCATTGACCCCAAAATATGTAACTATCAGGAAAGTAAAAAAGCAAAAACTATATTTTAATAATTTAATTCCCTTCCAGAACACCATAGTTAGATGTAAATAGTAGATTGAAATATAATTTTACAAAAATTCAATACATTAATTTTCCTTTGTTTTTACTCTGCGAAAAGGAGGATTAAGCCCAGCGTCCATTAGAAGGGAACTGGCAGGTAAAAAGTGTTGCTGATGTGACTCAATGGTTCCTGAGCTCTTATAGTGTGTGTACATGTGTGTCTCAAGGCTTCAGTGTGGTTTGCAGTGCTATTAGCTGAGCTAAATCCCTCAGGCTGTTGTTTTGACGCTTGTGATAATGGGATGGGTTTTTTTCCTCTCTTTCTTTCTTTGCTCAGGATCTCCGGTTGATGGTCAGCCAGCTGGAGCTCCTTCATCGCAGGGGCTAGAGCCAAAACGCCCCCCTCCTCCACGCCCCAATGCCCCGCCAGCCCGACCTGCACCTCCACAGCGCCCACCACCACCCTCGGGTACAGCTATGAATTCTTTGTAAATGTTTACACGGGCATGACAATTTTCTGATATCTTCTCACTGGAAGTCAAAACCCAAATGACGAAAGTTTTACCTGAAATTGATATGTCCAAACAAATTAAGAACTACTGACTTCATTAAATACTATGTTTTCGCTTGTTTATTTATTTATTTATTTATTTTTTATTTGCATTGTACAATGATGTTTCTAAAGAAGGTCCTACACCTGTTAGGAAAGATTCAGCAGGTAATGCTGTACATGAACCAGCACTGTGTATTAGTATTAGTTGCACCTCATATAAAGTGCGCCTAGATATTAAAAGAGTCTGGCAAACTTGCACAAGGAATGGGCGATAAGACCAAATTCTTATTTCACGATAACGAAATATGTAACGATATAGATTTTTGACTAATTTATGTTATTTAAAAATAAGAAAAAAGAAGCACATTACAAACAATAGGACAAATGCAATATAAAAAACTTAATTGAATGAATTTTCTAATTGAATGAACAATCTAAATCTAACTACGTTAGAATTAGTATCAAATGTAAAAATAAAATATTGCATAGTTTTCACTATATGAATTAAATATAAGTTTATTCTTATTAAAGCTAAAGTTAGTTTCAGTCAAGAGCAGAAAGTTATTTTCTACACATTCATGACAAAGTGTACTTTAAGACCAAATGCACAATCCGTGGTAACTATATATACGTCATACCGCCCAGACCTATGATGCACAATGATGCAGTTTTGTGTTCTGTTTGGTAGTGTGTTTCTTCTGCTTTTCCTGAGCCTTGTTGTAATTTTGGCTTTTTGTGGTTTGTAAAAATCAAGTTTGCACTGTAAACTGTATTTTTGTTCATGATGTAATTTTTTTGGAAACAATTTTGAATCTTCTTTCAAAGGCTTTGCTGAGCCTCTCAATCTAGAGTTTGATCTGACTCATTATGAAGGTAATTTCTGAGGAATTCTAGATTTTAGAGGATTTTTGCAGTGTTTGTCTTTGTTTATGGTGACCACCTGGACAGTTGAGACCTCCTGCACTTGCTAACAGAAGTAGACTAAATAATGTGGGGCAGGGGTGTTCATGTCAACCATCTTGCCATGATGCAGTGCATGAAGTGTCAGTTGTTCCAATGATTTTTGTATAGTTTTTAAGTGTGAAGTGCTGGGTTGAATTAGGTGAATTAGCTTTTGTAATTGAATAGAGAAAGAAATAATTGATCTCTATCAGGTAAGGACTCTGTTGGGTCAGATATATTTGCTCTCTAGCTGAAGGATGTAACGTGCTACAAAACTCATTTTGAATAATTTCGAATTTTTGAATAATTTTTCCCCTCATGCTGACAAAAGGACAAAAAAGCCCAGCATTAGCACGTGCAGATGCAGCTGGTGAGTTTCATCAAAATGACATCAATCATCTGACAGAAACTTTAATTGCTGGACGTATTTGGGCCTTCCTCATGCCATTATATTGAAAGTCTCGGGCTAGTTTCAAAACAAAATAGAGCCTAAGAAGTTAGTTGATGTTCTTGAAAGGAGCGCTGATCTGACATTTTCCAGGCTTTCTTTTAAGACATCTGTTTAAATTTACTCCTCTTCAATTTTCAGGTTTGTAGAATAGATCATTTGACTGGAATTTGAATTGGACATGAAGTTCAAAATACTGGTTTTCTCAAATGTTCACAATCATTTTTCTTATAACTATTACTGAATGTTTGATTATGCCATTGGCTGATTTTCAGGTCGAGGTCAAGCAACTGGATCAGTCCCTGGAAGTGCCCCAAGGCCGGTGAGCAGGCTAAATGACACGAATATTATTAAAAGAGATAAAAATAAGATGTATATCATGTTAAATCTTATGATTTTGCATCAGATCCCACCTCGAGCAGGAGTTATCAGTGTCCCTCCTCAGGCCAGACCTGCTCCTCCTCCTGCTCATCCCGGAGCCCCCAGACCCATAGCAGAGGTGCATCCTGGTGCCCCCCGACCTGCACCTGATAATCACCCTGGAGCACCAAGACCCACTCCTGAACCCCAAAGCAAGCCATCTGAGCTGCCTCTGGGTTTGTTAAACACTTCTAATTACCCATTAATTTTACTTTTATATTATAATTTTTATATTTTCATTCATATTTTTAATAATTAATTCATATTATTGGAAATAAATCATTTTATTAATGAATTGTTTAATATACATTTTTTTAGTGCCCCATTATGCTTTTCGAATATTACCTTTCATGCAGAGTGTAACATAGCTGTTTGTGAATGTAAAAGGTCTGCAAAGTTTTAAAGATAAAGTTATTCTTTCCTCAAAGAAAGAACTAATTCTGAACTGCCATAACGAGTCGTCAGTAATTCAAGTCTCACTTCCCGTTACATACTCGTGTATCAATGTAACAAATTTGCATAATGCCAGCCTATGATTTCATTGGCTGCCCGCAATCAAAGTCTACTTTGACCCGCCCTCTAACACTGTTGTTGTAGTTGAGGCCTGGAAGAGTTTGATTGTGTTGTTGATATGTTGAGAAGACACTGTTTTCGTCTGACCAATTAGAGCAGAGTAGGCTCTCGGAAGGGAGGGGTTTAGAGAGACTGAATCTTCTAACCATTTTCAGGATTTGAACTTTGTTGGCTGAAGATCCAAGTTTGGGTTGAAGATGAAAAACGTACCAAGCATAATGTTCTCTCACCATTCCTCATTTCTAACACGCACTCACCGTGTTTGGCCGGTCTTGCGGCTGTCAGAGCAGAAATAAAAGCCGATGCTCTCCGTATGTTTTTCCGTCATCTCGGATAGCGTTCATATATAAAAGCTTGTCCACTTGTGACCCGATCGACCAAAATGCATCTTAATACCAGATGGAAACAGGGCCTTTGAGAAATTAGGTGGTCTGTTGTATATTATGAGAAAATTAAAGTATTTTTTTTTTACCTTGGATGCATGTAAACCTTTAGAATGGCATAATAGAGGCACTTCAATTCATTTTTAAAGTATTTAAAACTGTAGACAATTTTATATATGAGATTTAAAAAAAAAAATATATATATATATATATATATATACAGTACCTGTGCAAAAGTTTTTTTAGGCAGTGTGAAAAAAAAAATGCTGTAAGTAAGAATGCTCAAAAAAAAAACTTGGGTAATATATTATATTATTCAATTAAAAAAAAAAAAGTGAGTGAAAAGAAGAAAAAAATAAAAAATCAATCCATATTTGTGTGACCCCCCTTTACCTTCAAACAAGCAAATCAATTCAAGGTGTACACAGCACAGGGAGTCAGGGATTTGTAGCATATAGTTAGGTGTATGATTAAACACAATATACCACCCAGGGTGCTGATAATCAAATCAAATTCAATATGTAGGTTGAAATCATTAAACTGAAACAAAAACACAAGTGTGTGAGGAAAGGAAACTGGGTGAGCCACAAACAGCCAAACAACAACAGTGAGGTGAGACAGAGAGGTTGTCTGAAGAAAAAGTCAACACCATGGCAAGACAACAGCACACAAGCACACAGCAAAAGAGACAGGTAGTCATCAGCAGCAAGGTCTCCAGGCAGAAAATTTCAAGGCAAACAGGGGGGGCAGACAGGGATGTTCCAGTTGTTTGAAAGAGAAGCAAAGAAAAAAGAAACAAAGAAGCAAAAGTACCGTAGGACCAAGGTCGGCCGACTTAGTCGGCACAAGGAAAAGACACATCATGCTTACTTTTCCCTTCGCTTCGGGAAGATTCAGATGCCATGCAAGAGCTGCACAATGTCAAAAACAGCCAGACCCTGGTGGAAACACCCACCACCCCCCCGGGAGAAGAGAAGTGTCAGAAGAAGGGGAAAGGAAAGGTTGCGCAAAAAAAAAAGCCAAGCCAAAAAAGCCATACCTCCGCCAAGGCAAAACCTCAACAAGAAAACACAGGAACAGAAAAAAAAACAAAAAGGCAGTGGGTGCTCATGGACTGATGAGAAAAAATTGAATGAATTTGGAATAGTTGAGCAGAAGCTGGGGCAGCAGGCGAAGGGCTGGAGAGCGCGGTACAGCGGTATGAGTCTGCAGGCAAGCAGGCAAGTTGCAAGGTTGGGTGCAACAAGTTTGGGGCTGCAATTTTCATTTGGGGAGTCATGGAAATGGGTAATGGAGATGGTATCCTCAACATGCAATAAGTCAGGGGCTCAATGCTTATGCAGATACATCATCCCATCAGCCAGATTTTCCCCAATTGTCTGATTTATTCTGCAAGCAACCCAAAAAGTCATTAAGAAATACACAGAGTTAAGAGAAGAAACAAAGAAGAAAGAAGAGAGAAAAGGAAGTGGAAGGAAGTGGATGGCAAGGCCCCCCAGAGCCCCTGGATACCACATGATCAGAGAGTCTGGAGAGACTGACAGAGAGAGGGATCCTGAGAAGCAGAGAAAGAACATGAGCAAAACTGTTTAGTTGGGCCCAATTCAGTGGTTAGTTCCTTAAAAACTGTGTCCTTCAAAACTAGAAGTGCCTTCAAACCTTTGTGGTGAAAGGTGTTTCAAGAAGAAAGTGATTTTTTGATTTGATTTTTTTCTTGTCACATTTTTTTTTTTTTGTTCACTTGATTTTTGATTTTGTATTACAAAATTTTTTTTTTAACATATAATGTTTATACTTTTGTCTTTTTTTTACTTTTTTTTTTTTTTTTTTTGTACAAAACTTGCACAGTACTGTATATATATATATATATATATATGTGTGTGTGTGTGTGTGTGTTATATTGTGTGCATGCTTTACAATTTTAACCAATTTTTAACCTTCTACTGATACTGTGTGTGTCTTTCAGGTCCACCCCCCACACTGCCAGGTCCCATGAGACCTCAGATGATATCACCCATGCAGCCTCAGTCTATGTCACCAGTGCAGCCTCCTGTCCAGGCTCAGCTCCCTGCACCAATGCAGCCCACCTTTCCTGCCCCTCTGATGCCTCAGCCGGCCCCACAATCATTTGCTGGAGCCGCTGCCGCCCCTCAGCCCGGACTGGCATCTCCCAAGCCTCCACCCCGGAGCCGGTCCTCTCACACATTGCCACCTGAGTCTGCTCCTCCTCCTACAACCCAGGTTAGTCCTCTTTCTCTGCTCAGTTCTACGTGGATGTCAGGATCACAAGCCCTATATTTAATTGTGATAAAGATCGACACACTTTCAAAGAGGCAAGGACCCACAGAATTCAAAAACTACGGGTGCAGGACAAAAAAAAAAAAGATGACAATCAATAGAAAAGAAAAAATAATGTCCACACGCTGACATTACAGCTCCATACAATATATGGAGCTGTAACTTATCTGTGGATATTATTTTTTCTTTTCTCAGGACCAACAAGATCCCATTCTGGGATAAATAACCTGCTTTAGGAGCCTCTTCCTCTTTCTTTTTTACTTTTCTAGTAATAACGACTTTGTCCAGGTGGTTCTTATAGTCATGTTTCGCTCTTCTTGATGCATGTGTCTTTCTCTTTCACTAGCAGGAGCAATCCTCAGGTTGACAGGTACTGGAATAAGTAATTTCTAGTATTTTTCGTTGTCTTCATGGCACCATAGCCTGTAGTCACGATGTATGGGGTGCTCATACATATAGGGTCCTCCATGTTATAGTTGGTTTTCCCCTTTCCATCTTTAATTTTACCTTTTTTTATGTTGAATATCAGAAAACTATAATGTAAAACTTAACTTGAACCCCTTGATGATATTGTATATAGCTACTTGGAGAAAAAAAAATAGCCTTGTTATTCTGGAGGTTTATCGAGTTGTTCTAACAGGGGGTTCAAGGAAAGTGTCATCCAGTATTTGTTGTGGGTATTGTTTGTTTCTAATCTGTGGTATCTGTTATAATTGTTTTCTATGTTTCTCAGACAAGGAACAGAAATTCTCTCAGTTAATAGCCTCACTTTGGCTCTAGTAGACTTGCACACTAATCATATTTGTGTTTTTGATGTTTTATAATGCTGTTTTTTTTTTTAATAGTAAACAGTTTAATAAACTGTATTCAGATCTTTCAGTTTTTGATTTATATTAAGGTCTGTCATTGCACCATTTATGTTTTAACAAGCAAGGCATCATGATTTTTATCAACTTGTAACAAATACATTGTTTAAAATTAAAAGTCAACATGAAACTATTTTTACATCTGTACCAATGAAACGAGATACTTAAAGGTGATTTCAGTTGTTTGTTTCTAATTTGCTGAATTACTATCTAAATAACCTAAAACAAGTGTATATTTTAATTGTTACTACTTGAGGGAAATTAGAGTTATATAATGCAAAACATTTTTATTGCATAAATGACGCCAACAGGCTATTATTTAGCAGCTTTGGAGGGGTAAATGAGATCTAAATAATCTAAAATCCCCCAAAGTTATTGTTACTATTTCTGTGAAGTTAGTGTTATGAGTCTTCATAAAACACTCACAAAAAAAATCACTCTTATTGTTCAGTCAGCCAAGTCGTGACCACCTAAGAAGCTTACAAAAGGATCAGTTTTCCCAATATATTTATAACTGATTTCATGTTGACTTTATAATAATATGTTGTAGTTTCTCATCAACTAAGTTTTATTTATTTGTGTTTATTTCCCCAGGCCACTGACATGAATGGAGTCCAAAGAGAAGCACAATGGAAAGTAGATCCCTTCGACATGCTTACCAACCAGTCCCTCTTCCAGAACGCATCATTTTCCGCTTCTCTCCCTCGCTCCTCATCCTCAATCACCCCCTCCCCTTCTTCTTCCTCTACGTTACCCAGCTCCCTGTCCTTATTCTCATCTCCGGACACCAGCAATGCTCCATGTCTCCTGCCTCCACCCGTTACCTCACGCAGCAAATCCCAGGAGACCCTCCGTTCATCCCCCAATCCATTCCTCGCAGAGGCCCAACCCAGGCCCAACAGCACCAACCCTTTCACCGGCAACCTGCTGCCCTCTCCTCGCCGATCACTCACACCCGATTTCTTCACCCAGCATCAGACCCAAGCAGCCAACCCTGGCCTGAACAGGGCCATGTCGGCTGTGGTTCACAGTTCCACTCTTCCACCACCTTTTTCCAGACAACAATCCTTAGTTCCTGCTACAGCAGCAGCCCCAATCAATCAGACCCAAAAGTGGGTCACCTTTGATGACGATTCAGACTTCCTTTCAAGAAATGCTCCATCCGCAGTTGGGACCGGCCCGCCACTTATACCCGCAGCCTCATCCCTTCCCTTCCCACAACCCCAGAGCAGCTTCTCCAGCTCAGGCTTTGACTTCCTTTCAGCAAAGGCTCCATCCGCAGTTGGGACCGGCCCGCCACTTATACCCGCAGCTTCATCCCTTCCCTTCCCACAACCCCAGAGCAGCTTCCCCAGCTCAGGCTTTGACATGGACAGCAACTGGACGTCGCTTCCCACCTCTGTGTTCCCCACGATCCCCCCTCCGATCCCAACCAGAACTAATACCAGCATCAAAAACGCCCACATCCCTTCCAGAAACGAATTTACAGAGAGATAATACAGTGGAGAACATGTATGTAAGATATGGAGAAAATATCGTAGTGAATCTATAAGCATATGGTTTGTATAAAAGTGCGGTGGTGGAAGTGTTGACCCGTTTGTCCTAAATAAATGAATCCGGCTGTTTCTTTGAGCCCAACACGGACAGGAAACTAAGAAGGAGTTTATCGCATTATGTTTTTTAGATTTTAAAGTAATGGGCAGAGAACCTGTCATTTGCATATTAACCTGCATAGTGTAAAATTACACTTAAACGGCCAAATATTACACATTTAGACCACAAATCATTCAGCATCAAGCTACATAATCAATGTTAAAAAAATGCACAAATTTTAAATGATATATCTTGTTGCATTATCATTTTCATTATTTACTCACCCTCATGTCAGAACACAAAAGAGGATATTTTGAAAATGTTGTTTTTTTTCCTTCCCATTCAGTGGATCTCAATGGGGTTGTTTTGGACGCCAATGACTTCCATTATACGCACAAAACCAGTTGAAACATTTTTCAAAATATGTTCCACAGTAGAAAACAAGTCAAAGAGCTTTGTAACGACATAATGTGAGTAAATGATGATCGATCTTGATTCTTTTTGGTGAAATATCCCTTTAACCCAATGCAATTAAGAAAACGCACAGATTTAAAATGCCTGGCTGTGTCCGACCTGTTCTACGCCATCATATCTGTTAAACGGGCTTGACAGTGAGCCAAGATATTTTTTGAATGTATCTTTCACAAGTCTCTATCGCCTATGTTTAGATTCAGAGTGTGGTGTGCGCAGTACAGTTGCTGTGCTTTACTGCATTCTCAAATCCCGGGTCTAATTTTTCTGGTTGTTCACGCAAAAGACCCCCTCCCACCCCCGTGCATCCTGTAGCACGACCAATGTGCTTAGCTTGTCAAAATATATCTTCTATACATATTCATAGTGATTATATGTCTTCCTAGTGAGGAAAAATGTAAAGTAGTTCTGAATTGTGTTTATATTTGCAGCATATACATGCCATATCTAAAGTGCACTGAAGAGCTTTGTCCTCAAGACTTTCAAACGCAAAGTTTGAGATGTTACGTTTGTGCGGAGAGGGCGTATGAGGGTCACAGCGGCCCTCTCATTTATCGACACTGTACATACATGTGCTTTCAGTTTCATCTGATCCAAAGCTCACAACAGAACTGCTGTATTTAACAAATGTGTAGTGTGTTTGATTTGGTGGGTTCCTCCTTCAGGATGTTGGCTATGCTTTCTTTTGTGCAATGTGTACTTATTCGCTCAATGAAATATTTTTTAATTTCGATGAACAGGTTGTTGATAAATCTATTTATTGTTATGTGGAGGAATACTGTGCTGTATTTTGGAGCGTGACGTCTGGTTTCCGTGTACTTTAGCTGTTTGTGCGAGTGTGCTTGAGTGTTTGCGTCGTCATGTTGAAGGATTCAGATATCTATTTTGAGTCATTATAGCATTATGTCTTCAAACTGTTTTAGTGAAATATATATGTTATGGTGTCAAGAATGGTGTAATCTTGAGGGGAAAGCAGACTGTTAATTGAACACACAGATTGATTATGAATACCATAACATTTAAAGCTACCATCCTATGTTGTTTAATAATGCCTTAGACATTTTGGAGAAGTTCAAATGTGTTTGAGCGCCCGAGAGTGTTTATTGGGTTTTTATTAATGGTTCAGCCTCAGTTTTTTTTGTTTTTTTTTGTTGATTTGTACAGCATTCCAGACTGTGTAATGATGCATTATGGGTGAATGATCAGCCCTCGGGCACTGATTTTATGCGTGCAGTCGTTTTACTCATATTATGCAGGTTTTAAATGGCCCTCAAGGGCAAAATGAAATGATTCATTCTTGGTTAAAGTGTAGGTATTTCAGGAAAGCAGTATTTTACTTGTAATTTTGTTCCTTGTTTACATTTTAGGTACAAATTTAACATCTGCATAGTCGTACAAATGTTCGCCTGGGACGTGTTGAGCAACATATTTTGGCTTTGAGCTTACAGATATATTTTTGAACCCGAAAAGCACTGAAAAGTTTCTCTATTTGAGGTTTTGGTTGAGGAAGGGGTCAGTAGAATGCCAGCCAGCAAGATTATGTGTACTAATGCATGAAAAAACCATTCCAAAATGCATTCCAAAGCACTAACTGTGAACATCTCCAGACTACAGACAAGTATCAGGTTATGGATAATATACTATATATATATTTATTTTGATGACTGATAAACACAGTGTAACCCACTTAACATTCAAAGGCATTAGAAGTCATTTGTTCAGGTGTTCTGTATGTTATGAAAGCGTTGAATCTGACATTGCCAGCGCTAGTTATTAAAAAGAAGCAAGGTTTTATAGGAATTAATTAACTCCTTTTGTGAAGTTAACTCTCCTATGTAGCTTTTAGCCCAGTAGTGAACAAAAGTCTGTGGTATTAACCTTAAATGTATGTATTCACAAACCACAAAACTGCAATTCAGTAACGAGTACTCGATCTGTAATTTAAGTGCATACCAAAACGGCACATTTATGTATGGAGCAATTGATGTTGTATGTATGCAATAATAAATGTAATTCAACATGAAATCGTACTGGTATTTATTATTGGCTCCATCAGATCTTATTGCATATGACAAAATATATATATATATATAAAAAAAAAAACAGCTACTTATAAAAGCATTACAGCAGCCTATTTAACTTTTTATTTGAATGTTTGTTGTTTAAATACACACAAAACAAGGTTTTAACCTGTACATAAACTTTTAAAAACAAAGTTGCAACAATTCAAAATAATTTAAAAAAAAAAATCAAGCTCATATTATATTTAGTTTAATGTCCCAAGGTTGATGTTTTCTGTTCTGTTGGTTAATCACCTTTCACTGACCATTTGTTAAAAAAAAAAAAGGCCAGTTATTTATTACTTATTATTAATATGCTATTATTATAGTATTTGTTAATATTTTTCTTTTAATTAGCTTTTATATTTTTATTTTAGTTTGTTTCGCACGTTTGTGCTTTTGTCATTTTTTATTACTTTTTGTTTTGAAATATTTTAATGATAGTAAGCTTCATCATTTTATGTTTAGTCCGTATTTTAATATTCCATTTTGTTTTCAAATACATACTAGTCAGTTTAAGAGTCCTTTATTTTGTACTTCCGGTCAAACTGTCACTGTTGTTGCTGCTGCTGTCTTCGCACCGCTATGTGGAGGTAAATAGTTCACCGTGATTCGCATCACAGCGGCTGAACTGAACGGCGGACCAGTCTCTCACAGCCATGACGGGGTGTCAAAGAAGACGCACCGCCGTCTCGGGGGATTTTATGCTTCCCCGTTTACTCTGCCTGATGTGCTTAGCTGTCATTAGTCTGGCGGAGAACACGGAGATGGTGAATGTGGTGACGGAGAGGAAAGCGGAGGAGAGCCACAGGCAGGACAGCGCCAATCTGCTCATATTCATCATGTTACTGACACTCACTATCCTCACGATATGGCTCTTCAAACATCGCCGCTTCAGGTTCCTCCATGAGACGGGTTTGGCTATGATTTATGGTGAGATTTAGTTGATGTGTGTGTTGTATTCATATTCAAGTTCACGTTCAGGAGCCTAACATGGGGCAGATGTAAGAGGTAACGTACGTCCCACTGCGCAGCTTATCCAAGTTTATATATTTATTTAAGCTCTTTTAAAGATTGTGTCTGTTTTTAATGCAGTTATTGTGTAGTAAATAGGTCTTAAAAATCTAACTGAAATCTTAGATGTCTTAATTAATTGATACATTTTAATAAATGTAATATTTTAAGTATATTTTAATGCATTTATTGTGTAATAAATAAAGGCAATACATTTTGATCTTTTTAATAAAGGTAATATATTTAAATCCATTTTTAATTAAATTATTATTTGTAAAATACTTAAAAATCTGAATTTAAATCTTAAGTCTTGTAATTATTTTATGTCTAATGCAACTATTGTGTAATAAATATTTACAACTAAATTGAACCCTTATGTGCTGTTCGGGATGTTTTCAACCACTATGGGGAATTTTTGAGTCTTAATTTGGCCATAACTTTCTCCGTGTTTCAGCAAATGGAATGATTTTTGGTGACAAATCTTATTTTGACACATATTTTGGGAAAATTTTCAAAAACTCAACAGTACTCTGTGGGCAAATTAACTACCCTTTCGTTATGTTTATGATATGATATGCTTTCGAATATGTTTTCAGCCACGATTTTAACTGCTTTAAAAATGTATCAGATAAATATTGTTTTCAAATTTTTTTGCTTAAATCTATTAATCAACCTCAGTCCTGATCAAAACTACTAAATGTAAAAAATAAATTCAGGATTTTAACTCTTTAATTGCCAAATTCAGAAATGATGTCACTGATTTGGGAAAAAACGTGTCAAAGATTAGAAACAACATTGGCTTTGATGCGTTGTTAGTTTTTGTGCAGCATCAGATTTTAACGTTTTAAGAGTTAAAATCCTGAATTTTTTTTTTTTTTAATTTAGTAGTTTTGATCAGGACTGAGATTGATTAATAGATTTAAGCAAAAAAATTTGAAAAAAATATTTATCTGATACATTTTCAAAGCAGTTAAAATCGTGGCTGTTTTCAGCCACGAACATAATGAAAGCGTAGTGAATTTCAACAATGCACAACAGTTAAACTTAAATATAAGTCTTAAGCTTTTCATTTTTTCCATTGGCACCATTTTACTGTCAATAACTGGTATTCTGGTAGAAACTGATTTCCATTAGTATTTGTCCTGGTATCTTGATAATTGCTTTTGTGAGTGTGATTTCTCTGCATGTGCTTTGCTTAACATAATGTGTATTAAAACACTATGTGATGTATATGTTTTCCAACTCCAGGTTTGTTTGTGGGTGTGATTCTGCGCTTTGGGGTCCATTCACCGCAAGACTTCGACGACATCACCTTGAGTTGTGCCGTGAACAGCAGTCCCACCACCATTCTGGTGAACGTGAGCGGCCGATTCTACGAGTACAGCCTGAAAGGAGAGGTGCGGGACAGCAAGGGCCATGATGTGCCAAATGCAGAGATGCTCAGGAAGGTACTGCTGTTAAATCCTCTAAAATAATTATTTTTGATATTGTTGGTTCCTCCTACTGGATGTGAATGCGTAATACTGTACACAGGATTTTGTTTTCAAATTTCTGCTTCTAGGTTACTTTTGATCCTGAGGTTTTCTTCAACATTTTGCTTCCACCCATCATCTTTCATGCGGGATACAGTCTCAAACGAGTAAGAATATGATTGTCCTAATGAAAAATTCACAAAATACATACAAAAAGCTTGTTTTTTGTAAAATATGACTGATGTGGATGAGTTTGTTTCGTTTTTAGTAATCTTTTTTTTTTTTTTCATTTTAAAAATCAGAGGCATTTTTTCAGAAATTTGGGGTCTATCCTCTGCTACGCCTTTGTGGGCACACTGACATCATGCTTTGTTACAGGGTGAGTGATGTTTTTTTTTTTGTTTTTTTTTAAAGAAAAGAGCTTTGTTATGAAAACTTTAATTTAGGTCCAATTCTCACTATTAACTATTTGCTTATTCGAATGCATATTAATAGGATATTTGCTCTTAATTAGTACTTAGAAAGCACATATTAATGCCTTAAGTAATACCTAAACTTAACAACTACCTTACTAACTATTAATAAGCAGTAATTGGGAGTTTATTGAGGCAAAAGTCATAGTTAATAGTTAGTTAATAGTGAGAATTGCGACCTAAAGTGTGACCAAACAAAGATAATTGTATATATTATATCATTCTGGTATTGTCAAATGTCCTCTGTGCAGATTGGTGATGTACGGCTGTGTGGCGTTTATGAAAGCCATCGGTCAGCTTGGAGGGGATTTCTTTTTCACTGACTGCCTTTTCTTTGGTGCTATTGTATCTGCTACAGATCCAGGTATTGTTTCTTCGTTAAAATTAGTATACTTAATATATTAATATTTATACTTTACTATACTATACTTTAATATATTTGGCTATATTAAAATTTACTTTGAATGATTTCATAACCAAGTTTTTAATTGCTTACAGTGACCGTTCTGGCCATTTTCAATGAGCTGAAGGTTGACGTGGATCTGTATGCGCTGATGTTCGGTGAGAGCGTCCTCAACGATGCTGTGGCCATCGTCCTGTCATCGTGAGTGCACACCCTTTTGTGCAAAAATACGCACAGGTTCATTTAAGTTCCTCGGGGCTGTAGATTGCCGTGTTCAGATCATCTAAATTACAATTTCAAAACAAATCTAAATTAATTTGTTTTTTTTGTTGTTGTTGTGTTTTTTTTTTTTTTTTTTGGCTGTTCACATTAAATTTAAAATGTGGCCAATATCCAGATTTGAGTGTGAATAGGCTGTAACCACCATAGACATTGAGGTGGACAAGTCCCCTCAATAATTAGAAATGCCCCCCCAAAAAAATTGCTAAAGTGATCACAGCACTCGTCAATGTCAACAATTGAGGCCAATCAAATCGAAGAATGCGGGTCTTACTGTTCACAGAAGACGAATGCGAGATCCAACACGATGCTTAGTTTAGCAATGAAAGAGTGCTTGGAAAGATGCAAGTAGCTAAACATTTAATATTTGAGAACTGTTTTACGATAGAAATGACCGACAGTATTTACATGATTCATGTAATTGATAGCTGAATGTGACGAGACGAAACATTTTGCATTTTTTACGTGTTGGACATGTGCGCATATTTAAAATAATCATTTATTATTTTCAAATTGTTGGAAATAGACCTATAGCCCAAATAACATCCCCCCACTACCTCACACAAAAAACAAACGCATAACTTCAGTCCTCCCCCATGTTCAAGACATGGTTATGGATTTAGTACAAGAGATAAGGAGGACGCAGACTAGGATGAGAAGAAAGAGCAAAATTCTTCAAGTTTTCATGTATAGAGCTGCCACCATAATACTTAGGAGTATAACAGCTCATCGTCCCTTCACCGACTAATTTCGCTGCCATCTTCAATATTTATTGAGTGACCAAAGAACTTTTAAGTGACATGTGAAGGCCAAGTATATTAACCCATCCTCGCAATTTGTCCTCTGCATTTAAGTGCACACACAATAGGAGTAGTGAGTAGTGAACACACACACTGCAAATCGTGGACACACACACCCGGAGCATTGAGCAGCCATTTTGCTGTGGCGCTCAGGGAGCGATTGGAGGTTGGGTGCCTTGCTCAAGGGCAACTCAGTCATTTCCTGCTGGTATTGAGAATCAAACCCACAACCTTCGGGTTACCAGTCTGACTCTAACCATTAGGGCCACTGCCCTGTGTGTCACTTCCAGTGAACACACAACACAACATACTGGTGTGTAAAATCTTTGGAGTGACTCTCATTAGTATAAAATTGTGACATATTATGTTGACAGAGTGACGTAAAAGTCACATGAATTCCGATAAGACTGTTCAGACTGAGGTCGCATTCCAAAACATCAGACCTGTATCTGATTTAGGACCACATATGGAATTGGCCCATAGTTGAAAAGATCATGTTCCATGTGGTTGGAGCTGGTCACACTATTGTGAAAAAGAAAAACGGATCCAAGTTGCATATGAGAAAAAAAAAATTGTTTTTGTTTTTTTAAGGTAAATGATTCATATGAGCAAAAAAAAATTATTATTTTTTTTTTAAGGTAAATGATTCATTTTTAATGTTAAAAAGTTGTGCTGCTTATTATTTTCATGGAAATCATGATACATTTTTTCAGGATTGTTTGAAAAACTCAATCTTCAAAAGAACAGCATGTTTTTTAAATAACCTTTTGTAACATTATAAATGTTTTACTGTCACTATATCAATTTAATGCATTCTTGCTTTCCAAGCTGACCCCAGATTTTCTGTGTATTGTAAGCATGTTCAGTCAATCGTTAAATGTCTTATTTCAATATTAAAAAGTATCTGTCTCACTCTCTAACAGATCAATAGTGGCATACCAGCCTGAGGGAGACAATCGTCACACATTTGATGGCAGTGCCCTGCTCAAGTCTCTGGGTGTCTTTCTGGGGTTTTTCAGTGGTTCTTTTGCAATGGGGGCTGCAACTGGAGTCATGACAGCTCTGGTATCTTTGTTTTATTTATTTTTTTGACATAACTACTCAAAAAAGTTAGTCTAAACCTGTCTAAGATAGTTAATATATTAGCATGTGCTGTTATTTAGGTCACAAAGTTCACCAGGCTGAGAGATTTTCCCTTGCTGGAAACGGCCCTTTTCTTCCTCATGTCCTGGAGTACGTTCCTATTGGCTGAGGCCTGCGGCCTCACAGGTAACTATGGCAATACTGTGATAGAAATCTTTGTTTAGCCACATGCTCCATATAACATGATGGAAAACAATAATACTGTTGGATTATGCAGACGTGGCCTCAGTGCTTTAATATTTCTGTTGCAATATAATGATCGGCTGACTGTACATTATCATTTATAAACTTATAAACTTCACAAACTATATTTTTAATCATTTCGGTTATTCTTAACTAAAACTACAATCATTAAAAAGTTATATATATATATATATAAATATTTGATGACAAACTAAAGTACTAAAATTACTGAAACAAAAACTGAAATTAAAATAAATTAAAGCTGAAAAGAACTATTTAAAAAAAAAATACTACAACTTAAACTATAGTTAAAATGAAAACTGACCTGATAAAAATAAAAGTGAATTCAGCATATGAATAAATACTATAATAGTAGATAATAAATAATACTCAAATAATCTTAGTCTTTGTTTCTGTGTTTAGGGGTGGTGGCAGTGCTCTTCTGTGGAATTACTCAGGCTCACTACACATACAACAATCTTTCTGCTGAATCAAAGACTAGAGCCAAACAGGTCTCATGCATTTAAAAGCCCTCAAACAACTGTACAAACTGTTTGCAAGATTGATGCACTGATAGTATTGTCCTCCATTTCCCCCAATAGTTGTTTGAGCTGCTGAATTTCCTGGCTGAAAACTTCATCTTTTCTTACATGGGTTTGACACTTTTCTCCTTCCAGCACCACGTGTTTAATCCCCTGTTCATCATAGGTGCATTTGTATCCTTTCGAAGCTGTGTGTTTGTGTTGTACTCATGAATTGTGTACGGATAAACACTCACACATTATCCTTGACCATGGCTTTCATTTCTAGCTGGCTATATTTCTTGGCAGGGCGGCCAACATCTACCCCTTGTCCTTCCTGTTAAACTTGGGCCGCAAGAATAAAATCGCCTCCAATTTCCAACACGTCATGATGTTTTCAGGTAATACCTCACCACTTAAAGTGTTAGTTCACCCAAAAATGTAAATATTTTTATGTCATTAATTACTCACCCTCATGTTGTTCCAAACCCGTACGACTTTTGTTCATCTTCGAAACATAAAATATTTTTGATGAAATCTGAGAGCTTTCTGTCCCTCCATTGAGAGCTACACAACCACCAATTTGACAATTCAAAAAGTTCTTAAAGAGATGAGGTTCATTCTTGTGAGTTCCGCAGCACATTTGAGCTTCCACAAAAGAGGATTGTTTTCGCACGTCAAGCAGGTTCGGTTTATGTTCGCTGATCAATGTTTATATGTGAATAAAAGCCTAAATTCTATCTGTTCGTCATATAAAGCGATCGAGACTCTTCAGGAAATTTGGACTAAACCACTCGATTCATATGGATTCATTTTACGATCTCTTTATGAGCTTTTTGAAGCGTCAAAGTGGTAGTTGCGTAGCTGTCAATGGAGGGACAGAAAGCTCTCAGATTTCATCATATTTTGTGTTACGAAGACGAACAAAAGTCTTTTGGATTTGGAGTAATTAATGTCATAATTTCCATTTTTGGGTGAATTAACACTTTAATATGCCTAATTTCCTGTTTTCTGTTGTTTATGATGTCATGCCGACCTCACAGGGCTCCGAGGGGCTATGACCTTTGCCCTCTCAATTAGAGACACTGCAACGTATGCCAGGCAGATGATGTTTTCTACCACCCTACTGATCGTTTTCTTCACCGTGTGGGTCTGTGGGGGCGGGACGACCCCTATGCTGTCACTCATGCATATTCGGTGAGGCTGACTGGTCTTACTTGCATTCTGTGTTTTTTCATCTACTTTTTAGCTTAAATGACATTATCTTTCCTCAGAGTGGGAGTGGACACAGATCAAGATAATACTGTAAGTTCTACTCATGTCTGATGGACAACTGATATTAAAAAAAATGTTTAAGATTCAGATATTTACTGTACAAATCTGTACCACAAGGGTGGTATAAAAGACTATATTAACTTTCTTGTCTTGTCCTTTTCTCTCTGCTCATATAGGTCACAGCACCGGATGGGATTACACAAAGAAGTACCAAGCATGAGAGCGCCTGGCCGTTCAGACTGTGGTACACTTTTGACCACAAGTATCCTTTAGTTGTTCGGCCGAGTTGTATCAACATTTAACTGTCCTTTAAAAAATGACTTGTTTACATCCTTGCACCTTACATATTGGATTCCACAATCTTAGTCAACCGTACTACATTGTACATCTCCAACAGAACAGTTCAGTACAGCATGGTAAACAGTAGAGGGCGCTCATGATCAGCTGTAAAATTTACATTAAGCTTTGATTTTTACATCTGGGACTTACTAATGGCACATTTACCACTATTGTGGTCACATGACATGCAGTGAAACTTTACATTTTTGTGATTTAATTAATTACTAGCTTTTCATCAACTCATGAATGAATCCCCTGTGATTTACTCACAAACACACAGGTGAAAACCCTGCTTTAGAATTTTCAGTTTTCACAAACCGGACTGATTATTATGATCATTATTATAATGATCATATATTATTATAAATTCGAGATCTTGTGCAAATTGCAGATACAAAGCCAAAGAAATACAGTGAGCATCCTACCCGAAGTCAAATTTAGCATACCATATATAAATAAATTATGAGAAATAAATGTCAGTGGGTATGAAATGGTCAAAATAAAGTATGTAAATTATACAGAAAAGTATATTAATTATTAAAAATGAATCAAGTGACAGTACAGACATTTATAATGTTCCAAAATATTGACTAAATGCTGTTCTTTTGAAATTTCTATTCATAAAAACTCCTGAGACAAAGGCATAGTTTCCACAAAAATATAAACATTGATAGTTATGATAATAGTAAATGTTTCTTGACTAGCAAATCATCATATTAGAATGATTTCTGAAGGATCACGTGACACTGAAGTCTGGAGTAATGATGCTGAAAATTCAGCTTCACATCACAGGAATAAAGTACTTTATAACGTATATTAATGTAGAAAATATTTACTTTTATTTTACAATATTACTGTTTTTACTGCATTTTTGGTCTAATGAATGTTGTATATGTAAAAGTATAATTAATAAAAACTAATTGTAAAATGATTTGTCATTTAAAATAATATTTAATCCTTAATGAAGTGGTGCAGTTATTTAAAACCCCTCCTCACACACAGTGGGCCTCCTCTCACTACCACTCTCCCAGCCTGCTGTGGTCCAATAGCACGCTGTCTTACCAGCTCACAAGCCTATGAGGTAAACAATTGACCCATAGCTGCGTTTGGCTCATACTACAGTGTGGAAATGGGTAAAATCATAGTAGATTAATGTGAATTGTGCATAATCTTTCCCCCTCCCTGCTAGAATGCCGGTCAGTTGCATGACGAGGACACAGAGCTGATTCTAAATGACGGAGGTGGTTTCATGTACAGTGACATGACGATCAGCACGGATGCCCATGGCATGCCCACCACCTCCACGGGCCAGGCTGGTCTTTACTCACTAGCAGGGACCTCAGATGATCCTCTCGACAGGGAGCTTGCGTTCGGAGGCACTCGTCTAGTCCTCCCCACAGATGAGCCTCCAAACCCTCTGACATCATTTCCTCCTCCTCCACCATCCCCGCCTCTGTCGGACCCTCTGCGCCACAGAGTCTGAGCCTGCCGGACAGCTGCTGACCTCTTGCTGATATTAACTTAAATGATTATTTATGCTTTTATTGCCATTAATATTTATTTATTTGTCTAAACACTGTTGTGTTACGGTTATGGTGGCTAATTCTTCTGTTGTCTTCCCAATTTCTCAACAAAAACAAAAATGTGCCATAAAAGATCCAAAATTAATTTTGTGTTTGAGTAGTGTGCAGCTCAGACTGAACGTCTGCTTCTGTTGTGAATGCATTGATGTGTCTTGATTGATCATTTCAAAGCCATACATAACTTGTAGGTCAATTGTGGATAAATCTATTTAAACAAGTGCCTATGTCCAGTTTCCTGGTATTTGTACTGTGCTATCTGACTCATCATTACCTCATTAACATTTATTTATGGAAAAGAAAAAGTGACTTATTTGAAAGTGTTTCCACACCCTTTGACCCTCTATTAAATGAGATTTGATGTACTTTTTAAGCCAGTGTTGAAAATTATTTGAGTGCAGTCGTCTTCTTCATTTTCTAATTCACTTCAAAGATATCGATTTCGTATTTTTACAGGTAAATATTGCTAGACGTAGCTTCCTAGAAATTGCTATAGATACTGCCTGATGGAATTTTGAAAACCGTACAGAAATTGACTTTAAAATCATTTTTTTATCATTGTTTTTTTGCGATGAATGAATAAATAAAAAGCCGCGCGCCTTGTGGATTTACTAATCCTACTTATGGTAAAATATCTTAATATTCATGAGCCAAATCTTCGTCATTGGATGGTAACTGCTCAGCGCAGCTAATTAATATTAAGAAGGAAGCCTTCGCCATTGGAAGTCTACAATGAACGTTAGTATTACCTAATTAATATGTATAAGCTAAGACTTCACGACAACCCACTAACGCAAAACCGAACCAAGTGCAAAACACACTGAAACATTGCTGTGGCTGCAGTGGACAGGACACTTACAGCACCGTGTCCCGCAAAAAGAGGTAAGTCCAATTTTCTCAGCGGTAAATAACTGAGGATAATAAGGCAGCGAAATTTAAGTTTTCTTATTTGAACACGGAGTAACAGGAACGTGTTATTCTGCCTACATGCACAGACCTGTGCCGAGAAAAACATCAAATAATAGAGGCAGAAAATTAGGGAAAAGAAAATTTCATATTTGTGTAAATAAATGATAATAATTTTATATGTATATAATATGATATTTTCTTGATTTCAGAAAATGTTCTAATCAGTTTAGTGTTGTTTGATCAACTAGAACTTATTTCACCTGCCACCAAAACTTATAACAAACATTCTTCATTATACTCTTGAAAAAAGTTCCCATTTTCAAAATGGTTTCGCTGTTTAATATTTAATCTGGCCAAGAAAAAAATCTACCCTTACATGTGCTGTAAGAGGTTTTGATTAACCTCTATAATCTACCAGTGAGTGAGTCTGAATATGAGGTGCACTAATGTAAGTACAGTAATGGGGCGTTGGCTGCAGGGAATTGTCTGCATGTTCTCTCAGTCTCTGAAGTCTGTTTCTTATTAAAGATTTTCACTCAAGAGATCTAACCACATGTCTGAGGCATGGACTGATGGGCTGAGAGACTCCGCTGGACAGTTCATGTCTAAATTGTGTGCAGAAAGGAATTCACCCCATGAGAGTGACATAAATATCAGATATCTGCCTTTGATGTCCATTATCTGTTGCACATTCCGAGGAAGTAAAATGCACAGGGAAATTATCATAGCTTGTCTGGCATACATTATTTAGATCCATTTTCCCATTTGGACACTTTTTGCTGGTTGAAAATGATTTGTCTTTACAGACACTGAATTAAGTGTGTTATTGCTAAAGTAATTAATAGACACCTTATGAATAGTTCATAAATGAATAACAATGAGTATTGACATAATGCACATTTAAAATTGGAAGACAAACTCTCTGCTCATAGCCCAAGACAAGATTGTATTGTATCAATGGCACATGGACGATCTCATGTGTATGAGTCACTGCCTCAGGACTGATTATAAATCAGGAGCCAGTTACAACAAACTTCCTAAAAAATGTGAGAAAAACTTTGCAAATACTTTATAACAGGTTTTCTCAAGTATTACAAAATTATCCTCAAAAACATTTGATATGGACCAACAACAGACATGTCTGTTGCTCATTTATGTCTGATCCATGCAGATCCAGTTTTATGTCCGTGAAATGATCTTGTGTTCTCCTGCTACCAAGAACACAGTGGGGACCTGTAAAGCATGTCAGATGAAAAGTGATTCATTTCATTTCCATTTTGCTTATTTTGGGGCCTTTTTAAAAGCATATGTGAAAACATTTAGGTAAGAACTCAGTGGATTGATACTCTGTTTTTCGTATCCCTCTGTTCTTTGTATTTGACTATGCATATGACAGCAGATGAATATCAGTGAGTGCTACAACAAATATTACAAACTGTTTGCTTAGGGTGTAAATGATGACATTTACACAATAGGGCAGATTATAAAGTTGATAAGAAACAGCTTCAATTATTATTCTCTGGAATTTTCAGATTAGTCAATCTCAGTTATTTCCTAATTGCCCTCCCACACAGCAGTCTTTTTTGTTTTATTTTTCCCATAGGGATTTTAAAATGTCTTCATTAAAGAGTTACTAGCCAAGGACCAAAACAACCAGGTATGAGGTGAATCACAACAAACTTTACAAATTTTGTTTTGAAGCAAAAGAGAATTTGAAAATCAGACAAAAAGACAAAGGTCCAAGACACTTAACGGCTTGAGTGAGGGAAAGAATTAAAATCCCATGAAGCGCTGCAAAAGAAAATTAAAAATATTTAAGGATTATAAAACTATTGATTTAAAGATTTTGATTATATCCTGTATATGTATATCTTTATGTTTATTACAAAATATGCATATATATACTGTATATATACAAATATTTAAAGGGAACCTATTATGCAAAATTCATTTGAACACCGATGTGTGAGAACAGCCAGCCTATAATGATAAAAATCCACTCACTCATTTTTTCATAATTCCCATAAATCAAAAGCAGTCACTTCAAACGAGCTGATTCAGACCCCCCCCCACACACACACACACACACACACACACACAATGATGTCATCGTGATCTAGCACAGACACAGCCCTGAATGAGAAGCACTGAGTCCGCCATTTCTGTATCCTCGCTGTAGCAGCTGGACTACAGCGCCAAAGAGGCATTACAAGTGTTGGGTTTTGGGATGTGCCAATGCACATAAGAGTCTCCATAGACTCCCAGTCACTGAGGGCATTGCAGTTAAATTTCATTTTTGAGAGAAATGTCCCAAAGAAAATTGGTAAGGTCTTAGCTTATACAGGGAGTGCAGAATTATTAGGCAAGTTGTATTTTTGAGGATTAATTTTATTATTGAACAACAACCATGTTCTCAATGAACACAAAAAACTCATTAATATCAAAGCTGAATATTTTGGAAGTTTTAGTTTTTAGTTTTAGCTATTTTAGGGGGATATCTGTGTGTGCAGGTGACTATTACTGTGCATAATTATTAGGCACCTTTACAAAAAACAAATTTATACCCATTTCAATTATTTATTTTTACCAGTGAAACCAATATAACATCTCAACATTCACAAATGTACATTTCTGACATTCAAAAACCAAACAAAAACAAATCAGTGACCAACATAGCCACCTTTCTTTGCAAGGACACTCAAAAGCCTGCCATCCATGGATTCTGTCAGTGTTTTGATCTGTTCACCATCAACATTGCGTGCAGCAGCAACCACAGCCTCCCAGACACTGTTCAGAGAGGTGTACTGTTTTCCCTCCTTGGTCCATTTGATGATGGACCACAGGTTCTCAATGGGGTTCAGATCAGGTGAACAAGGAGGCCATATCATTAGATTTTCTTCTTTTATACCCTTTCTTGCCAGCCACGCTGTGGAGTACTTGGACGCGTGTGATGGAGCATTGTCTGCATGAAAATCATGTTTTTCTTGAAGGATGTAGACTTCTTCCTGTACCACTGCTTGAAGAAGGTGTCTTCCAGAAACTGGCAGTAGGACTGGGAGTTGAGCTTGACTCCATCCTCAACCCGAAAAGGCCCCACAAGCTCATCTTTGATGATACCAGCCCAAACCAGTACTCCACCTCCACCTTTCTGGCGTCTGAGTCGGACTGGAGCTCTCTGCCCTTTACCAATCCAGCCACGGGCCCATCCATCTGGCCCATCAAGACTCACTCTCATTTCATCAGTCCATAAAACCTTAGAAAAATCAGTCTTGAGATATTTCTTGGCCCAGTCTTGACGTTTCAGCTTGTGTGTCTTGTTCAGTGGTGGTCGACTTTCTGCCTTTCTTACCTTGGCCATGTCTCTGAGTATTGCACACCTTGTGCTTTTGGGCACTCCAGTGATGTTGCAGCTCTGAAATATGGCCAAACTGGTGGCAAGTGGCATCTTGGCAGCTGCACGCTTGACTTTTCTCAGTTCACGGGCAGTTATTTTGCACCTTGGTTTTTCCACACGCTTCTTGCGACCCTGTTGACTATTTTGAATGAAACGCTTGATTGTTCGATGATCACGCTTCAGAAGCTTGGCTATTTTAAGACTTCTGCATCCCTCTGCAATATATCTCACTATTTTTGACTTTTCTGAGCCTGTCAAGTCCTTCTTTTGACCCATTTTGCCAAAGGAAAGGAAGTTGCCTAATAATTATGCACACCTGATATAGGGTGTTGATGTCATTAGACCACACCCCTTCTCATTACAGAGATGCACATCACCTAATATGCTTAATTGGTAGTAGGCTTTCCAGCCTATACAGCTTGGAGTAAGACAACATGCATAACGAGGATGATGTGGTCAAAATACTCATTTGCCTAATGATTCTGCACTCCCTGTATATGTTTGCCCCAATCATTTTGTTCTGGACTGCATCACAAATGTGGGTCTTTTCAATGACTCTGGTTCAAACATAAGGCTGAACAAAGCTACTGACAGTTTCTGACATATTCAGTGTGTGAGATTGTCCTGCTTTGTTGTTGCCGGGTTTCTGGTCAGGGGATGCCAGGTCTGTGCAACAAAAGTATCCCTATGGCCAGTCAAAATAGCGCACTGTGATTTTCTCCATCGGCCGGACGAATTCTCCACTGAATTTTTACGTCTGGGGGGTGTTTTGGTGGTGTTGGAGGCCCAAAATCATACGAATTGGGGTGAAAATCAACCCACGGGAAAACCAAGAAATTGGCAACACTGGTTCTGGCAATCCGTCCTACACTGGTATGCCGGAGCATAAGCTCTTGAAGCTCCGTCCTGTTCTTGAAAGGGGGCTGGGAGCACCAGCTCATTTGCATTTGTGTCTTTAATGGTTTATAAGCTATTGTTAAAATGAATTCCCCTATGGACAAACTTAATGGGATTTCTACTTCTGGAACCAAACTGCTGCACTATATTGTATTTTTGACTTCAGAATGCAGTGACTGACCAGTCAGAATGAAGTATTCCAGAACGCCATGTAATAAGTAGCCTATTGTTAGAGCCAGGTCCCTTTAAGAGAAATATTATGATAATGAATTCATGAAGGAATCAGTGTAATTAAATGGTGGTTCAAATGTGGCCCCAGATTAACCCTAGAGAGGGACGGTAGTCTTGTTTGAGTTTGCTCTTTGTGAAAGTGTATTTAGGAGTGCAGATCAAGAGGACTAGGGTTACACCGCTGGGCAGCCGTCTCGCCTGTTCTTCTTACCGCTGCTTCACAGGCTTCCTGTTTCCAAGCGTTTGTCACATTCTTCAGCAAGTAGATCATGCCAACACAACAACACTCTACCAAGACCCCCTCAATTTTTCCAGCTGTACAACAGGGTTAATGCCATTACCATATTTCAGATCAGGACCATTTGTACCTTAAAATGCATTTAAAAAAAGTTCATCCAACAAATGTGTCTCTGTTTAGGTTACAGCATATGCAAAAGTGCATTCATGTGTATGGTTTTCGAATGCAGTAATTACTGTAAAAGTGATGTTTTGAGCTAACCAGCAGGTGATGTCATTGCCCAACTTCTAATTTGGTCGCCTTCATCGTATGCACCACACCCTATTGTGGGCCAGCAAAGAAAAATAACTCATTAAATGCACGCAAAAGCAACATAAAGGAGGAAAAAAACATGGTCAGAATCACCATATTAGTTTTCTCTTCAACTGAGGTCTCACAGGCTCTCAAGTTCCCTCATATCGCATCAACCAATGGGTCACGAGCAGCGTGACTGTTCCAGTTCTTCCCCTCGTTTGCTTTGGCGTCTACACTCGCCCGACTGTGTTCCAGATGCTGGTGCATGAGGTCATCCTGAAACCAGATTCCAGTCTCAACAGTCTGCCATCTCCCTGGAGATCACATTAAATATTTGACTAAAACAAGGGTCTGTCAGTTCGCCATTACATCAGCGTCTATAAAAATGCCCCTTTCACACTTATCTGTGACCCATTTAGCGGGTTCCCTTATTTGCTCATTATTTGTTTTAATTGAGCGGTTTTCTATTAATTATAACCATGGGAATTAAACTGTGGTTTAATTGCGGTTAGCACATATGTGGGTGATGTCAGTTTGGGGTGGGTTTCATTCAAATCTGATGGAAAAAATAATGAAAGTTATTGGTATAAATGATAAGAAGTAAAAAAAAAAAAAAAACAATTCTTAAAAATAATTTTAAAAAATACGAAAAATGATGAAGCAGAATAATAATGTAAGAATATTTTTAAGTCTTTTCAGAAAAACAAATGTTCTTACAAAGAAAATAATAGCTGAGAAACATTATCCTTAAAAATGTTTTGTGAATCTAGCCCCTGGTTCACATTCTTCTCCTCATCATTTCTGTCCTCACTTGACTCTCCCATAAAAACACCATAAATCCAATTTGAAAAAGTATGAGCCAGTGAGCTTTGAGCTTTGGTTAGCGGCGGTTAGAACTAGAACTGAGCTAAAATGTGATCTCCAAATGTCTATCTGGTCTGTCATTAAAGTTAACTGACCAGGAAACACAGAATTGGAAAAGTTATCATAAAGACCAGCACATTTCGGAAGTCTTCGAACTTTCTGGAAAAAACAAGTCCACTTTTGCCAAGTCCCGTAACAGTATCCCACATATTTAAGCCTCACAATTCAGAAACTTGTCCATTAAAAAATACTTCAGCTTGTCTAAAACAGACACAGACGGGAGATTTGGTTTTAGATGCATTAGGACTGGGTCAGTACAGGAGACCTACACTAGAAATAAGTCTGTGAGAGGTAGAGTTAGAGTTTATTCTGGTTTTGGCAGGGATGTTAGAACTTGAGCAAAACATATTTATGCACTGTGCAGTACAGTTTGCCCAGTTTCATTTGAAGCTTTAGGATCCTCCAGCTCCCAATCCATAAAGGATGTTAGTTTAGAGTTTACATTTGCAAAGGAGACAGGAAAGAAACGTTTTGGTCCGCCCCCCAACTTTTGGGACTTGTTTAGATCAGTAAAATATGTCATACCACAGCCATTATTTAGTTGACAGACAGCCCACCTGGAAGTTATTGAGTTCTGCATTCTAAATAATTAATCAGACATTTAAGCTCGCTGCAAAGTGAATGAGAGGTTCACTCTTAAAACTTTGTCAAGGAACTGTTATCATTCCTCATCTCACCACATGCATTCCAGACATACTTCTGCACGTATAAACCGAGCCGATCAAATGTGTGCCCGCATACTAAAACATGCACATATTCGCTTGAATCATTGGCACAAAAGTTAATATTTCATTCAGGTTTGGTAACCTGCCTTTTAATGATTACATGGGAAAGTTCCCAATTACGTTTGTTTTGGCTCGTGAAACAATATGTAATTCAAACCAGGCGTTCGTTTATAATCGAATATCTCATAACAAATTGAATTTTCGTTGTATTTCCTTGGCTGGTTCACGACATCATTTGATTTAGGCAGGAATGTGTGTACTGAATGTAATTTCATTATTACTGAATAGATTTATCATCACACTGAACGAAGGATCTGTCTTACTTTCATCCCTTCCTGCCAAGCTGCTAACCTGCTTTCCTGCAGAACTGAACCCGCTATCAGATCAAGATAAGACCTGAGGACAATAAAAAAACATGTTGTGTGCTGTTGCCTATGGTTACATAACAGCTCAAGATAATTTGTTCCTCCGCCTAAGGGAAAACGGAACAAACACTCTCTTATCAATAAATTACCTTACAGTTTCCTGAGGAAACTCTGAACACTGTTAGCTACATGAGGGGGTGTGGGACGTGTTAAACTTTTTTTTTTTTTTTTCAAAAGATCAGTTTCTTTTTCTACATTTATACATCATGATGTATTTTATGACCTAATTTTATGATCACGATGAGGTAATCGCTGTTATTATTTCTCACAGCAATTCGCGGGTTTATTGGGGAACTATGGCAGACCGTTCCAACTGTTTTTACTGCCGCGAGGACCTCAGTGGAAAGAAGTTCGTGAGGAAAGACGAGAAACAAGTCTGCGTGCGGTGCTTTGACAAATTCTGCGCCAACACCTGCGCAGAGTGTCGACGCCCAATCAGCACCGAGTCTAAGGTAACACGTGATTTCTGGATCGGTGTGTATTTTTTGTTTCTTTGTTTTTTTGTTTTTTTCTCCTATTGGTGGTTATGCAGTTAAAATTCCACAAAAACCCAGAATGAAACCTTGGTCTAATGTGTTTTTGTGCCCTTGACATTAAACTGCTTTGTTGTAGCTGCCCTTTCGCTCTGACCATGGGTGTCGGAAGCAAAAAAAAAAACGTGGGTGGGTCCTTCCCCAAAAATGTCTTGTCACCCTAATGCATAGTGTAAGTGTAACTGTAATTCAATGCTCCAACAAAGACTACATGATGACTTTGAAAGCAACAGGCTAACAAGTGATGAGTATTCACTTAAATAGCAAACTTCCAGACCACCTGAGCATAGAGATGCTTTGTTTGCTATGTCGCAGTAGCACAGTTTAATACTATTGATAGTGGTGAAATACCAGGGTAACGGATGAATTCTGTTGTTCCATCAGCGCCATCTACTGTCAGAGAGTGAATGTGCATTTTCATTCAGCGCGTCTCCTTTACTTGTTTATGCAATCGCATACACATTTATAATTAATATTATGCTAATATTTCTTATCTAGTCACATTGACAGTTACGAATTACAACTAAAAATTGCTAATTTAAACAAAAGTTTATTAGTTTGCGTTCCAAAATAATTCTGTTGGCCATTTAACATTTCTATTGTAAAACAGCTGAGAAAATGTTGAGTTTATTTCGAACTTTATGACCGAAGCGTCACGCTGGAATTCATGATCATCATTCAGCAGTTTTTGTAAACATAAACCCCGCCTACTTTGATTTGATTGGTCGTTTCAAACATTTTGTCATTAATGAGCAGTGTTTGACCGCTGACAGCTCAGATGAGAAGGTCGGTAATCTTGAGTAGAGTTAATATTAGGCAATTATTTCACAACCTTTATTATATATTTGACTGCTGCGCTCTGAAAAGTGAACAGATAAACGCAGAATAAGAGAGTGAGTGGTCCAATATCATTGGTCTTAAAATGTGGATGGGTCTTTTCCCACCTACATACAATGGTTCTGACACCCATGGCTCTGACCCACATCTGTCAATGTCTGATAAGAGCACTTATCATAGGCTAGTTTAGAGAAAGTTTTACAGCTTCAGTAATCTAAGTAAATTAGGCTTTGAAGCCAAGATGAAAGTAGAAATATTGTATACATAAATTTGCTGCATTTCTCAGTTTTTTAATAATATTATTAATCAATCAATGAAACTCTAGAATCTAGATGGTGCAGGCCTATAGGTCTTTTAACTCAACCTGCTCATAATCACATCCTTATCTATAGGGCACAGCTGATTGTTTCCTGCTGCATCAGTAGCCAATGAGCTCGCTGCTCAACCTACTTTACTAGCTTTTGCCTTAGTGGTGCAGTGTGCTTCAGAAACCCTCCATCTTCCCCAGCTCCACCTATATAGATCTTCCATGGATAATTCATGTCTGCTATGTTGTACAGCAGCAGCATGTCTTACTTGCTCACAGCAGCGTGTCTTGTATGAATTGGCAGTAGCAAGACTGGTACTTGCTCTGAAGCAGCAGCGTAGCAGATCTGTTCCACCCAGACCAAACATATCAACATTGTCATAACCATTACCATGCCAAACACTCCAAGAGTTGTCATTATACAGAAATAATTATACACTACCGCTCAAAATTTTGGGGTCAATAAGATGTTTGAACGTTTTGGCTGCATTTATTTGACCATAAAATATAATAAAAACAGTGATATTGATATTGTGAAATATTATTACAATTTAAAATAACTTCTATTTTAGCATATTTTAATATGTAATTTATTCCTGTCATGGCAAAGATGAATTTTTAGCACCATTATTCCAGGCTTCAGTGTCACATGATCTTTTAGAAATCAATCTGATATGCTGATTTGGTGTTTGAGAAATATTTCTTATTTTCAATGTTGGAAACAGTTGTTTTAATGTTGTTTAATAAGTTTTTTTTTTTTCCAGATTCTTTGATGTAGCATATTTGAAATAGATATATTTTGTAACATTATAAATGTATTTCCCGTCAATTATAAAATTCAAGCTGAAAAAAAAAATCTTACTGACCCCAAACTTTTGAATGGTATTGTTTATTTAACAATATATTACTTTCACGAATTATATTATATTAATTATATCATATTATATATTAAGTGTGTACGTCTCTCAGTCTTGGTTCCTGTATGTGTAGGAGCTTCACCATAAAGGGCGTTACTGGCACTCAGATTGTTTCCGATGTGCAAAGTGCTATAAGAACCTGGCCAAGGAGTCTTTTACCCCCAAGGATGACAGGATCCTGTGTGGGACGTGTAGCTCACGTGAGGATGCCCCACGCTGCCATGGCTGCTACAAGCCCATACTGGCAGGTATAAATATAAACGTATATGTATTTTTATATAAAGTATCTTATATATATCAATAAATCAATATCAAATATTTATTTTCACTGTGGCAAATTGATAATAGTCACACATTTTACATTTCAGAGGATTTTAGATGAATTAAAATAAAACTACCATTAAACTAAAACACAAAATAAAGACATAAACTGACATTATAGTTCTTGTTTAATTCATTTCCTTTGTATGTACAATATCTTCATGTGTAAACAGACTGTATTTTCCATTTTCTGTTCTAATGTGCTTTATACAGGTACTGAGAATGTGGAATACAAAGGCAACTCATGGCATGATGAGTGTTTCATCTGCTATCAGTGTCAAAAGCCAATCGGCTCCAAAAGTTTCATTTCAAAGAACAACAACATCTACTGCAGCCCTTGCCACGAGAAGAAATTTGCCAAACAATGTGCTTGCTGTAAGAAGGTGAGAGATATAGTAGAAATGAATGGATTTTTAATGATTTTTTTCTTTTAAAGATGTTGATTTCCTAATATTCTGTAAATATGAAATATGTTCTTTTATAAAATAAATGCGTTTTATGATAATAATGACTGTCAAGAGTTGCCTAACTGTATTGTTCCCACATGTTTTGGCCCGTTCCTCTAGCCCATTACCACAGGAGGTGTGAATTACCAAGACCAGCCATGGCATTCAGAGTGTTTTGTGTGCTCCTCCTGCCGAAAGCCTCTGGCTGGCACCCGCTTCACCTCCCATGAGGAAAAGGTCTACTGTGTGGACTGCTACAAAAGCACTGTGGCCAAAAAATGCAGCAGCTGCCAGAATCCCATTACAGGTTTGAATCCACACACACACACACATAAGCACAATTCTCCACTAAATGCATTCTTCTTGAACGTTGCATGTATTTAACTTGAACTAAAGTGACAAATAAATCTACTTTTTCTCATCCCACAGGATTTGGCAAGGCTACGAACGTAGTGAACTATGAGGGTGGCTCTTGGCACGATTACTGCTTTAACTGTAAGAAATGCTCCCTCAACCTGGCAGACAAGCGTTTTGTCGCTCGCAATGGAGACATTTACTGCTCTGACTGCTCCAAGAAACTGTAAGCGCCTGCTCACCGTAGAGATGCAGAAAAGTGAGATTGATTAAAAAAAAAATATTAGCATTCATTTGAATTTATACAGAAATCCCACATAAATATGTTGAAGTATTGACAAAGGCTTCTGTTATGTTGGTTCTGGCTTCTTTATGAGGGGAGTTTGATATTTCCTGTGAGAAATGTTGCGTTTACCTAGAGGCTTCGAGGGGAAAGCTTATTCTCTCTCTTTCCAAAGGCCCATTTGTCTCCGGAAAGATGGATAATGCAGAAAGGTGTGTTTTAAGATTTTGAGAGGTTGTTTGAGACTTATTACTGTTTCATTGTATCAAATCAAGCTTTGTGTTTATAACTTTTAAATCTGTAACAGCTTGTAATCGTGGCAGCTGAACTTTTCAGTACTATGCGTTTTGGTATCTTCTAGATTGCTTCTTTGTGATTTGAAATACTGATTGTACATTTTGTGTCATTGTCATATAAAAACCCATTCTGGAAAAAAAATGAAAATGTGTAGCTTTTGTCTCTGTCCTTACTTACACATTCTCCTTGCTGTAATTAACATGAAAACTGTTTTCTTAACTTTGTATGATCTGAGAAAATAAAGTTGGGATTCTGAGAAAACTGCTAATGTCATTTGTATTTGCCATGTGCCGTGTCTTTTCCCCCCTTTACAACAGCGACATCTAGTGGCACGTTGTAGCACAGAATCATTCAATTCAAATCACTATGCAGACTTTAAAGGATTAGTTCACCCAAAAATTAACTTTCTGTCATTAATTACTCATCCTCACCTCATTCCAAACAAGTAAGAATTTTATTCAACTTTGGAACACAAATTAAGATATTTTTGATTAAATCTGAGGGTTTCTGAACCACATATAGGCAGCAACATCATTGCAAGGTATTAAAGACATCATTAAAATAGTCCATGTGACTACAGTGGTTCAACCTTAATGAAGCAATCAAAAAGAAAACAAAATAACGACTTTATTCAACAATTTCTCCTACGTGTTCTACGCCACACGCATGCGTCGCACTACTAACGTGAACAGCGTCGGCCAATACTGAGCCGTTATTCAGATGCAAACAAAGAAGCGCTGCACTGTGCTCACTACATTACATCTAGCCTTACCCTAGAGTTGATTCAAACTCCGCCTATGCTCAAGTGCTCAAAAAGTGTATAAGTAAAGCAATATCATTCAAAAAGCTCTCTTCAATATTATGAATACATCAAACTAAGCAGTCAAAGCCTACTTGCACTGGACATGCTGCTTTCGGCCTCACCGCTGGCTCCAGCACATGTCCTCATCTGATATGTGATGCACCTATGATTCAGCAGCTAGGCCTATATCTGCTGGTGCAGCCACATTTGAGCAAAGTAGCCTTGTAAGGGCAAGATTTGGTACCTTCACTGTCTTGTAAATGGCGATGTCGCTTCTTTAGTGTTCTTTTGTATTACTCATCACGTATTAGAGTAAAGGAAACGTATATATACTTATTCAAAATAGTGCCATGTAGAGAGTAAAAATTGCTCATATCTTTATATCTTTAATGTCATTAGTTGCTTAAGTATTGTTTTGGCTAGCTAGCTAACATCTAGCCAAAAAGATACTTAAGTAAGTTTGATTAATTGCTTGGATTGATATGAAAGGTAATCTAAATAAGCAGTAATGACATTTCAGCACCGTGAATAAGCTCTGAATTTTGCTGACCAGCCAAAACAAGTGCCTCTAGGTTTATTGCAAATGTGTGATGCTGTGCAATGAGAGAGAAATTGTAAAATTAGGCTTGTAACCTTAAAGTTGCAGCTGTTGTTTGCTAATCATAAAACAACTATAGTGACTGATCATATAGCTGCACTTGGCTTTATGAAAATGGTGTATAGTGCATATGTACACAATCATTGGTTGACACTTTATGTCATGGCTAATCTGAATAAGTGGATGATCGATGAGCTTAATGATTAACTTAATAGGAGGACAGGGGAACTTGTAAAGATGAACACACGATCTCTCTCATATTACCTTTCACATCAATCAAGACACATGTTGATGTACAGTTACTCTCTTGAATGAAGAAATGACATGGAAATTTGACACATGTTGAATGTGGTGAGTAACTATTGTTTCATTTAGCTTGTATTCTGTTACATCTAGATTTTGTTTTACCTTCATAAAGAAAAAGAACGATTAAATAATAATGATATTAGCTTTTTTTTTTAATTGACATATTTACAAAAATTACTTACAAACGAGATTGCAGTTCAAGTTATCCTATCAGATCTATCTATCTATCTATCTATCTATATAGTATGCTCAATAAATGTCAAATATGGTTTGTATGGAAACTGCTGAGAAAACAATTTTAGCCCTATGTTTACAGTGGAACTTGATGCCGTCTTAGAAAATATAAAATAAACCAAAACCAATTTTCTGCCTCTTTTTTATCTTTATGTATGATTTTATTTCTTGCCTTTTGTCAGGTGGAGAATGGAAAAACACAAACAGGTTAAAGCTTTAATCATCATCCTCATTCTATGTATGATAACATCGAAGAATAAAGGTATTATTGTTGTGCAAAATACTTAAACATTAACAATTTGTTGCTTTGTTGTTTCGTTATGTCTCACATAAATTCATTTTACACCTGAGGTTCAGTAAATGATGTCAGTCTGTGGGGGAAGAAGGTGGATTTCATGCAGAAGGACTGCAAATTCTGGCTGCTGAAAAATGATTATAACATCCCTCCTCTGAAAGAACTCAGTGTGTGTGTGAACATAAAGAGGAAGATCAGCAATTTGCACTGGACCGTGTTCACGTACCTTCACCCTGAAAAGAAACACATAGAGCTTGGGATGAAGGGTCGTGGAGAAGAGCTCCAAATCATAATGTTTGGGAGAGTCTGGTCCACCTCTTCTGTGGTGTCCTTGGAAAAGTGGCATTCAGTTTGCATGACGTGGTCCAAGTCTATGATTGAGCCAAAGGTCTATGTCGATGGATCCAAGGTGGGCTTAAAAGCACAGTCTGAAGGAAAAGCTCTGCGCCCTCACGACAATATTGTGGCCGGCGGTGGGACTTTGACTTTAGCTGTGGCCCATGATTTTGTGAAGGACGAGATGAACATTGAAACAGGAACTGAGCTGAAGGGGAGTTTAAGTCAGTTCAGGGTGTGGAAACATGTACGCAGTCCTCAGGACATTTCAGAGAAGACCTGTGCGGATGGGGATGTTCTGCGTTGGGAGGAACGAATCTGGAAGAAAATCATGGACTGTCGGGCTATACATGACATTACGCAAGAGTGTGGTAAGGGACAAAAATGTACACAAAATTTGTTATTGATAGGACAGCAACACTTTCCACAAACAGAGTTTGTAAAAAAAAAAAAGAGAGAGGGAGGGAGAGAGAGAAAAGGCATAATGTACTGTATAAATATGAAGACATTTTGGTTTTGTTTTGTTTTGTTTACAGGTGTTTTGCCTGTATTTTGAATTATGCATTGTGTTGTATTTTAGGGTTAATATAAATTTCCGTAAAATTGCTGGATAATGTCCTGGCAGAAAATTACCAGCACATTTTCCAGTTGTATTTTTTTCAGTGCCCAAAAAAATCCTTAAAATCTCTTTTTTCAAAAACAATTAATAATTATTCATTTCTGTAGGCTATATTTTTCGATTTTCAAAATCATGTCAAAGAAAATGCAGTTCTAAAAAAGTTAAGATAAGTAAAGTAAAGTAAAAATAAAAAAGAGAAAATTTTCCGCTCTTTTCTGAAACGGCTCTACTTTCATGTTTCTCCCATCACATCATATGCCTGAATCTGCAGCGGTCACATAGTGAATGCTTTTTACAAACCGAAATCTCGTAATTGCGGTAATTGTGACATGGAATGAACACACATTTTTCTTTAATGGAAGTTTTACTCTACTAAGCTATACAGGTAAGATTTATAAGATTAAAAAAATAATAATTAATTAATGGAAGTGAGCAAAAAATCATCTTCTAAAAAATGTTTTTACTTTACCCAAATATTTTTTTTGATAGACCTAAAATAATGATTTATATTTTAGACTGGTCAGGACGGATTTCGCGGGAAATTCCCTCATGCATGTGGCGTCATATCCATACACAAAGAAAAGTAGTTACTTTAGAGAGGGAGGAGAGTGAAGTTGAAAATGTTGTCACAAAGAACGAGAAAAAAAATTGTCCATCATTCAAATAGGTGCCTGACTTCAAGCGTCATTGTATTTTCTCTTTCTTTCTTTCTCTTTTTACAATAGCCAACAAGATTGAATGCTCACGTTTAACAAAATCGACAGTCCAGTTTATGTAAAATGAGAAAATGGATTAATATTACTTGTCTCTCCGCTACTTTTCATGATAGGTTAGTTTTATATTAGGCAATATCAAATATAATAGGGCCACAAAAAGAGGATTTTTGCTTCAAATGTTTTCAAAAGTAATGAACTACAACAGACTTCCATATTCATAAAAAGCAATAGTGTGTATTGGCTGAAGTAATTAAATTAAGTCTATGTACATTATGACCGTTTAAATTATGATGTTAAATTGTGTCCAATTCAATATGAACAGTATATATGCCATACTCCCTTTATTGGTGTGTTTTATACCTCACACAATTTCCTTTTGTTCCAGACTGGCCTTATTATGAAGTAAAATTAGTGTTTATCATCCTTCGTGAAGACAGAAACAAAACAAACATTTACGATGCTCGAGAAGTTGCAGCTCAGTGGGTGAGAAACAAAAAAAAAAAATGCATATTGAATTTTTACTGTTAGAACAAGACAAAATATCAATAACATTTGCATATTATCCTCTCTCCAAGTTTACACAAGCAATAAAAGAATTAAATTTGGGGCCGACATACGTACATTTGCACAAAGTCAAAGTGTTTCCTTTAGGAGGGTAAGATATTGTAATATTTCTCTAAACACACTACAAATGTTCTCAGGCCAGAATCCAAATTTACTCCTGTTGTCTTTCCACAGCTTATACCCAGACTCCAGTAGAAATGCAAAGGTGCGTCTCTAGAATTAAGAATATCTGTACAAAATAAATCTCCACATGCTCATCAAACTAACAAGATCTCTCTCTTCAGGAAGGAACCATGAAATTGCGGGCCACAAGTCCTGGTGTCAGCCAGTGAGGATCTTTTCAAAATTTCATCTTTTTCACCTCTAAATTATTTTTTACAATTGGCAACAGCTTCTTAAATACCATTTTTGCTCTACATTCATTGATTTTGGTATATGGAAATGATCAAGTATTTATATATGTATACTATATATAACAGTAACCATGTAAACACCATGGGGTGAGGGAGTCGGGCTTGTAACCTGAAGGTTGCCGGTTCGATTCCCACGCCGGCAGGAATTGAAGGTGGGGATTGTGAATGAACAGCTCTCTCTCCACCTTCGATACCATGACAACCCCTAATTGCCTCAAAACCTTCAAAATGTCACCCTACAGCACAAGCAGACAGCCCACTGATAATGTCATCCTTGTGTTTCTTTATAGGTTTGACTGCTTGGCTCACCTGAATGCGATTCCTAGTCCTGATGTTGGGATTATGCAAGAAGAACTTTCTGAGATCCTCGCCAAGAGACACAAAATAGACCACTACGAAATAATTACAGATCCTGATGTCATCTTCATATACCCTATTGGTAAATCAGATAGTACTCCAAGTCAATAAAGCATACTCGCCATGCAAATCAACAACTGTCCATAGTCAAGCATGTTTCTGATGTAGCTAACAAGAACCGTATGCATGTTTTCAAAGATCTGATGTCTTTTTTTCACTTTACACTCTTTAGAAGATCTCTTACTGGACACAGACACAACCCCACCAATAACAGCGACGACATCTTTGCCTCGTACAACTGAAACACTAACAAACACAACTCCTCAGTCGACTACTAAAATCCCGACTACTGCAAAAACAATAGGCACAACACCTATACAAATGGAAACAACAAGAGCAGTTGTCTCATCATCCACTGAAACAACAGGTCTGTACAGAAACTATATGTATCAGTTTACCTCTCATCAACAGTAATATGGAGATGCAAGATTCACACAGGACTGTTTATCTCTTCATGTCTTCAACAGTCACTATCTCCACACCCTTCTTGAAAACAACCCTGGCAGGAAGTTCCTCAGCAATTAAACACTCAACAGTTTTATCCTCCACAACAAGTCTTACGTTAAACACAACTACATGCTCTTCTACAGTTTCACCTGAAGGAATAATATCAGGTAAAGAATTGCATTTTTACTGTGACAAAAAACAACATTGTTTCAAGCACAATTACTGCTCTGGTGAAGTGTGTCATATTTAATTACGTCTCTGTTCTGAAAATAGATCGTTATTTCAATGTCAACGTCAATGTGACTATAAAAGGCTCTGGTGACCCTAAGAATATAATTGAAACCTGGGTAAGATCTCAACAAAGAAAACCTGAAATTATCCAGATGTGTTGCATGTCAAACTGGAAACGAGTATCACATCTCAGTTGTGTTTTTTATCATCATTACAGCTTAATGAAACTCTTTCTAGTAAAGGAATATCTGTGTTGCACTTTAAACTCTTGACCTCCTCAACACATACACAAAAACGAAGGTTAGTCAGTCTTTCTGTTATATTGTAGGGAACAGACCAAACCGCAAGAAACACTATAGAATTTGTTTTAAACATGCATGTCTGATTTGTTTTTGCAGTGTGGAAATAAAATCATCCAAAGAGGATGGAAAGGTAGATGCTATATATATATATATATATATATGTGTGTGTGTGTGTGTGTATGTGTGTGTATAAATGGAAATTCAAAGTGTTTCTCTTAGATACACAGAATGACAATACTTCCTATTACTTTGTTCATTTGTTTCACAGTATTCCCTGCTTTCAGTAACAAGGTGAGATCTGCACTACAAGATAGCAATTGAAGAAAAGTAAACAGTAGTGAATAATAATTGTTATGAACGTAAAACATGATTTAATGTGGTTATCTGATGTGGCTTGTTCCCAGCCATAGCTGTGCCTTTCACGCTCAGGTTAATACTTCCTCAAACATCACAGAGACAGAAAACCAGATTCATTTTCTTCTGGAGAAAACATACACCAGTGGATCAGTATACTTGGATGCCCAACCTCAGGACATTGTAATTTCTTATATTGGTAAGTGCGACATCTGAAGAAAAAAATGTTTGTTTTTTTTTGATGATGAGGGGATCAGATCATGATACATTCTCAATACTATTCCCTCATTGAATTGTGGATAGAAACCGAGGAATTTAATAAATTGAATAAATTACATTTAATTCTACAACCACACACAGAGTTTTCTGAATGCAATTCTCTTCAACTCCGAAAACAGGGCCATGTCCTGAACACAACCATCACACCAGACAGGGGCTTTTCAAATGGCCCCAAACTGAGGTTCAACGCATTACATCGCTTTCCTGTATAGGAAACCCTGTAAAGAGTGCATATAGGGAATGGTAAGAGCCTCTCCATTTAATTCCATTCCAATATTCCATTTTACTGAAACAGAATTGATATTATAAATTGCTTCCAGCCGAAAATAACATGAAGCTTAATGTTAATTTAACTGCACAAATAATTCACACTATACCCAGCTAACTAATATTGTTATAAGAATGTTTTCCGAACATTCCCATTTATTTATTTTAAAAAAATTAAGTAAAAGAATTATTTTCCTTGCTTATACGAATATTAATTATGGAAAACTTTAGCAGAGCATTATATTTTCTGACAACGTTCTTCCAGGAACAGTTGAACCAACGTCTCAAATAACTTATTGCAGTTTCATTTGGGTGTAGAAATCGCTTACTTTATCTTTGATTATACTGCCATAATTGGATTCGATCATTTGAGCATTTCCAGTTCATAGCTTTTTGTTTTGCTTAATGGGACTTTGATAACAGAATATTATCCGCCTATAAATCCACTGTCTGGGTTGTTGCCCCTAATCACCAACTCTAAAAAGAGGAAGCCATCTGATTTAATATTTGAAGGGGCTGCTGTAAACCAATTAATCACATGTATGTTCCATATGGTGGTATCATTAATGTCAGAACTGTTTGTATGATCGATTTCATTGCAGAAGTTCAACAATCTCTTGCGTTTTAACAATGTTCCAGTCGTTTCAGGTTTAGTGCAGCCATAAAACGGATGCGACTGGTTCTAACCCTGAAGAGCATTATATAATGTTGTGTATCTTGGAGTCAAGAACTAATAAATAGAGGGATATGGTTTGATCCGTTTATTGATTTTGACTGTCTCACCCTTCTCTCCAGTTTTCTGGACGCAAACTCTAACAATGCTCTTTGGAAGTCTCCAGACCTGGGCCATTGCCAGGTTGTTGTCAACAGAATGTCAGATCTGGAGGAAATTCCAGTCACTAATGGTAAGGCCTTCTTAGAATTCACATTAGATACACAAGCTCCCTGTTAAAGTAAACAGAAGTGAACTGAATTAAGCAACAACAACAACAAAGCAACATCGTGTTTATCACAGAAAACAAAAAGGGTTGTTTTTTCACAGTGATGCCACATAAGAACCATTTTGGGTTCCCCAGTTTTTTTTCTTAGTGTGAAGTAAAGTTTTCCACTACAAAGAAGCTTCTGTGCAATGAAAGGGTTCCATGGATGTTAAAGTTTCTTCTTGGAAGCATAAGTGCCAAAAAATAACCTTTATTATTAAGAGTGTAGAAATCTATCTTAACACATTGGCCTCTATATCATATTATCGAATATGGGCATTTGTTCAAAACACTTGCTTTTCCCTATTAGACAATGCAGAAGATATTCTGATGATGATTCAGGACTTGATACATGAGAACCAAGATCTGGATGAGTACGAGCTTTCAACAGTACTGAATAAACTAGCCGATGTGATTGATGTTTGTGTGATCACACCTCCGCTGGGAGAGGTCATCATCAACATCACGTCTGACATCTTGGAGTCTAAAAGCAACCTGCTGCCTTTCACCAACAGGTGTGTTTTTTGTGACACAACAAAAATAATAAAGCAAAAATGTAGTAAATGATTTCATTGATATGGCTGACAGTGAAATATATTGTGTGTAACTATATAATAAATTAGGTCTGATATCGTATGGGAGGGTATTACAGGCAGATTTTATACTTTCCATGTAAACAAAAAATCATTTTTCCTGTATTTGTGTAGTATTCTGAACATCACAGAGGCTGTTGGAGACCAGATGTTAGGGTTCACCGGACACTCAGTCAGTTTAACAGCTTCTGCCTTGGCAATATCAGTGGTCAATATTGACCAAGAAAATTTTCATAACCTCACCTTTGGAGTCTCGTCCACTAACAAAGGCTTTAACCCTGAGGTGAGCACACCTCACAGCACTTTCATGAAACTATGTGAACTTTACTTTCATACACTACTGTTTAAAACTTTGGGCTCAGTAAAAAAATATTTTTAAAATACTTTTATTTAGCAACATTTATAATGTTACAAAAAACTTTCCCCCAAAATATAAAGCAGCACAGATATTAAGCACTGTTTTTAACATTGATAATAATAAGAAATATTTCTTGAGTACCAAATCAGCATTTTAGAATGATTTCTGAAGGATCGTGTGACACTGAAGACTGGAGTAATGATGCTGAAAAATTCAGTTTTGACATCACAGGAATAAATTACACTTTAAAATATATTAAAAAATATAAAATAACAACATTCCTATTTTATACCTTTTCCTACTTATGAAAATGAACCAAATATGTAACTCATCTTTAAGGTATAGTTCACCCAAAAATGAAAAATCTGTCATCATTTACTCACCCTTATGTCAGTCCAAACCCTTAAACTCGTTATGAAATCAAAATTGAAAATTGTGCTTGGCTCAAAATAGAATTGTGGTGAGCAAAAAAAAATGACATATACATATATGAATTGGGCAGTTTAGTCCAAATTTTCTGAAGAGACATGATCACTTTATATGATAAACAGACTGAATTTAAACTTATATTCAAATATAAACATTCACATCAGACGTGATAAAGGGAAGACCACAAGAATCAATGAGGTTCATTCTTGTGTTACGCAGCACATTTCAGCTTCTGCAAGAGGTTTGTTTTTGCATGTTAAGCAGGTTCGGTTGAGCTTCTGTCTGCTGATCAATGTTTATATTTTAATAAAAGCCTAAATTCAATCTGTTCATCATATAAAGTGATTGTGTCTCTTCAGAAAATTTGGGCTAAACCACTCAATTCATATGGATTAGTTTTACAAACTCTTTATGAACTTTTTGAAGCGTCAAACTGTCAATGGAGGGACAGAAAGCTCTCAGATTTCATCAGAAGGTCTTCATTAGTGTTCCGAAGATGAACCAAAGTCTTAAAGGTTTGGAACGACATGAGGGTGATTAAATGATGACAGGATTTTAATTTTTAGGTGACCGTACCCTTTAAAAGTCGCACAATGATCAAATCTTATGCTTTTCTTCTATAGATTTATATCAACCAAGAGCCTTTCGATGGTACAGTGGCCTTCGTTTCTCTTCCCTCTGAAATACAAGACAGATTCCCAATCCTAAACAACACCAGCCCCCGTATTCAGTTTCAGTTTTATGGTGTTCCAACTCTATTTCAAACAAAGGTGAGTTCAAGTTACTAAGGCAGAGGTTCATTTTACAGTTTGTTTGTCTTTTTTCTGAATATTTTGACACACTACTTTTGTGAATTTGCCTCAGAGTGACCCAGATGGGAAAAAACTGAACACTTACGTTGTGTCTGCAAGTGTGACTAATGCCACAGGAACCATTGAAAACCTAAAAGAATATGTTGCAGTCACCCTGCACCATCTAACAACTAAGAGAGTAAGTGGAGTTCTTAGAAATGTCCAGGAATAAAAAAAAAAACTGGCAGAAATAATTAAATTTATCTCCATTTGACAGAAGGACCAGAATGTCCAGTGTGTCTACTGGGATTTCAATAAGAATGGCAAGTCATTTGGACTAAATGAATACATTATAATTCTTCTCACATTAGGTGCTATAAATCATAAGTGTGTGGGTTTATGCTTGTACTGTTTTAGATGGATATGGAGGATGGAGTCCAAAGGGATGCTGGACATATAATATCAGTAAAGACTACACCACCTGTCTGTGTGACCACATGACCCACTTTGGAGTGCTGCTGGTATTACACAACTACAATAACATTATTAATTTAAAATATAGTATAAATACAATAATAGCAATACAATAAAATTATATATATTTATATATATATATAGAGAGAGAGAGAGAGAGAGAGAGAGAGAGATTTATAAAACGGTTAGTTCCTGTCCTTGATTCTGATTGGTCAATAGTTTTATTCTCGATAAAACATGGCGATGACCGCTTCAACCAAGTTCTGTGGATCACTACACAACACCCTTAGCAACGACTCTTAGCAACATAAACTGTTTGTTCTCAATTGATATTGTTCATTGAAGCTTGAGTAATATGTAGAAGAGTATCGTGAGAAAGAGCATTCAGATTTAGCATTTTCCCTCAGGTCAGTCCTATGTTCATAATAAAAAATCTGTTTAAATGTCCGTTATAATATCTTGTCTTTTAACAGTTATTGGGTTTTCCTGTGACTAACAGCTCTAGTCAAAACATGTCAGTTGCGTCTTCCATGTCCAACACAATTCAGTCTCTTCAATGTAAAAGTCTTCGCTACTGACTGACACACACTCATAAAGACAGTCTTTGCCGCTATCTAATGCCGTAATATTGTAACTTCTGTTGCTGTTCATGGCCAGAGACTATTTTTCCAGCGGAAGGAAGGCAATTATGGATTTTACTTCATGAAAGTTGCATTGATACATATTTTTGGCTTTACTGTGTATATTGAGTGGTATAAAAGCAATAAGGTACGAGAGGCTGTGCTTTATCGTGAATAAGTCATGGCTGAAGGGTTTCCGCTTATTGTCGTGCCTAACAACGCCGTGACTTATTCACGATAAAGCACAGCCTCTCATACATTATTGCTTACATATAAATGTATATATATATATATTTCTGGATGGCATTTGGATATTTTTAATATGAATATTAATGTAAGCTAAAATTTGTTTTATATATTATTATTTAAGGATGTGTCCAGAACTCCCATTGATGAAAAGAATGAGAGAATCCTCACTATTATTACATACATGGGCTGTGGTGTGTCTTCATGCTTTCTTGGGATCACAGTGCTAACATACACCCTCTTAGAGTAAGATCTGATGTTTTTATCATTTATATGAATAAATGTCAATGCAGCATGCTTGCATTGCTATTAATTTGCCACAATGTATATACCTCATTTTCATGTCTATTCAAACTGTTTTAGAATAAAATGTATAATTTAAAAGGCATTTTTCATGATGCATTGCTTTGTCCTTAACTTTGGATGCATTGAATCTTAATACAGGAAGTTACGAAGAGACTACCCATCCAAAATTCTGCTGAACCTGTCCATTGCATTACTGGGACTGAACCTGGTGTTCCTGCTGAACTCCTGGATTTCTTCTTTTGACATCCATGGCCTATGCATTGGTGTTGCGGTCACCCTACACTATTTCTTACTAACTTCCTTTACCTGGATGGGCTTGGGGGCTGTGAATATGTACTTTGCTTTGGTCAAAGTTTTCAATGTGTATGTGCCCTCATACATCTTGAAATTTTGCCTACTTGGCTGGGGTGAGAGATTTAAACTTATTGAAACATTCAGAGACAGATTTATGTCTTTAATTCATTCCTTTATCTCTATTTAAAATCCATTATGTCTTTGCACAGGGATTCCACTTATTATATGTGGCTTGGTGCTGGCTATAAAGAGAGATGCGTATGGGATGAACACCATGAGCGATTCCCAAATGACACTGGATGATTCTGAAATGTTGTTAGTGAAGCTGGATGATTTTTAACATGAAACTCATAACAGAACAGCATTACAAATAACAAACTTTACATTACTGTGGGCTCAAATGCAAGTGAAGAATTGTCATGCCTTTCTTTTTCAGCTGCTGGGTACAAAATGATGTGGTTTTCTACGTGTCAGTAGTGAGCTACATAGCCTTCATACTATTGTGCAATGGCTCCATCTTCTTAGTGGTTCTGATCCAGATCAGAAACATGCAAGTCAATCAACCTGCTGGCACCCGAAGTGGGATCTTGAAAGACCTGCGGGCTGTGTCGAGCCTTACCTTCTTACTGGGTCTCACCTGGTCTGTGGCTTTTCTCGCTTGGGGTCCTGTCAAAGTATTCTTCCTCTATCTGTTCTCCATACTGAACAGCCTTCAAGGTAAAAAAAAAAAAAAAAAAGTAGCACATAAAATGAAGTTAGATTAAGCTTTACATGCCAATCTAGTAATATTCTATGTTGTGATTTGTTCCAGGACTCTTCATTTTTGTGTTCCACTGTCTCATGAAGGAAAACGTACGAAAGCAATGGAGAATACATTTGTGTTGTGGAGCTTTCAAGCTGCAGGAATACTCTGGTAAAGCGCAAATTTCTTATTCACAATATTAATCATCTTGGAAAATACAAGCACTGACTTTGTGATTATTTTCAGAATGGAGCCAAACTGCAACTGTGATTCCCAAACACAAACCCAATCCACCAAGTACATTTCCCTTCATGGCATCTGTGAGATCCATCAAGTCTAATTCAACTCAGAGCTCAACTGTTTCCTCAGAATCCAGCCAACGTCAAGTGACTATCACAAGACCGGACCTAGGTAAGATGTTACCAATATGATAAATTGTTAATGCTACAATGTTCAAATCTTTTACATTTTCTTGACTTAACTTTTCTTGTTGTAGGATTTGTATATGAAAATAGTTTGGAAATACCCAGAGCCAGAGCAGGACTGTTGCTTCTTCCCCGTGATGCATCTCCTGCCACAGCAAGCGGGCTTGAGTTTCCTTCAAGGCCATGGAAGAATGGATTCGACACAGATATCTATCCCAAATAAACGTGACTGGGTTTTGTTGTTGTTGTTGTTGTTGTTGCTCTGTACCAAAGCACGTGTTTTTCTGGAAACGTTCAGTTTTAAAATGACTCTACAGAAAAATTAAGAAACAAATAAACATGTAGAAATAAACATTTTCCTCAGATTATATTAGATTATATCATATATAAAAAAAAGTATGTAGTACCTTTAAACATGAATGATGTAAATGTATGATTTGTTTGTAAAATTTTGAAATAATGTATACGTTTACATAATAAATCTGCAATAAAATCTAAAAGTGGATTTAAATGAAAATCATAGGCTTACCAGTACTGACAGAGAAACATTAGGGCGGAACTACACATGTAAGCGCGACAGTTGCTCTCGGGAAGACGCACAGCGCGGGACTTGCACGTTGCCCTAGGAAGTGCAACATTTTTACGTTTTGGAGTCTCAGCATTGGAAAAGGTGGGTTGTCTTTTATATTTTCTTGATTTAAAATATTAAACCAGAGCATTTTTTTGCTGTTCGCTTCTTTTATTATTATCATTATATTAAACGTAGACTGTGCGGTGTCTCGCAATAATCCGGTGTGTGTTCACCCGTCCGATAGGCATAAGCGGATTTGTGTGGGTTAGTTCACATCAGTCTCATCCAGGCCCGGACTGGCCACCGGTAGAATTCGGGAGAATGGCGACTGATTTGGCCCGCTGCCCTGTTTTATTTTTTTAATTACTATTATTGTTAAAATCATTATTTCATACTATTGCTGCTCTGCACTGCTCATTGTACGGCAGTGATCAGTTTTGAACCCTGCATTCGATAATAAATCATGAATCTGTTAGTCTGCTCTGGCAACGCGGCGATTCTTCTCACGCCCGCCTCGCGCCTCCACTCCGCCAAACGGTAAACAATGCGAGCGACGGAGAAGAAACAGCGAGGTGTAGTAGGGAAAGGTCTCCAAGAAGATTTAGCAAAATTACTCGCTTGTTAAGGGCTTCAAGTGCAGGTCAGTTTCATCTGTACATAGGCTACTGTAGTTTTGTCTTCACATAAGTTTATTTAAATAACTGTATTCATAATGGGATGTGAATTGGTCCCAGATGAAGCAGCAATTCATACTGAATCCCTCTAAAATGCCTTCCTACATGTTGGTGAATATTTACAATTCATGGAATGTTTTGTTGTCAGATTCCAGATATCTGATATCACCCTGATTTAATATGTTTGTGTCTGCAGAGCTCATGATTTGCATGAAGTAGGCTATCTCTGTCTTTGTTTCTGTAGATGAGCCGGGACTCGGATGGTAATAAAGAGTTCCACGAGCAGCTCCGTTTGCAGCAGCTGTATGAGCAGAAGAAGGAGGGTGGAGATGATCCATACACGTACGTCGATCCAGAAGACGGCACTGCGTACGACTGGGACCATGAAAAGAGAGCGTGGTTTCCAAAGGTCTTCCTTTAGCGAACAAAATACTACATTTGCACAATGTCTGTTTTAATAACCTGATCAGAGCTGGTTTGCTATAAATTCTGTGTGTAAAGTTCGTTATTTGTTTTGTTTTTATATAGATAAATGATGATTTCATCGCAGCATATCAAGCAAACTATGGATTCAATGAGGAAGGGGCCCCTGATCCATTTGCTGCGGCCCCTCCGCCCGAACCTCTCCCTGCCCAACAAGAGGAGCCCAAGAAACCAGAAGAGCCCAAGAAGACAGAAGAGAGCTCGGACCAGGGCAAAACTAAGGAGGGCGCTCAGAAAGGAGAGAAAAGGAAAGCAGATCCAGGTTAGGAGATATTCATAATTAATAAAGAGTTTCACGAGCAGCCTATAGAGTTTCACTATTCTGCCTATAGTGTACATACACTTTACATAATCCATTTGTATAGTATGTTCATAGTAATCATAAACATAATCTGTAAATTATGCCCATAACACTTATCTGTATAGCTGTTGTACATATTGTAGATTTTGTATATTCTGCACTTACTGCCTATTGCACTTCTGGTTAGATGCTAACTGCATTTCGTTGCCTTGTACCTTACATGTGCAGTGACAATAAAGTTGAATCTAATCTAATAATTATTTAGCATGTATATAATATAATTATCTTGTATTTTACAGGCTGGTTTGAAATTGAAAATGACAAAAACACAAATGTTTATGTGACAGGTAAATCATTTCCCTCTTATTAGATCAGATTAGATTACTATATCCTGGTTTCACAGACAAGGTTTAGATTAAACCAGGATTAGGCCATATTTAATTAGTTAATTAGGACATTTAAGTAGCTTTTATAAACGTGCCTTTAAAAAACATTACAGGTGTGCGTCTTGAGACAAAACAATGGCACTAACTTATTTAAAGATATGCCAGTGCAAGTTGCTTTCAGTTAAAACAGCTCAAACATGCATTTTAGTCTGACTAGGCTTAAACCTTGTCTGTGAAACCAGGATTTAATGTCTTTAATATTGATAGCAAGTTGGTATCATGTTTTAAATACTGTTATGACTCCCTCTAGTGGCCGTATCTGCTTTTTAAATTAGTTTGCTGGTTTACATTAGAATTGATCATCAATAATTCAGTTTATGAAACGTGTTTTAGTGCATGTGTCTTTCTGATAGGTCTTCCTCCAGACATAACTCCTGATGAGTTTGTGGAGATCATGTCCAAATGTGGAATTATCATGCGTGATCCTATCACAGAAGAATATAAAGTAAAGCTCTACAAGGACAAGGATGGGAACCAAAAAGGAGATGGACTTTGCTGCTACTTGAAGGTTGGTCATTATGACCGTGTAAATATTCTATATACAGTACTGTGCCAAAATCTTTGGCCACCATTAGATATTGTTTTAGCAATGGTTTAATGACTCTATATATATAAAATCAATATTTATTATATATTTAATTATCATATTTGTTTTATTTTTATATATATATATATAATATTTCTCTCTTCCTTTTTTTAGAATATAACCAGAAAATACAAGAAATTTGAATGCGGTTTTAAAAAACAGCTTCTATAGGCTAAAGTGGCATGTATTTAGTGAGCTCTCCTTACACTTGAGCAATAGCAGAAACCTGGCTCTTTGTTAATGTTAATAAAAATCTACCCATTCATGTTAGTTCACTGTGGATTAACTAATGTTAACAAATACAACATCTGATTTTCATAGTGTATTAGTAATTGTTTAAATTAACATTAAGATTAATAAATGCTGTAGAAGTATTGTTCATTCTTAGTTTGTTGACTGATGAAACCTTATTGTAAAGTGTTAGTTTTTCATCTAATATTTATATTTTATTTTGTCAGCTTCAATTAAGAAGTACTGTTTTTAATTTTAGTTTTAACATGTTTACATGTGTATTTATTATAAGTTGTTGACATTTTTATTCGATTATTCCCTGCAGAAAGAGTCTGTAGCTCTTGCCGAGCGGCTCTTGGATGATTCTGAGATTCGGGGCTACCGACTGCACGTCGAGGAAGCACGATTCGAGCTTAAAGGACAATATGACGCCAGCAAGAAGAAGAAAAAGAACAAGGAGTACCGCAAAAAACTCCAGCAGCAGCAAAAGTAAGAACATTTTCAAGCTGAATCCTGCGGCTCTAGATTGTCAATTCTGACACGTGGTGCAACAATTTTCTGTTTAATCAGCATATTTTGTGTGTGGCTGTAAATATGACTGACACTTGTCATTTATGAATTCAGGCAGCTGGACTGGAGGCCGGAGAAGGCCGGGGAAGCCCGCAAAAGGCATGAAAAAGTTCTCATCATCCAAAACATGTTTCATCCCAGTGACTTTGAGGTAAGAGATGATCTCGGAACACACGACACACCCAGAAGAAACATTTGAACATACTGTAAATGTTAGTGAAAAGAAGAACATTCTGTTGGCAACACTTTACATTGAGTGCCATCTGCATGGAAAAAGTACATCCTGTTTTCTGCCAGAGCTTTTTGCTGCAGCTGAACAGCAGAATGTCTTTTTACAGCTAAAAATAAGTACAGCCTTGCACTGGTATTCAAGATGTGTAAAGTTAATTACAGAAATATTTTTGATTCGTAACAGTTTAGAGCTATGGCAATGTTTAGTTTCTGTGTTACTGCAACCTCTCTGCGTCAGAGCTCAAGGCAGGTCTGCCTGCATTCCTGAAGTAGGTGCAGCTTACAAGCTCAGTGGAGAGCCGGAATGCAGGTGTGGATCCACAATTCAGAATTCCTCATGCTCTCTACATCTTTTAATTTTGTTTAATGAATGAGATTGATACCAAGATTGAACTAAAACTAATCACTGTTTGTGATTCAACTATAAATAATATAGGCCTAATTATAAATACTACACATGGCAAATTTAACTAACTACCATTCAAATTTTGGAAATGTTTTTCGGTTGCTACAATATTATACACCGTTGATGATACAAAATGTTTCTTGATCATCAAATCAGCATATTAGAATGATTTCTGAAAGATCATGTGACACTGAAGACTGGATTCAAGCTTTTACATCGCAGGATTAATTTACATTTTAAATTAATTAATTTAATAGTTATCTTAAATTGTAATATTATTTCACTGCTACTGTTTTTACTGTATTTTAAGTAAATGCAGCCATGGTGAGCAAGAGCCTTCCTTCAAAAATCATATTATTATAAAATCATATCAACCCCAAGCTTTTGAACCGTAGTTTATACCGCAGTTTATATTACCAATTGCTCATTTAGACACACCTAATCACACTCTATTATTATTATTTCCTGCACTTTTAGAATAATAGCAAAAGATCAAAACCTATGAAGTAACACTAATGGAGGTCATGTGAATTGACCACAAATGTTAATCAAACCAAAATCATGTTCTATTGGGGCTTCTTTCTAAAGTGCACTAGGTTCATTCAAAACTTCAACAAACATCATGAAGTGCACCCTTAAACATTTGAAAAGGGTTCACATGTATTCTAGACACTGCTTTTCCTTCATTATATGGTCCAACCTCATACATTTCAAGATATTTTTTTAATTAAAATTTTTGTACTAGTTAGGGACCATTTCAAATTTTTCTACAACGCCCATTTCAATCTTTTAACCAGCCTTTAGGTCAAAAGTTTTAAGACAATGAAGAATGTAAATTTAATCATATGTGTCCAGACTTTTAACTGATAAAGTGTTGAAGAGCTGCACCTTGTCTCATGCAGGAGGATCCTTTGGTTCTGAATGAGTACAGGGATGATCTGCGGACAGAATGTGAGAAATTCGGGCAAGTGAAGAAGGTCATCATCTTTGATGTAAGTCCTCTTTTATTTCTGTCCACAATTATTGATAACTTAATTGTGTTTACACAAGTCAGTATTCAAATTTTTTTTTCTTGAACTCTCAACTCTTTGCTTGCTTCCATTGGATACAGAGGCACCCTGATGGAGTGGCATCTGTGGCTTTTAAGGAACCTGATGAGGCGGACACGTGTCAGGCAGCTCTGGATGGACGCTGGTTTGGAGGGAGGAAACTATCAGCACAGCCGTGGGATGGTGTGACTGACTACCAGGTAAAATACGCGGCCTGTCTAAAGTCGTCATGAATTGTAATTTGCTGTGGAATTTACTTCCTCCATCTGATGTTTTTCTGAATGAAACGGGATAACTGAAGAGGGGGAAAAAAATGTAGGGAGGGACATTAGTTTAACCATCAGGAATTTGCTGAATCATGAGAAGTGGGTGTTGCAAACAAACCAAATGTGGGTTTGCTATTTGGTTATTGTTTAACATTATCCAACAGTCTGCATGGCCTAAATGATGTCATCAGAAAAGGAAAATGTATTACATTGACTAAACCAACACAAACATTTTTCAACATTGTAAAACCATTAAAATTATGGGTATATATATATAATATACTGCATGCACTAGAATTACTAAAACTGAAATAAGTTATTAAACTTTAAAAAACACGAATAAAAATGCGCAATTAATAAAACTATAAAATTGCAGGGAAAATTAGTTCAGAATAATATATTAATGAACTAAAACCATAAATAGTTCAATGAAAATAAAAGATAAAAACAAACTTTTTTAAATTTTATTTCAGCTTGTTCTCAATGCACAACTTTTTTTAATTGTCATTTAGTTTGCACTAATGTTTAGTTTTTTTTTTTTTTAAATTAACTGTGTGTACTAAATTTACTAAAACTAAAATTTAATTAAAAATAATTATAAACTATAAAGTAATTTAAAAAATGACAAAGGCAAAACTACTATAATTGAAATGAAAACAGAAAAAACTCAATAGCATTAACTCAAAAACATTAATAAAAACCAATAAGATTGTTTAGTGATGATAAAACAACACTGGTCATGTTGATTTCATATTGTCTTTAACATGTACAAATAATGTGCTAAATGGTTGCTATAGAACTGGGGTATCCAAAGGGCCACTGTCCTGCAGAGTTTAGCTCCAACCCTAACTAAACACACCTGAACCAGCGAATCAAGGTCTTACTATAGACTAGAAATTTCTAGGCAGTGTTGAAGCAAGTTGGAACTAAACTCTACAGGACAGCGTCCCTCCAGCACTGAATTTGGACACCCCTGCAATGGAACAACAATTGAGTTAGGCCCCGATCAGACAGAACACACTTTTTTTTGCAGTGAGAGGTGACTTTTTTTTTTGTTTGTTTGTTTGTTTTCTTTTGGCACTTTTTTTTCCACAGTCCAGTGGAATCAATGTAGAGGCGGGCCTTCCGGTGTGTACAGTTCTTTGGAAACTGCAAAGATGGAGCACTTTGCTTGTACATTTTCTTCTTTTTTGAAGTTGCTGATAATTTGACAGTTTAACCGCAAACCAAAGAGTGTTCGTGGTACACTGACAGGACAGCTGATTCAGTGGTTCCCTAGCAACATAAAAACTGCAGCGCACTGCTCTTTTTTTATTTTATTTATTTATTTATTTTATGAAAATACCAAAAAAAGGCAGGGCTGAAAAACGCGCTCTGTCTGACGGGGGCCTTAATCATTTCTGTTATCATTTCAGCTTATTTTTCTTTGCCTCACTTTTTGGCTCTGGTCCCGTAGGTTGAGGAAACCTCACGAGAACGAGAAGAGAGGCTGAAAGGCTGGGCCTCTTTCCTGGGTGACGGAACTAAAGCAAACCCCTCTAAAGCGGACCCTTCAAAAGCAGCAGAAGAACAGAATAACAGCACAAAAGAAGCAGCAGAACCGACTCGACAAGAGGAGGGTAAAAGCGAAAGCTCCACAAAACCACAGGAGGGAAAAGATGAAGAGGAGGAAGAGGGCGGAATGCAGTCGACCGATAGCAGTTTAGCAGGAAGTGATGAGGATGCATAAATGTGGAGAAAAAAACAGAACTTGTTTAATGTTTCTTGCTCCAACATCTCCACACCAATATACAGTGGTTTCCTTTTTATTATTCCCATGACAAGCCAATGCATTTTCCCATATCAAAATTCGGGGAACGATGATGGAAACTTAACAGCAAATCGTTTGTGTGATAATCACTGTCCTTTATTCTGATGTGTCGCTCTCTGAATCAATTTCATCTTCTGTTAATAGTTTTATAGTAAAAACACATTTTGTGACCTCATCTTTGTTTCTTGCTTTCATGAAAAGACGTGTCTTAGAAACTTAGCCTTACAAACAATTTTTTTGGTTTATATGTGAACAAAAAACAAGCCCAGTTTCCTTAAGAAGTGTAATTCCGTGTAAGTTTAATGACAGCTATGATGTTATCTGTTTGAGACGACCTTGTCCAACTTGCTTGGGTGCATTTCTCAGTGCACAACCTCCCGCACAAAGTATCACATTCATTTTTAGTGCGATCAGTGGCTGGATTTGTGCTGGATTCAGTTCGGTAAGCAGCTTGTTGAATGTTTTGGGGATTTAAATTTTTTTAGGGAATGTTGTTGAAGTCCTGTTTCAGTTTGAGGATGGAGTACTTTAGAGGATAAATAGTAACTGTACAGCCTGTTCCCGTTTAGAAATGTGGTTTAGTCCTTTTTTTAATCTTTCACTGTTCGCTGTTTGTTATTAGACTAAATAAGAAATTATTTATAAATAGATCATTTTGTTGCACTATCCAGTTTTCTATCAAATAAGTAATGTGTGTAAATATTAATAAACTGTACTTTTCAATCTCAAGCTACATTCGTACATTTAAATATATAGTACTTTTCAAAAGTTTGGGGGTGGAAAGAATCAATTAATGTTTTTGAAAGAAGTCTGTTATGCTCACCAAGGCTGGATTTATTTGATTAAATATACAGTAAAAATTGTAATATTGTTCCAATTTAAAATAACTTTTAGATTTTAATATCTTAAAATGTAATTTATTCTGGCAATGCTGAATTACCAGCATCCTTACTCCAGTCTTCAGTGTCAATGATCCTTCAGAAATCAAGAGGTGCGTAGATCAATTGAGATAACAATCATGCTTTGTTGCATAATAAAAAATGAATTCTTGATTAAGAAGAAAAGCGAGTGTGGAAATTTCGTTTTTCATTTGAAGTTATTGCTTATTTACATTAACTTAAATGTAATTTATTCTGGTAATGCTTACTTTTTAAGCAGCCATTACTCTAGTTTTCAGTGACATGATCCTTCATAAATCATTCTAATATGCTGATTTTGTTATTGTCTTTTAAGATTTCTTACTTTCAATGTTTAAAATAGTTAATATCTTTTATATATCAAAAAATACAATTTATATATATATATATATCATGGTATCATGGCTTGGCAGAAAACCATACACACACACACATATATATATAGGTATGACCCTAAAATGTTAATCCAGTCTTTATATTCGGTCTGACTGAAATAATACGATGTCCTGCCTGTCAGCGTATGTTTTAAATACCCTTGTACAGATATCATATGTAAGTGCGTTTCATGCTTTGCAGAATTTATGCAAGATGTCTGTAACGGAGCATCACATATAAACAGCATAAAAACCTTTCACATTTCCTTCCAAATCAAAACAACCAGCTTATGCTGCATTCACATCATAACTACCCTAATTATGAGATGTTCGTTTTCATGTCAACAGTATCAACACCGAAATGAATATGCAGCAGTCAGGTCAAGCTCTCCAAGTTGTTTATGTTCATTATTATTGTAATGCTATGTGTTATGAAGCTCGTGGTAGTTTGACGGAGCTTTGCAGAGATGGGGGGATGATATGCTTATCATGTTCATGTTAACAGGCTAACGTTAGCATTTCCCAGATCACCTACTGCAGCTTTAATATCCACTTCATTTTCTTATACAAAGCTGGAGTTTATTTTTTGAAAGAACGTAATGACAGTGCTTACTATTTTATTTATTTATTTTAATGTATGGGACAGGAAATTGCTTCAAAAGGGGGAAATATTATTGATGCACAACTTCATTATTTTTAATAAATCCTTATGACAAATAAAGATTCATTTTAGTGTTAAGTACACATAGTTACATGAGGGACAAAAAAAATGAAACCCGTTTTGTAACATAATATTGTTGTATCCCTAAGTCAGGATGATGGAGAACAGGCTGTTGGAGCATTCAGAGGAATGTAAAGATCCTCCTCAGCTGTTTACATACTATCAAGGTGACATCAACACTGCCGTGGATGAGCACTTCTTCCGTGCCCTGAACAAAGCCACCATACCGAAAGACCTCAGTACTAAAGCCAAGGACAGCAGTAGGACTCCCAAATCTGGTGCGTTAATGCCAATAAATCTATTCATGCAGTAAATTTCTTTCTTTCTAAATATCTGAATATATGCTTTTCTAATCCTAGATATCCCTCCATCGTCATCACCATGGGCTTTTTCATGGTCTAAGTCCACACACTCTTCTGGCTCCTCAAAGTTGACCCAACTGACATCCATGGAAGCCTCACCTACATCCCAGGGAGTTATCGTCAACCCCTCAGGACTATCATCATCATCCTCCCTCTGGCCCTGTCCACCCAGACAGAGCACAGCCTTTGAACTGCCTCAAATACTCTACCAACCGCCCATGGCTGCTGAGAGCAGTGCCAACTCTTACCTGAATCTGTTACAAATGGATCGCCCAACAGGGGGCATCATGATCTCGCCCTACTCAAAATCAGATACCAGACCAGAGTGGAATTCGGGGACGGCCTTTAAAGATGTATCTGGAAGCAGGATCGGCCTAGATTCAGGTACTGCAACTTACGCCATTGCTAAATGTTTGTGCACAGATGCATCTGATGCAAGTAGGCTATACGTTTTTAAGTAAGGGATAATGAAGGGGGGATTGGATGTGCCTTTATTATCCTGAAGGGGTTTGTTTTGTGATAATGCAATGCCAATGTGTATTGATACATTATTGTACATTATTTAGTATTAAATGGCTACTCGCCAAAAATAAATACATTTATTCAGTTTGAGCTTAAAAACACTGCAACAGTATTATAAATGATTTATTTGTGCACATCTCTTTTAAAAAAAAAAATCCATGTTAATCTTTAATTAAATCGTTAATTAAATTAACTATTTAATTAAGGGCGGGACAACCTGTCACTCATATGAGATGACAGCAATAGCAAACCACAACCATCCAATGATCTAATCAGTTCCTCAAGAAAGAAAGACCAGCCCTTCATTTTTTCTTGTTTGATAAGCCTTTTTCCCTTGGATATATGTCACAAAATGGACGAAAAGACTGCAAGACTCCGACTTTAACCTCAGCATTCTCTTTTGGTCTCTCAGGGTATGTCTCCACGACAATGATGTACAAAAAAACTAAACGTTTTTCCTTTGTGTTTTTCGCACACACACACGACAACGTTGTGAAACGCGTATTCCATGAAAGCAACTAAAAACACTGTATTATGCTGCCAGGCCAGTAGGTGGCGATGTAACTTTGTAAAGAAACACTACAGACGTAATATGCATGTGCGTGACGTCACCGTTTTCACAAATTCATGTTTTTGTTGTTTCCACTTTCAAAAGTTTAAGTTTTCAGGACCCAGAACGCCATTATCGTGTAAATAAACTACCAAAACGCACAAAAATGTTTTCATTTTTAGTTGAAAACTGTCCTGTAAATGGCCCCTAAGGGTCTCAAAATGGGTTTCAAAGTGCATTTGTAACTTCACAGTCATCGTCTCTGTATAAACTACAAAAAAAGCTCATTTGTGTAAACAGTGACGTCATGTAGATGCGTATTATAGTACATATTACATGTTCAGTAGTGTTTCTTAACAAAGTGTCATCGCCATCTACTGGCCTGAGATGCATAATAAAGCCATTTTGATAGTTTTCACGGATCCGTCCGAAAGGGGGTCGTTTTGACAATGTTGTCATCTGTACGGAAAAAATCCAAAGGAAAAACGTTCCCGTTTTTACTACATTGTTGTCGCGTGAACATGATTTCCGTATTGATGTGTTGACGTGACATATTTTGCGATGTAACGTACTGCTGTAAATCAATCCTCTCTTGTAGCAGAGTTTTGCACCCTCTCACGAAACTTACTCAGAGAAAAGACTTTTGGGGGTTAGTGTGGGAAGGAAATCAGTGTACCATAAGAATGATTTTACATAAATTCAATTTCATTTCAACATTAAAATTTACAGTTGCTTTAAATGCGATTGTCACTTCTAAAACTTTACAGTGTCCTTGTGGCCTCTGAGTTGGTGCTTCTCTGAATAAGTCATCTATTTTATGTATACAGTGAATTTGGACATTCTACTCTTTTCACATACTGTTTTTAGTCAGCTATATAGTAGGGAAATATGCATATTTGGATGCAGCTTATTAACATACTGTGCATTTGTTTACTCCACCTGTTTATGTGGTGATAGATTGTTTATTTATGATCATTTTGTGTTTTTCAGGTGTGCCTGTCTCAGAAATCAATAAGGATTTGTACTGGTATTGAAGAAGAGATTTCTGGCTTTACAGTATGATGAAAATACATTTTCACCATAAGACTGCCTGTGTTTACATTATTACATCAGCTTAAACACAAACCATCATATTCATGGCGTCAGACATTCCTAAGAAATGAGTGGCAGTTAATTGCTTCTTTTAGCCGTGAGCTCGTGAATAAGCTATCTTATTATGGGACATAAGTGAGAAAACATGGTTTTACTCTACTTTCTTTTTGTATTGTATACTCTTTTGAAAGTTCTTATTTTTACTGTAGACAGTAATTTCCATAATGTAAAAACCATATTGTCATTTGACAAAAAAAAAAAAAATATATATATATATATATATTTAATATAGTTACTTTTTAAAAGAAACTTTCTCTCTGAAAAGTTCCTTCAAAACCTCGACTCTTCGGAGCAGGTTACAGAGAAGGCAAAGCGTAGTTCATGCAACGCCGAAAGTGAACTGACATGAGCATACCAAAAATAAATTTCCTCGAAATTGTTCAAATGTTATTGAATTTCATCTTTACGAACCTGTTTTCTTAAAACGTGCTTCATACTTTTTTCCCCTCAAGCAATGATGTATTTCTCTGTCACTGTCCCTCACTTTTGATATATGAGTATGACAAAACAGCTAAAGGCTGATGAATTTCCTCAATTATTTCCAAGAATAGTATACAACAGTCTGTTTTCAGATTAGACATGTGATCCTTTGTTTAATAAATCCCACATAAATATTGTCCCTTTGTACCTACTTTACACATTTGCTTTTTTTTTTTTTTGCAAGTCTGCAATTATTGTTTGATTTTATTTATTTTAAATTGATTTTTAATCACTTTGACAGTCTGTTGTTTATTAGTAAGTTAGTAAGTCAACTGCATTCAGTCTCTGCTGTTTAAATCATTGATTTGCAGTTAAAAGGATACATTTCTTTGAGGATAAAGACTAAACTACGTCTAGGCCACCCACACATCTTCACGAACTCACGTGCTGCTGTTTCATAAGGTTCTGAAGTGGAAGACAATGTCTGCAGAGCAATGGGGGATTCGTCTCCCACTCATTCATAAATATATGAACCCCCCACACCACAGGTGTCCTCCTACATGCTTTCAGCATCAACAGGAGAGGACTGCAGTGCTCTCTACGCTGCATGTATTCAGGAGACGTGGGGATTGAACATGCACGTGAGGATAGCTTTTCACGCTCACTTACTCCCACATCCCAGCAAAACAGCAATTACTGCTAATAACACCTTGGGAGACTCTCTTGGAGAACAGAATCATTCATTTTCCTGTCCTCCACAAAACTCAAAGGAGCATAACTACACATAGAGAGCCACTAAAATGCAACTTTTGCTAATTTTCCAAAACTTAGAGCAAAATTGTAAATAATTTATCGCAGGTCAGCATTTTATATATATATATATATATATATAAATATATATTTAAATTTTAATACATATGAATGTTATATACTTTTTAATTTATAATTATAATTATTTGTAATATAAATTAAATTATTACAATATTTGTTTGCCGAAATAATGGTTTGATATTTTTTAAATCTTTAAGAATTTTTAAAAAAGTTTATTAAATCATTACATAGACTGTAAGAGGTTATTTAATGGCAGGTTCTGTCGTGACAACTTACCCCACATAGTGTTCAATGAGTTTTATAGGCCTAAGGTTTTCTAGGCAATATTGGTGGGAATGTTCAACAGCTTATGTTGTAACCAAGACTTTAAAATATGTGACTATACAGAAATTAAATCATTAAGAAATATTCGCTACTGTAACATAACCCCATAGTTTGAGAATAAGAATCGTCATTAGAACTGAAGGCTTTTTAACTCTCTTGGGTTCAATCAGTGTATCATAAACTCAAACCAAACATGGAATTTGTTTTTACAGTGTATGCACTGTTATAGCTTCATGACTCTTTCCCATCTTCCTTTCATATCCCTAGAGTGCGTTAATGAATGAGAAAATGCAATTTGAGATGTTCTCAAAGCATTTACCCTAGTTCAATAAAGATTTAAATGAACACTAAATTAAAAGATCTTTACTTTTGATTAAACTGTTAGTAGTAACCTCAGCCATGCATGATGAAGCTGGTGTTTGAGCGCCTTTTTTTTTTTAGGAAACATGCAACAAAATCCCTAACCCACTTACTTCCGTAATGTGACGTAAGTCTAAATGAAACAGAATTCAATGTGCAGGCCAGAACGTAATTGTGAATCATTTTCCTTTTGACTGAATAATGTGGAACGCAATGCTCATATCACTGCAAAAAGGGGTACATTATAGTGGACCAGATGGTGGAACTTCTCATTTCAGCATGCTCACTATTCGATTATTGATGCCCTGGCACATTTTAAGTTCTCTCCCATCTGCCCTAATTTTCCTGCTCTCTTATGAAGTAAATAAATCAGGCTGATGCCTAACCAAAAGGACAACATGGGTGCATTAAATCTAAATCTGTCATGTGACATTCAATTCATTTGGGGAACAACCAAGAGAAAAACTGCAGACTAATTTTGTTGACTATACATTACAGACTGACACTAAAGACACAGAAGGACGAACTGGAAGAGTGACAAAACATTAGCATTACATTTACTATTGTATATTTTTAAACTATTTCATTCAGCAAATGCAGTACAGTTAAAATAGTTCTTCCTCCAATAAATGCTTTGAAACCACATATCCCAATGAGTAGACCATGTCTGAAACCTTTGGAGATGTGAGACATTCTTATATGTCAGTCCTTATTAATAGTTCCCTTTTTAGACAGATATCAAAAGACTCTCGACCTATAGAGGTATAGGTCATGCATACGGATGTTGTGGCAAGCCATTTTTTTTTTTTTACCTTAACTTCTTTAACTAATATATTTTTATATTAGGCCTACAAGTATTTACTTTTAAAATAATTTTATAAAATGCAATAGTATAGTGTCTTTTTCAGTTTCTCTAAATAAAACTAAATATTCCAAAAGTTACTATCTTACCAATATCTATTCAAACTTAGAAGTAGTAGCCTACATAGGCGATTAACACTTATGACACTAATATCGATCCTATTTGTAACTAGTAACATTTCTTATCTCACTAATTACGTTTGCCTTTTTATTTTAAATGTAACTATAGAATGGCTACCTATAGTTCAACCGCAAATCTTATTTCATTGTTAAAAAAAAAATCTATAAAAATGGGCACATTGTACTGTATCCTGTAAATGTTCTGGGGTTGTTTTTTTTTCAGGAGTTTTGGATTAGGCATTGCATTGTGTTTTAGGGTTAACGGTCATTTCCATAAAATTACAAGATAATGTCCTATCAGAAAATTAATTATATATATATTTTATATATTATTATTGATATATATATATATATATATATATATATATATATGTACACACACACACTAATGGCAAAAATATTTATTCGTTTTAAGGATTAATTGGCTTGCCATATTATGAGGATAACCGTGTTTGGAGTTTTATGCTGATAGAGTTGATAGATTAAAGACGGGAAGGTCGTGTTCTGCTGAGGAGGGGGCGATAATGAACATGATCTGTGGGTCTACAGGCCAGGGTATTTAAACAGCCTGAGAGTGCAACTAACTTTCTCATTCTTAAGCTTCTCAATTCCAGCACAGAGCTGTGCTCTTGGCAGTCTACTATGGTTACTGTCCGCTATTGTACGTTACTCAAAGAGTCCACAGAGAACGGCAGTCAGCTGGACACACTGACTCCAGATCAGCCCGGATTCAGCCGCACGGGATACACTGTAGTGGCAGTGTGTTTGGGAATAATCTTTCTTTTCGGTTTCCTAAATAACTTTCTTGTTCTTTTGGTCTTCGCCCGCTTTCATGTCCTGAGGACTCCGATCAATTTAATACTGCTGAACATCAGTGTGAGCGACATGCTTGTTTGTATCTTTGGCACACCTTTAAGTTTCGCCGCGTCTGTTCACGGCCGGTGGCTGACGGGAGTTCACGGCTGCAGATGGTATGGTTTTGCCAACGCATTGTTCGGTAAGCCGGAGATTTAATAAACTAATATATTCTGCCGTTTACAAAAATCATAATGACGATATCTTTAACTGCACGTTATCATATAGGAAATATGCAACATTACTTGTTTCAGTTAATTGCAATAGTAGGCTAGCCAGTAGTTTAGTAGGCTACATAAATCAGACTGATTCATTACCAGCTTTGACTGATGAAGTTTGCTTCATTGATTGTTATTTTCCAGTTTATTGCTTCTAAATTGTTTTTGAAACATTTTGCATTACATAAAGCCGTATTAAGGTGTCTTGACTATGGCTATATGTTTTTAATAATCTAAAAAGAACCATTTCATTTGGTCGAGAATCAAACAATGAACTCTTTTTTTTTTTTTTTGGATTCTGGAATCAAACTACGCTGGTCGTCAAGGTATATTTTTTTAATCACTACCGAATTTGTCAAAAACGTTTTTTGTTCTGTTGTGAGATGTATAGATTTGTATTACTTTTGCACAATGGTTTCATAAAAGTACAAAAAGAAAATTTGGCAGAAACTATGTGAGTGTTCGTAATGAAATTCACCTACCTGTCAAATAGCTATAACAAAAAAGCAATACAATTATTTACTATTACAATAAAAAACATTTAGTTGATAATCATATAGGCCTAATTGATTTGTCTCTTTATGCAATATCAACAGGTATTGTTTCACTGGTATCTCTTGCCGTACTGTCATACGAGCGTTACAGCACCATCCTCTGCTGCTCAAAAGCGGATGTGTCGGACTACAGGAAGGCCTGGCTCTTCATCACAGGTTGCTGGCTGTACTCTCTCGCGTGGACAGTGCCACCACTCTTCGGCTGGAGCAGCTACGGTCCTGAGGGTCCCGGCACTACTTGTTCAGTCCAGTGGAACCATCACTCTCCGGAAACGAGTTCTTACGTCATCTGCCTCTTTGTCTTTTGCCTGGTGCTGCCTCTTCTTCTCATGGTTTACTGCTACGGGAAGATCCTCATTGCCATTCATGGGGTGAGGGAAGAGTGAGAGAGGAAAAGGTTGAAAGAGAGAGAGTGGGAGTGGAAGAAGAGATCTTGATAAAGAGCTCTCTTCGAGTAAGATTCATTGATCTTTCTAGCCAAATGTTTGTTCGCCATAAATTAAGCATTTTTTGATGCCGCTGTTCAGAGCCAAAGTCTTTCTCACACACATCATCATTATTATTATTAAAGGGTTAATTGGTCCAAAAATGAAAATTCTGTCATAATTTACCCACCTTCATGTCATTCCAAAACCACAAGAATTTTTAAATGAAACCTGAGAGGTTTCGCTCCCTCAAGTCTATGCAGCCAGAAGTTAAAAAAATCCAAAAAGGTCATAAAGGCGTATCATAAAATAAACTGTTTTATCCAAGTCTTGTGAAGAGATGTGATTGACTTATATGATGAACACATTTAATTCATGATCATATATCTTCACAACACTTTTAAACAACTCGATTCATATAGATTCATTTGGCAAAGCCTTTATGAACTTTTTAGGATCTTCTAAGTTTTGGTTGCCTGGACTTTTCATGGTAGGACAGAAACTTCTCAGGTTTTATGAAAAATATCTTAATTGTGTTTCGAGGATTAACTAAAGGCTTATGGGTTTGGAATGACATTAGGGTTAGTAAATGATGTCAGAATTAAATGACTCATGACTTACATGCACAGCTGGATCAGATTTGAGCATTTTAGTATGTAAATGTGCAGATTTTTGTAGGCCTTAACAAATGCAAAAAAAAAATAAAAATTTAATAAAAATGTAAAAAAATAAATAAACAAATTATATATTTATAAATTATATTTCTCTTAATTCATCATTGAAAATAGTCAAATGTTCTTGTGCATAGACGCCATGTGGCGTTTCAAACGAGACGCAAATGTAAGGCTTGGTGCTGTTTGTCTTGAAAAGCAAACCTCAAAGCGTGTCTCCTCATACCACAGGTTGCTAAGATCAATCAGACAGCTGCACAGAGGAGAGAAACGCACGTGCTGGTGATGGTGGTTTCCATGGTGTCCTGTTACCTGCTCTGTTGGATGCCATACGGGGTCATCGCATTGCTTGGCACATTCAGTGTAGGCATTGTCAGCCCCACAGCCAGCGTAGTGTCCTCCATACTAGCAAAGAGCAGCACTGTTTTGAATCCCATCATCTACATTCTGTTCAATAATCAGGTATGTGCTTCTTATAGGTATGTTTGTTTCCTAATTATCCTTATAGACTTGTATTACTGTCAATTTTGAATTTATTGCCAGTTCTACAGGTGCTTTATAGCTTTAGTAAGATGCAGTCCAGAACCTCCAGCCCATCTCACCCTTCACACTGAAGAAGGTGGTGCTCAACAGGACTGCATCCCTATGGGGTCATATGGTGCTACTTATCCACCTGACAGCCCAGACAAGTTTGGGACCCCCACAATGACCCAAAGGGCTTCACTACAGAGAGGTAATAAGACTTTGGTTCTTGTGGTGCACTGTACTCCCTGAAAGCCCTGGATATGAAAGTACTATCCTTGCAAAACCATATATGAAGAGACAGGAAATAACATGCTGTGCGTTTTTACTGCCATATACTTAACTCGATGTGTGTTTTATAAGAAAGATACTATATATAATTATTTTGCTTCAAAGTTTTGTGTTTTTATCAGTGCAATGTAGATATTATTATTTAAATTGTTTAAATTTGTTGTCAATGTTTTCATGAAAGTATTGCCACCAGGTGTCAGTATTTGTTCAAACTTTAAACAATGTAACTTTGGCTTGGCAGCATCTGAAGGTCATGCCTATGGTCTGCAAGGGTATGAAAAAATAGAAGCAGGGCTGTCACTAAAGGGGACAAAGTTGGTGATGATACTTGGGGCCCCCAGCTTTTGAGAGGGCCCACGATTTCAATCCCGGTATGCAATTTCAACCGAGGACGGCCCATAGCAATAACCTGCACTGGGGCCCGAATACCCTAGCTGTGGCCCCTGTGTATTAGGTATGAGGATGTTTCGGTTATAATATATCTGAATCTTTTTTGAGCATGTTGTTTTTGTCCAGAGTTGGTCAACTGAACCCATTTACCTATTTAATACAGGATTGTAACTATAATTCAAGCAGTACCCATAATCTTTCACCAGAGATGTTTTTTTTTTTTTACAGAATTCTAAAGAGTATTTTAATGTAGCAAACAACTTTAATTAATCCAAAGGTCTTTCATTTTATGTTTGATTACTTTCAGTGATCACTTATCATCCACTTCTGATTATTTTTCAATTGATATTTTCCTCATGAACTTGTCTTTTCTCATTTAACAATTGTGAGAAAATGTTTAGGAAACTTTTTAAAATTATTTGGATGTTTTCCTTGCGTACCAAACAAGAAAAAAATACTTTGCAATGCCATGTTATTATTATTGAACAAAAGGTTAAATCGGTCAAGTCAGGTGTTTCAATCACATGCTCATCCTGCTCTATTAAAATATTCGGTTACCTGTTCTTTACCACTGAATTTTGTTAAAGTGCAATCTGGCATGACCTAAAGAGATTTCAGAGAACCACAGAGGAAGAATTGTACAGGCTCATTAGTCTGGAAAAGGTTACAAGAGAATTTCTGAAGACTTGGGGCTCCATCAGTCCCAATTGAACCAGATTGATTGCAAATAGAAGAAACTCAGCACCAGAGGTACCTTGGCTCCCTTTAAAAGGTCAGTGTAAGGTCATGTTAAAGGATCCTTTAAATGACAAAGTACCGTAGAGGGAGAAATCTATGGATCTGGAGGCATTAGAATATACTTGTTCCATTTATATAACACATTGCCATGATGTTTGTGACCTAAAACTTTAAAGAAGGTGGGTCGTGCAGCATGTCTGTTCCTAAACAAAGGAATAAATCACCATCAGAGTGGGTCTAAACAGAGGAAATTCCATATATTAGAATGGTCAGGTCAGAAGACTGACCTCAATCTCATTGAAATGCTGTGGCATGATTTCTATTCAAGGCCATTTGAGGCCTCCCAAAAATATGCAAGATATCCCAAAATATTTATGAAACAGCTTGTGCAGAGAAATGGACCAAAATACATTTATAGCAGGTCAGCTATAGGACGAATTTGACAGCTATTGGGGTCCCAAAAATTACAAAAAAAAATAATAAGTAGTATTCACATGAAACTTTTGTGGCATTGTAAAATATTGTTAAATGACAGAATTTAATTAGTTTTGACTTGGATGGAAGCTATCAGATCCCATGCTGAGAGCCGATTGACAGAAATCAAGACTATTTTAAAAGATTCAAACTTTTTAACTGCTCATCAGGATAGATGGTGCAGGTTCTATGATTAGCCTTGGCTGATTAAGTTCACAGGAAATATGTGAGGAAGGCTTTCATTAATAGGGTTCCTTGTTCTCATCACAGAATAACTGGGTCTGAAATTGGCTTGTACCTGACAGAGATAGAGCTGCATATCACATTCTCTAATGAGCCAGCAAACCAACAGATGAGAAAAGAGCTTCAGCTCTGAGAATGGCTAGTTGATCCAAAAAACTTGAGTTGACAAGCTTTAGTATGCTACTGTTATGTTTAAGATCGATTATAAATGTATTCAAATTATTGACATGACATGCTGTGTAGTTTATCAAATTACTTAAAAATTGTAGTCGGTTACTCATTGCAAACCACATGACAAAAAGTGTAGTTGGTAATGTATTCATTACATTTAAAGTAATATAATCTGACTACTTTTTAATTATCTTTAGATTGTTTTTCATATTGATTTGAAAAGAATAATATTGTACCATATTGATATAAATATACAAAGAGAGAAAATATATTCCATTCTTTGCCCCTATCATGGATTTTTGCAAAGTTTTAAAACGAGTCGTTTGTAAAACGAATTGTTAAAACGAAGTCGTTTTGTTGAGGCTTCAAGATGTAACGGTAGCATATTGTTACATCTTGAAAAAGTTCATCTTTACAATGATACCACAGCAGCTCCGTTCCTGTCATTTTACGGACAACTGCTTCTTACCTTCAACCGAAATGCGTTCAATGAGGGATTCGCAAGCTGGTTGTTATTGAAGGATGGGTCAGCTTCTTGCTCCTCGAAATCACAACATGTAAGTGCAACAGTGACAAGAATCTGAGGAGGAACAAGAGTACAAGAGGACTTAGATGAAGCCAGTGGGATTTAAGTCCATGGTGGAGCTGAAAGGAAAGAAGCGTAGGTCCATGTTGCAGGCAGGGTGACGTCTGGCCAAGTCTGAGCCAGTGGTATGAGGGAGCCCGGTGGAGCCATAAGGAAAATGGTCCCAGGTGGTGCCGAGGGAAGGAAGAGCCAAGACAAAGCCGACGGGTCAATGGGCCAAGGTGGAGTGACGGGATTAGTGCCTGGGGGCCGAGCCAGGGGATCCTCTTTTCTATGCGGAGCTGGAGACTGAAAGATCAGAGCCAATTCCACTCCATAGAGTGGCTTCAGAGGAGAAGCCAAGAGGCTGAGGAACTGGCTGTTATTGGAAGAGTAGGTGGGAGAGGAATGCTGGCTGGGAACACAGGAGACTTTGAACTGGGTGGAACCAGCGGGGATGGGAGATTCATGCCAACATCCTCTTTAAAATCCCCATAATATATTACAGAAGCCAGCTTCAGTTCACTCTCAGTGGTGGGAGTGTTTTAAAACGTAATATAATCTAAGTACTCTTACAGGTACTTCATTTTTGGAATCTGATTATCTGATTACGTAATCCAAAAATCCAAATTACATACATACTGTGTGTGTGTGTGTGTGTGTGTGTGTATATATATATATGTATATACGTATTTTATTTTAATTTTATTATATTTTATTATTATCTATACTTAATAATTTATAAAGGCTGGAATCAGTTTGAAAAATATGAATACTACAAAATTAGGTGGTCCATGGTTTTTCCCTAACATCTCAATACATCACAAAGCAATCAGTGTATTTGCCATAATTAAATCCATAATGTAACTGATTTGTGTATTATATCAAATAATCTCCACTGTATTCATCTCTGGACTTCATTATCCTGTCACAAATCTCATTGTTGTTAATTATACAGGGCAAGGCTGCAAGGCAAAGGTTCACATGCATGATTACCGGTAGACATTAATTTGTCCTGTCATGTCAGATAATCTATGGCAGTATATTTCAATCTCACCACAGTGGTAAACACGGCTTTGGCAGAAAGATGATGCATGGATCTCTTATAATTACAAACCTCAATCCCGTGGTTTAATGAATAGGAGGTTCCTGTCTATATTTAGTTAATAGGAGTTGGCTTTTGCATTCTCCCCCTTTGTATTCATTTCTACTGCTTTCCATTTGGTTTTATGTTCACTCAGTCTGTTCCCATTTTGTTAGAATGATATCATCAAATTAAATGGCATCATCAAGCTGTCATTTTTGCTCTAGAGATCAGTCTTATCCTTGAACTCAGACTGTTTACAGATCGATCAGGTGAAATGAGTGCCAAAGCAGAGCACATACGCACATCAGCGCTCAAACCATGAGCCGAACACAGAGTCCGAGAAATCTATAAATCACTGTCAGTCTTATGGATGTGTCCTTGGTCTCCCAGTATGACTGGGATTCTATTTATAGAAGATATAGCGATATTACCCAAACCTATGCTGTAAAAAGTGTTGTATGTGTGAATTTGGCTTACATGGGTGTTTGGTTTGCTTTTATCACTACAGCTGTTGTGTTGATTACAGTTCCAACATGTTACAATTGAATCTCACAATTTTAAACCCTTAGTTTCAAACATAAATGCATAAATAATCGAGTTTGAGGTTGTTCTGTGAATCATTTTGACCAGGAGCGTTTAGCCTTTTCATAAGGATGACGCCCATCAAAAAGTGTCCTCATATTTTGATACTCTTTTTTTATATATATATACTGTTTTGGATATATGGATATAAATATTTGTTAACATTTCAGTTTAGGGTTCAGTTCTCACTATTAACTAGTTTCTTATGCATGCATATTAATAGGATATTGGATGGTTTTTAGTACTTATAAATCACATATTAATGCCTTATTCTGCATGACCGTATTGTATATCCCTTAATCCAACCCAATACCAAAACTTAACAACCACTTTACTAACTATTTATAAGCAATAATTAGGAGTTTATCATCATGCAAATGATAATAATATCACGGAAAGTCATTATCAGTTCAGTATACGATAATCTCCATTTTCAGGCAAGCATTTATCAGTAGGCCAAGTATTTTACTAGGACACAGCGATTTTTCACTGGGGCTCGCGCATGACACAATTTTAGTGACATATGCCACATTACACTGGCATATGCTACTGAAAACTGGGTGTGCCACTAAACAAAGCGGCATGTGTCAGTGGCTTCTGTGCGTAAGATTGCATAGCACTTAATGCTATTACCCCTACTAAAAATGGTTTTGAGACGCCCCTGATTTTAAAGACCAGTTCAAAAGAATCATTTGTTCACGAATCAGAGAGTATGGCCCATGCTGTGTTCATTGTGACCTGCTAGTAGTAGTACTGGTGTACTCTTCTCTGATGATATATTTACACTTGTGAGGGCAAGACAATAAGTCACTCAAATGAGATCACTGCCAAAGCAAACAACCATCCAATGATCTAATAAATTCCCAATGGACAATATTAAGTCTTGTCCTACATTTTTTTTCTCATTTATCAAGCCACTTCACTCTAATATACATAACAGTTGGGAAGAAAAGACTATCGCAACCTCTGTTTCATGTCAACTTTTTGTATAGACCAATAGAGTTTTCCTGACTGTTTAGATATTGTTGTTGCAAAATATTTTGTCATATTTGTACTGACAGTCTATGTGTAACTACATTCTGTGACCTTGGGGCTAGTGATAAAAAGCTCACAGAAAAGATTCTGGTGATGCCCCTTGGGGCGGAGCTACATTGAGGCGTCTGCCAGCATATTTGTATGGTTGTATGTATACATAAATCCCAGTGGATAGAGAGAGAGAGATGAAGAGTGTGAGACAAGAACCTGTACATTGCCAAGCTTTTAAAAGATGCATAAAGCAAACCCACAAACAACACAAGGTTTGTTTTTTTTTACACAGCTTACATGCATTTTTAACCTGCTCTCTCCATTTATAAGATTGAAGCCCTAAGCTTCCAGATTCTTCTGATGGCCTGACTCAACGCTTTTATGACACATAGAATAAAACATGACTATATGCATTTTCTCTGGACAGACATTGAATGTTTAATATAAAGTGTACATGCGCGCACACACACACACACACACACATATATATATATATAAGGGGGTTATAAAGAGTCCCCATAACCATTTAAAGCCCATCCTCCCTGATTCCATGGCAACCAGTGATGATACAGGCTGTCAGCCCCGCCTTTCTTCTACACTCCATCAATATCAGAGCCTGCGAGGCAGTACTCGCACCAAAACAGATGGAAACTTGCTCAAATCTGCTCCAGCACACTGCTGTACTGTAAATATAAACACAGACCTCCAACTACACTTTCTATCATCTGCGGGTTTGCCGATATTATGTAAGAAGTCAAGTTAGAACTTGATATTTCCCACAGTATAGCCAATAAAATTCTTTTAAGAAGCTGGAGCTCAGCGAGCCGTGCCTTTCTTTTACAGAGTCCAGGTTGACCGTGGTAGAGTTAGTGAGCATGCATGACTGCACAAAGCAAGGGCTGCCCGGACGTACATGCGATTCAGCCCAGACTCACCCTTGTCTGGTCTTCCTCCATTCATTATTTTCATTTACTGGTGCAGCACGGAGCACAATTTCCTGAGTGCTGCTCTCGGAATCAGATTTTAAAACGGCAGATCAGCACTGAGCTGTCCATCATAACTTTACTCCTCCATCTCATTTCCTTTCTTCAGTATCTACACATCTATCCGTCCCACATCACTCTTCCATATCAGTCAGCTTGTGCTTCTCGTTTAGGCACCATCTGGTAACGAATCAGGTGATGTCACATCCTCTTCACCACATGTAATGCTATTTTAATTATAAGAATGCTAATGAATGCAAAGTCTTTAGCGCCTTTCCCGGGGGCAAATAATCCATCTCACGGGGTTTATTGGGAATGAAAGCCCAGTTCATTCAAAATTCATTTCAGGTAATGAAATATTAACATAGGACTTGATGGACTTAGCCTGGGCAGTGATGATGTAACCATCCCAGATGAAACCAAAGAAGCTTATTGAGGCACATTATGTATTCTTGAAGTGACCATCCGTGTGCTGTAGTTTTGGAGTCAATGAATCACAACTGTTTTGATTTTTTTTTTTTCCTTTGGTATATGAAAGCCAAAAACAATTAAAGTTGAAGCTATTTTCTGTCATTTCATTTTCTTCTGCTGCTTTACACTATTGGTCGCAAATGCTTGATTGGGTTTTAAACACCTTGAAAACACAATCAAGCAAGTCCATCTTGCCATCTTTATTTTCAGTGCTTTTCCATTAGGATCTCCCTATATACATTATTTAATGGTTTGATCACATTTGAGTTAAATAGAGTTGAATTGGATGACGTTTAAATGAGGTCTATATCATGTCCATTTACAGTACATTAAACAACAGCAGATAGTTTTCCAATGGCCTCCCATAGATTATGCATTAGACATTATCAAGGTTTCATTACACCACTCCGGTGAAGCAAAGCACAACAAAATCAATTTCTTCATTCACGGTGTCTTCATCAATATGAATTCATGAATATAAAAACAGGTAGAACTATCTACTTAAAAATCAAACCGTGCTTGTTGACCTGATGTTTATTCACGAGTTATGGTTTAAATTCAGATGAATTCACTACTGTTTATGCACTGCAGTGCCAAAATGAACATTGCGTATGTTCCTGAAGAGTTCTGAATGTCACAGAGTCTGCATATTTAAAGGGTGTGAGGAGTTCCACTAACATTTAATTAAAGCCACTTTTTAAAAGTTATTTGCTACTATTATCATTATATCTGTCTGTTAATATTACATACTAATAACTTCAGCCCAGTATGTCAAACTACTAATTAAATGATGTTATTGAACATGCAAACCATCAGCCAGTCTTTTTGAGGGGCAGTGATTGGCCAATCAGAATCAAGTATTTCAGAGAGGTGTCTAATAATTGCAGAATTTTTCTTGCATGTTTAAAACTAAGGTCACCTTTGATCATTTTAATATTATTTAAATCTGCAATGGGACATTGGTCACATTCGGTGTATAAGCAAAATCTTATTTTATATAATAGTTTTGGGCTTATTATCCATCTGCCACAAAAGAGATACATCCTTTGTCCCTAACTAATAAATACATTCATAAACACAAATATCCTGATTATACCCCTAACTAATATACTGTATATGTATGTATGTATTTATTTTATACTTAAACCCTTTTACTTACTTTTTATTTTACTATATATTACATATTTAATGCATATATATATTTAAGTATGAATATTTAAGGATTTGTATATGTAAAACCTTTGCTTTTTTAATGTAGGATCGTCACATACAGTTACTCTTGTATTTACGTTGTTAGTATTGTTTTGAAGAAGAGTCATTTAACATAATCAAACGTCATGAGTGCTCTGAACATACAAAACATTTTATTCAGTGCAGCTTCTTAAATGTACAACAAATAATAAATGGGCGGGAAGCAGGATCAAATGCATTTATATACATTTGTATTTTACTCCAGTGTCCATTAGAGCACATGGTTCCATATTGTAGTTAATATACATAGCCACACAACATGCAGCGTCCATTGTCCCCCATGCATTAAATATGCTTCATACATACATACATACAACAGAAGAGGATTTTGATCAAAATTATAACCAGGGGCTGCTGCCTGACCACTGAAGACTAGAAAGAATAACTAGAAGAATGAAGTTTCACACACGAGTTACTTACTTATGCTGATTTAGCCCTGTTAAAGCAATGGAAGCTTTCTCTTGGTTGGCTTTCATTATATGTTTTACCAAAAAGAGGGATGAAAAAAAGCCTGACCTGTTTTTACGTAACAGAAATCTTACAGGGGTTGATGTTAAACAATAATTTCACATTTTCTGATTGACACTTCTCCAAGATGCTGGGTTCCCAAATTAGAAGGGAAGTAAAGGAAGACATAAACAGACAAAAATGCAGGGACGCACAGCGAGTAGCCTTTATCTATCCTGAATACATTTCCTCTGACTAAATGACATTCACTCTTGCGGTTTTCTCAACCATCTGTCTGAGGGAGCTGAAATTACACAAATTGACTTACCTCCATACAAAGAGACTAATGACATCTTTGGTGTGCAGACAGACTGAACCCTAAATCTGTTTAATTTGCAGAATAACAATGGGGGGGTGGGGGGGTGGGGGTGGGGCGCTGAAAAGACAGAAAAAGAGAAGCGAGGAGCAAAACGCCTCATCTAAAAAGCACACAACAATGAACCGCTGTCTCAAAAAAGCTGAGCTGAAAGACTAGTATCACATGTCCAACACCTTTGGGATTTCTGCCTCTATATACCGATAAATGGGTCGCACAAGCTGCTATTGTCAAGTTGTAGTTGACTCAGCACTATGGAGTTGGCATTCCTAAGAAGAAATGGAGCAAAACACAAAAGTTCTAGAAGATTCGCCACGGGGGAGAACCACAGCTCTGTATGCTACACATGGAAATGGGGATCACCCGCAAACGAAGGCAGACCCCTACATCAGTTAGATGGCTTGATTAGTTTGTCTCAGGAGGTTGACCTGCAGAAGATTGTACAATGTAGGTTTGCACTTGTGTTCTCATCACAGTGATTTCAGGAAACACTAGCTAGCGACCAGCTAAGGGTTTCACCGCACTCTTGTAAACGCATTTGTGCTGTTTAGTTGATGGTCGAGTCCAGCAGCTGTACAGCAGCAGACCGCAGGCGTGCCCTGCGGTTATGTTGACTCATTGTGGCTTAGAGTCTTGCCACCGTTGAGCATGGCCGAGGCGCTGCGGCTCTTGGTCGGAGTACCACTTCCGGAACGGGAGAACTCCGTCAGATCATGGAGTGACGGCTCTCTGTACATAGCAACTATAATGGGGAGACACAAGTAACAGGCCTCATGAGTCTCATGTTCAGGCTCTAGCAAGCTTGTCTCTTTATTAGTAAATCAATAACTTCAGTTAGTGTCTACACAGCACTAAGGATGGGAATTACAAGAAATTTAATTATTCTGAATCCTTAAGGGTTCCTCTACTAATTCTTTTGAATTTGAATTTGAGGAAGACATATTTGGAAAACAGAAACAGCAAATGCCAAAAATTTATCATTTCAATAATAAAATGTAAAACAACAGAGAAAAATGTGGGAACATAGTTCATATATATAATATATATAAAATTTTATATATAATAAATAAATAAATAAATATATTTGGCACAGGAATGACATTTCAGTAGTAAAGCTCTATGTTTTTGATTCACTAAAAAGAACCAGGTGGCTCTTCATAGTCATTCACTCAAGAATCGGTCGCGCACTGCGTTTCCAGTATATTAGGTGTTCCTACCCTATCACAAATATGATCGGAAACCAACTCAGCTCTCATATTAAACTCTACTCTCAATTGGAAATGCATGACTTCGGTCTGTTGTTTGTCGGAACGGTACATCATAGATATGATGAGTTAGGCAAGTACAATATACAGCACAAAAACACTAACAGCAGTAAAAAATTGTTCTAATACACCATAACTTTGTTTTAAATCTAATTGCATGGAGCTCCCATGCTTATTTCAAGCAGACTGTTTAGTCATCTTAGCTTCACTTATGACTGCACACAAGCAGCTGCAGTTTTTGATTTCCCCTCGGATTTAGCCAGTTCTGAGAAAGGCACCACTTTAATTTAAGGAGGAAACACTATTTCTTCAACAGGCAAGTGCCTATACTTCACTATGTCTTCTTTTATGGTCAGTTTGGTCAATGCAAGAGCGATATTTTTTAGAATTAGAGATTGATACTAAGATGCTAATTAATGCAGTAATTATGTTCATATTATGGCCAATAACCAATAAAGAGTTAATATTAATATTTTATTGAATATTTTCTAAAAGAATTAAATATAAAACATTAAAAACTAAAGCCTACCTAGAGTTTAGGCTACATAGCATAATTATGTTCAGATCAGATTACATAATATTATGTAAGATTAAGATTATGTAATGTTTTTAAATTACTAATGTGTTTAAAGATTAACTTTAAGTCAGAGTCCAAAAAAAATGTCATAATTATGCTACTGATCATACACCCCAAACAGAATCTGCTGAGCAAGTTATTTAAAGTTAGTTAAACTGTCAACATGTTTACAGCACTTTTACACAGTTGTAATTTAACTTTGAACAATACAAACATGCGCTTCCAACACATCTGCATTTTCATCTTTTTATAGAGCAACAAGACCAAACAACTGCAGATACGTGCTGAAAGCCAACAAGCTACTTCAATACTTGGGCAACAATCAGCCAATATATCCTCAATCTAAAATAGATATTTTTAGAAAGCCATCAGCCCGACGATCGGTGCAAGAGACACTTGAACGAACCTTTGAGAGGTTTGGGGATGAAGTGTGCAGCCGGCTTGGTCTTCTTTACATGGTTGCCCTTCATAATTTGACCCTCTTTGTTGAGACCCAGGTACCAGCCTCGGCCCGACTGCTGCTGCCGATAGATCATTGACGAGTAGGTCACGTAATAGTTCTCAAACACTGACTCTTTGAATTTGCACTCCGGCGTGAAGTGCTCCTGTGAGAGTGAAATGGGCCGAGAAGACAACAGAGACATAAGAAACAGAGAATTATTCTTACATGTTTGTGGAGGAGTATTTGCATAAGAGAGAGAGCGAGAGAAAAAAAAATGTGTGTGCGAGGGGGATGAAGAACGTGAGAGCAGACAAATTTGAGCTGAAGATGGTCCATACCAGCCTCCATCAATATCCACACATCACCTCACATCATCATTTGTCTTTAAACCTGGAGGTAAATTCCACTGATTGGGACCGTAATAAATGGTCTAAACGTGGTAGCACGTCATCCCGTCCAGTATGTGGTGCAGATTGATTATCATTAAACTCCTGAGGCCCGAACCACTTTGACTCATTCCTGCAGATCAATACATTCATCCTGAGGAAAACAACCTCTCAAACTCAACAAGGAGATACGTGTATACCAGCACGACCATAGGTGCAGGTTTGAGTATTCCTGTGGGCAGTCAGAGGTGAACCCACACAGTTTAAACGCAAAGGTACAGAGTAAACTGTTCCTGCGTTATGAAAGCACAGACCCGGCCAAGGGTTTCAAGCGCCACTGCAAATCTTTAGCATTCTAATGCCAGCAATGTTGCTCAAAATGTTTTGAATTGACAAAGCACTTATTGGCACAGCACTAAATTATTCATGTCGCCAAAGCACATTTAATCAAAGGAAAGAGGCGAGGGAGGCACTCACAAAGCAGAATATCCATTAGAGCATTATTTTGATTTCTCCATATTTAAAAACTGCAGTGTAGATATCAGGCAGAAAACCTTGGGTATGATGATGCATCATCCCCCAAGAGCTTTCTATAGATAGTCCAAATACAAAGCAATTATATGAAGTGTGAATTATTTTCGTGTGGATGCGAGGTGCTAACAAGAGTGTCTAAATATGCCATTATCTCTTCTTTGAATATGATTACAATGCTGCGATATATAAGAGAGGCAGATGGTGTTTGGGCAGGAGTTGGATCTCATTAACTCTTCAGTCTATCGATCGCTCGCTGTCTGGAATCCAACCTGCAACCTTTAAGTTAACAGCTTGGATCCTCAGGCATCCATGATGCTGTCTAAGACATAGTTTTAACCACAGAGACGAAATGTGGGATGTTTACTACTGCCCTGATCTCAGAAGAGCCCACAATGTGTAGGAGGGACTCACAAAGATGCAGTATGAAGAGATCAGCATACTTACAGAGGTGTACAGGTAGCCTTCGTTGTTCATGGCCAGGTAGAGCTTGGTCTGAACGCCCTGTATAGCCACCACCCGCAGCCCAACAGGGATGAGGTTGAAAATAGCTGTGAAGGTACAGTACAACAAAACAGAATTGAACCCACTGGAAAGAAGCGTGTCGGCTCGGTCGGTCGTGTTTAAACATGTTATGTGTAGTGAACGGACCATAGCTATTATCTTCCTCTTTTGTACCATCGATGGTCCCATCAGCTTGGAGTTGTAGATGAAAGCCTTGTCGACTGTAGAGCTTGGTGACTATCCCCTTGAGCTGAGGCTCTGTGGAATTGAGACAACACAATTTAGGAAGAGTGGGGAAAGGGAGGGCATGAAACAACACATTATATGAGGTGAAGAAGAAGAAGAAGAAGAAGAAGAGAACATCCAGCACAAAGGCACAACTTGTGAAAGCCAAGAAATGACTGTTGGAAAACCATAAAATGTGAATTGTGAAAACATAGTGAGTGCTGGTGCCAACAGGACCCAGGCATTTGGCAAGCATTCCTCTGTGTTTAGGTGATAGATAACTATAGCTTATATAACATGCATTTCTGTAATATTCTGAATCCAGCGAAACGGCTCTGATTTTATGAGTTAAAAAACTTTATTACCTCACTGTATACAAAAGAAAACGAAAAAAGAGCACAAATCGTATTAATGGTTATCAATTCTGTGCTATTTGATGATGCCGTAAACAATTTTCCAGACAATTATAGTAATTCCCCACCTATGCAATTATTACATTTAAGAGGTATTTCTACTTGACCTCACACTTAAAATGATTTTCATTAACCAAATTAGTCAAGTTAAGCCATATTTTAATAATATTTTTGAATATTCTCTACTATTTATTTGTTTGTTATTTATATTACCATTATTAATAACATTTTACATTCCTAGTTTAGTTTTGTGCTGCTTTCAGCTTTGAGCATGAATATATCAACAGAATATATCATTTAAAGGTTTTTTTTAGTTTGTTTGCACATTACCACATGAAGCATATTTTCTGCGACCGAACAAAACCTCCAACCAGACACCAACTATATTAATTCATAAACAAGATCAACATTTATTATTTATTGCTGAATGAAAAGTGAACACTGAAGCACAACCAGTGATCATATCAACAACATATGAACAACCAATGCTCAAGATCAGCAACAGAAATCCATCAAACGAAAGTCAGCACAACCCAAAGAGTGCCACAGATCTGTGTTTTAGCCCAATCTCTGATTCAGACTGCATATGTAGTGAGGAACAAGTGAGAATCTGTGCGCCCTGGTGATATTGCAACATCAGCTCTAGCTCAGAGAGAAGCAGTGAAGTGTGAAATCCTTGTCTTGTTACTCTGCGCAGCACATCTTAGTACAGTTCAGACTCGTTACAGTGAAGTGATGTTTTCTTAAGACAGTCAACTATCACGATGATGAGGATGATGATGACGATGACTGATGGACATGGCTATCTGGGTAAAGTCTAATAAAAAGAACACACATAACATCAGACCTGGCCGTCTTCTCTTGCGTTTCTTTGAGCCGAAGAGTTTGACGCGTGAGAATAAGTTGAGCTTGCTGGGCTTCTCGCAGTTCCCAATGCTCTTATTGGGGCTGCTGGCGCAGCGGTTGGCATTGGCTTTCTCCCGCTCCCTCGCCTGCCTCTTCTGCCGAATGAGGGAGCTGGCGATCGCTGCGGCTGTAGCCAGTTTGGCGTTTTGTTGTGGCGACGCGTCCCAGATTAACAATGACCATATGTTGTGTATATTAAAGTCCTGTGTGCTCAGAACATTGTCAGTGAAGAAGAAAAATCAATACTCCATGACGGACTGCGTAATGGTCATTTCAGAAGTCCTCCGTTGTCCCCGCAAGGAATGAGCATATTTTTTTTTTATTGACAAATCACTCGGTTTGAAGCCTTCACACCCGCTTCATTCAGCGTCGGCTGTTGTGCCCTGACATGGTGCAGCAGATCCCGGACATTCTTCTCTCCGGGGGAAAAAAAAGCTGTCTTCTAGAAATTGTTGCCTTTTTGTTCCGCGTTTGTTTGAGAGAGAAACGCGTGCCATTGTGCCATGATCCAAAGCTTTACTAAGCCATGCGCTGATTCAGAAAAACGGGCACCTGTTAACACAACGCGTCTGAGGAAATAATTAAATATTGTCTTCATGTGAGAAAGAGAGAGGGGAGGAATTGTGCTGGAAAATTGTGAGCAAGAGGTCCCCGCCTTTCAATAACGCAGCCTTTAATTGAACTTGAGTAGATTAATCGGCTTCCCCTGCAGATGCGCTCATGTTTTCAGCAGTGGAGATCTGCATAGGTACTCAACAGATTCCCCGTCCTCGTTCTCCAAGACCGGGCAAAATATGGAAATTCAGAGACGTAGGAAACGGCATTTAAACTCAGATGTCAGCTATATGATCCATGAAAGAATAATATCCTCATCCACTAGTGCGGAGATTCCAGACTGCTCTCTCTTCGACACTAGGTTGGATTGCAGCAGCAGCAGCAGCAGCAGCAGCAGCTCGTTCTCCTGCAGCAGCACAGCTTCAGCGGCTGCATGGTGACAGACAGCCCCAGAGACGTGACTGTGGTCTTCAACAAGCCGCCGTGTATACACACTCAACATTAGAGCCTCCTGAAACGAGGAGTGGCCTTTCTGGCACATATGATTCAACTCATTCACAGTTTTTATTTATAACATTTTTTCATTTTGTTTGGTTGAATTATGCACTCTTAAAAAAATAAAGGTCCTTTATTGGTTTCATGAAGAAACTTAAACCCTTTCCACTGCAAAAAAGGTTTTTTAATAGTGAAAAAAGGTTGTTTTGATTATTATAATATTCTTTACAGTAAGAAAAAAATGGGCCCACTGAATGGCTCCCCTTCTATGGATATGCTTTTGGAATCTTTATTTTTAAGAGTTTACTGTAAAATTGTTTTGTTAAATTTAAAAATAAATAAATAAAAATCCTTGCTGGAACTTTATTGTAAAATTATTACGATAATTTTTTTATTATTGAATTATTATTAACAATTATAAAAAAGAAACATTTTGATGACATTACATTTTACAGTTCGTAACGACATATCTCATTATTAATGTTAATTTATCAACTAATTTGTGGTATTCAAATATGTTAGTCACTGCAAAATATGTGGATAAGGGCACATAATGACTTAAAATTCATAGAAATTGGCAACTAATAATAACGTAGACCAAAAGCACAAAAAAAAAACACCATCGGTGGAACATGCATATCAACTAAAATAAAATATTAAAACAATTTTAAAAAATAAATAAATAATACCTAAACAAAAGATGGAATTCTGGGAACGCCTCTTTCGTCATCAGTTAAAAGGGATTTTTATATTGCTCTAAATGTATGTAGTATTGTCTTTTTAATTATAAATATAACTAATGGTAATTCATATATCTAAAAATCTAAAGCAAATTTACATTATTATCTTTCATATAAATATGTAATAATTTTACATAAAATACTCTTACTGTGTAAGATAAAGTTAAATAATATGCTAGATACTATTTTTCACTGAATGGTCAATACAAAACCAGCACATTTAGATGTTACCAGATCAAGCACATTTCTAAATTTCCTAACAAAATATGTTTACAGTGTATAAGGATGGGTAGTGCCAACATTGAAGAACAGCAGAAAAATATATTCTTTTCAAAAGCAAATATATGAGTAAACGCTTTGATTTTTAAAACCGCAATCCTCGTTTGCTGAAACAAATAGAAAACTCTTCCACAACCCACTTAAGCTGAAGTTGGTGGATTTCAGCACCACGGACAGCACTAAAGACCCACGCCTCTCTGTTAATTACAAACAAACCCATTCAACCACTCAAACATGCCATTATCAGCATATAGATGTATATCTCATTCATTTGTCTAACTCCTTTTAAAGAAAGCCGCCTGACTGGATATCTAAAAGTGTACCTGATACAGATCTTCTCAAGGGAAACGCCATGCTACTCTCAGAGGCATCCAGAGATGGCTTTTATTCTTTCGCACTTCTTCACAGTGTGCAAAGCAAGAAAAAGGGCGTTGCGAACTTTCAACTAATTCTCATGAGTATTCGGTCCATTAAAAGAGCACAGCCCGGCAATCATAGCAGATCATTATCGCCTGTTATTGACAGACCACTATGAGTTTAGGGCACCTTATCAATGATTCATCAGATGCATCTGAAATAATGCCAACTCTAATATTCTCTTCAGGGTCATTCACAGCAAGAGATGAGGAGAGAAAAGGGTAGAGTGAGCAAACACTCTCAAACCTTTGTGAATGTAGGATATGCTTAATTGTATATGCTCAATATGTTCATCGTATAGTCAATAAAAGACTTCAGTGTTATTGATGCCAAGGCAGCTCCATGAAAAATAACAGGCAAATGAATAAACCCCATTTGTATACAAAGCCCTGCTTCTAAATATTATTCTTGCTAATAAACGTGTCATAGATCTGGCTGGTTTACCAGCTCTGAAAACAATGCACATTTTAGGAACAGACCAGAACAGCAGAGCGAGACAGCTACATGTTCAGAGAGAGAGAGAGACTAATGAGATATCGGCGTAATGAGGAAACAGGGTTTTTTTCCCCAAACACGGGGAGTCGAATTAGCCTGGCCTTCCTTCCGGTTGTGTGTTGAGCCAACATGCGACACACAACAAAGAATCTGTGATAATAATGTGAGTTTAAGATCGAATCAAATTTACTGTCACACACAAGTGTTTTATGTAATCCTCTCTTTATTACTCATGTACATCAAATCTCTGGTGATAGTGACTTCTATTTATTCTTGATGTCTTTACAGATGAGGGAGCCTGAGATGGAGCACTTTTTCTACATTCTATATTTTCTGTGCTGCAATTAATAAATATACTGCCATTGTTTCTGTATCTAAGAACAGAACTGAATTAGCCAGGGACTAATATAAATCATAAATTCTCAATCTAATTTATTATTGCTATTAGTAACCTCATAGTTTTTTAGAACTTCTGCAGATCTTGTTATGATGAGAAAACAAAGTTGTAGACTTTCATTGTATGGTACAAAAGCATACAAATATTAAGAAATCTCCTTGGGTTATTTTTATGACTGAAATTGCAACCACATTTCAGTTGAGAAGGCGAAAACAACAACCCCACCCCGAGTAAGCTGATGTTAAACGCACCACAAGATGGCGCTAAAAGACATGAAATAGGCTGAGAGAGAACGCTGGGCTTGTCATCACATCCAAGCGTAAAACAGACCTGGGTTTGAAATACAGTCAGTGTATGCATGCAGGAGTAACAAGAACTTGTGCGGGTTTAGACGTGAAAACATTACCTTACTATTCAGAGACAAAAGGTCCAACCGAAAGAATATAAAACAGCTCATTCAAATTCATAACAGCACTGGAACGTTGTGCACTGAAACAATAGCTTGCGTTGCCAAATAAAACATTTTACAACGCATTCTATTTCCAGTAAAAAATAAAAACCATAAAAACAATGTTAATGCTAGTCTTTGGTTATCAAAGAACATTCTTTTGTGAAATTTACATTGAAGGTGCTCGGCAGGCAAAACCGATTAACCTCATCTCGACAAACCTTCAGGGTTTTCTTTTTTCTTTAGTACGAAGAGTTTCCAGAACGGACAGCAAAAGAGCTCCTGACATTTACTATGAAATGGTGAGTTTTCTGTCTGATCTACTGCAAGAGACTGTGTTGACTCCGCCCGCAACAGAATGTACTCCTTGCCATCTTGAACAGTGTATACTTCAACATAGTGACAGAACAACAAGTATTAGAAAAAATTCTGGTATGACAAAATACATAAATCGTATTTACACTATACTGATGCATGCAACCGTGCACGTACACACACACACAGGGAGGCCGGGCCGAAAGGCAAAGAGACCAAATAAGTTTGGAAAGATGATACTGACATCTAGTGGTAAAGCCATGGATGTAGAGATAACTACACTACATCTTCTTCACTATATCAACAGTATAAACTTAAACTGTCATGTTTTCAATGATGACAAATAGATAATTAGTTGTTAAGCTGAACACATCAAAGTATTAGGCTATCTAAGACTGAATAATTAGTACTAATAGTTAGTAAATTTCACATATAGCCTACAATATAGTTTACAATGATACAAAAGGCAAAAACAAATTAAAAAATTATTTTTTATAATTGTCCAACATAAAGTATAGCATTTTTCTCAAATAGCCTACCTGTAGAAAATATTTTGTTTTGTATTATTTGTTTACACGTCTTGGGTGGAGCATTTATCTTAGACCGCATATGAAGAATTCTTGTCACTGACACCTTTATGTGTGTCATTTTATATGTATCATTTTATTTATCATCAATGCATTATTAAATGAAGAAAAAAATATAAATAAATAAATAAATATATATATGTTTATATGTAGTTAAATTAAAATTGTATTTATTATAATTGATTTATTTAATTTAAGAGGCTGAAACCAGTCTGAAACATTCAAAGTCTAACCCACTGAGTCTTCAACATGGAAAATCAATGTTAATAGTATCACCATTACAGCATATGATGTATCAGTAACACTTTATTAATGTTAATCCATTGACTAACGTTAACTATAAATGAGCAATTTTGTTACAGTATGTATTAATCTTTGAGAACATTAATTAATGACAGTACAACTGTTCATTGTTTGTTCATGTAAGCTCAGGTCCATTAAATAATATTCATGAATACAACTTTTGATTTTAGTAATACATTAGTAAATGATGAAAAAGTAAGATTAATAAATTCTTTAGGGCCTGGTTTCACAGACAGGTCTTAGATTAAGCCAGGATTAAGCCTTAGTTCATTTAGGACATTTAAGTAGCTTTTAGAAAACACATTACCCGCTTGCATCTTAAGACAAAACAATGGCACTAACTTATAAAACAGCTCAAATATGCATTTTAGTCTGGGACTAGACTCAAGACTCATCTATGAAAGAAGTATTTTTCTAACTAATGCTCATAAATGGAACGTTATTGTAAAGTGTTATTGATGTATCTTTGAGGTATAAAACACTAATTTAAGTTCATTGCTAAATGAACTTTGTGTTCAATTAAAACTCAACAGAAGCTTAATCTCTCATTTAGGCTGAATCCCCAAAGGTCTATTAAATATAATTAAAAGCTGTGTCTTTTTAATGACCCCTCATTTAACATGGCCTCGGTTTGGATCAGTCCTCGCTTTTCCATGACGTAATAAACTTTAATGAGTTTTTCCTCTAACAACTTAATCAAACGTAATCCTCAGCACTGGCATTTACAGCTCCCTCTCAGGGGTTTGTGAAGCTATTATTACTTTACTCACATTTAGGCTAAAAATCAGGCATGTACTTTAATGCTTGTTGACCTTATATAAAATGTTATGCAATTTGTGTCCAGTGAAAGAACCACTGTAGACACTAAAAACAGAATACATCTGCTTTATACAGCATGATATGTATTTTTAATGAGGCAGCCTCTCCGCCTCTTTGTCTCCATGGCAATAGGTACCCAGCCTACATCCGTGAACTGAAGCGGCTATATATCACGCTCAAGAAAAAAGAAATAACACATATATATAATTATTTTCTTGTTATCAACTGGTTTTATCAAAAGAGCGCTTTTTAACTAACGAGTTTGTTGTTTTGAGGTAAAATCGTGAGGCTATTTTTGATTCTCGTGAAGCGCGCTCGTCTGGCAAAGTAGATTTAAAGGGACCGCACCACCGCAAATGTGATCGCAAAATAAACATCACACTTGTTGGCTAGGTATAGCTTTACGCTTAAACGCTAACATTTTTTTTAAATATAATTTTTTATTAAGATACTCTCTTTGTAGAGGCCAAATAGATCGGCTACTAACGACGAGGGAATCAATTTTTAATGATTTTCCGCGCGACATCGGCCCATTAATGGTAACCGCCTGCATAACCACAACTACCAATGGCTTCCAACGTGCGCCTTTTTCACGTAATTATAAGGAAACAAATTCATGTCAATACATGGAGAGGGAAAAAAGGTTTAAGCAAAATGATATATATATATATGTGTGTGTATGTGTGCGTGTGAGTATGATGTCTTACCCTTAGTTGCATCCTTATCTTCTTTCGTCTTTAGTAATGCTTTCCCACTCATAGATCCCAGTTTTAATGAAGAATTCCAGATGATAACTCACACAAATCGATCCGATCATTCAAAACTGGCTCTTCTATTAAACTCCTCCTTAAAGGAACCAGAGCGCCGTTCATTACGAGTTCCCATTGTGGTGTGTATTTAATTATGTCTTTCATATATTTTAAATAAAACAGTACATATGGTATCCAGAATAAATGTGTTTCCAGTCACATTCATCAAATAAAGAATCAGATTCATTTAACGTAGGCCTATTTAATGGATAATTTGTCAGTGCATTTTAATGTTGCTGAATCCTTACCGTTTGCTGGTCGTTATTATCTTCTCTGGCAGGTGTGCATGAGCGCTTTGTTCCATATAACAAAAGACAAGGCAGCAAAGCAAGGCGTGAAAAAACTGTAACAGCCTTCGGATAAAATTAAAATCTGAAAGGCCACTTCCCAAGCTGTTTTAGTGTCGCTGAGTTTGCAGTGTACAAGATTGCAATTCGTGCGCTCATGATGTGCTTTGACACATCAACCAGACCACATGGCGATGTATCACTCTCGCTACGCAACTATTGAGGTCGCGTTGTGAAGCCCAGTCCCAAACTTCACCACGTGATGCGTGACGTCGCCCTCCGCTGAAGAGTCAAACTGCGCTCGAGTTGACAAACATTACGTAGATTTACGCAAGACCATTCATTAGCTCAACTCTCAGCACGTTCTTTGATTAAAATTGGTTTCGTTCAGCTACAGGTCAGTAAATGAAAATATATCGAAGAAAATCTGTTATACAATGTTTCAAAAAACAGTGAACGAAAAAAAACAATATTATCTCAACAGTCGTTAGCTAGCGACTATCATTTACGCTTAATTTAGCGTTGAGGGTGCGAATTATTGGGGGGGGGGGGTATTAAGTATACTTGTTGATTTCACTCATTCATTTTCTAAATAAATAACTTATATTATTCTCATTAGCAAGGTACCTTATCTAATTTTCCAAATCGTTTTCTGCTGAAAAGTCGCCTGTAAAGGTAACTATAGTAACAGTACGTCGTTTTTACATATTGAGTCCCTAGAATTACCAATAAAAATGTCAAAGAAAAAGTTGACTAGTTGACCCCAGGAAGCCATTGTAATTCCCATTTCATTCACCCATCCAAAAGCAGCATTAATTATGCAGTTCAAACTTCCTGCTTGACAGCCACAGAGAAGTCACAAATCCTGTTACATAAAAAAGATGAGGCAAGTCATTGTTTTTTAAGTTAGACTGTTGGATATGGGCACTATAAATATTTAAAACTTTTGAACTAGATCTGTCCGGTTCCTTATATGTTTAGCACAAGATACTGATATGCAAAAATTCAAGTAGTTTCTGTTGGGAAAGTTAAATTGGCTTATTCACCATGAATCATTAAAGAAGAACAAGTTTCAAGGAAAACAAACAAACATGCTATTCAGACTATATATATATATATATATATATATATATTTATATTTATTTTTTTCCACTTCAGAGTTTGTAATAAAAGGCCTAGTTATTTGATAAGCAGCAAATCTCAACACTTAGCACAAAATGTCTGTTTGTTGTTACTTAACTGTTATTTCAATAGCATTAGCTAATAGTTTAACAGCCATGGACGTCAATTATGAGGGCAGTATTAGTCAGCCAAGTCTTGTCAATATTTGCCGAGTCCCAAGTCTGAACCAAGTTCTCTGACTCAGCGGAAAAAATATAAAAGACAGAAATCACTCAGGCATGTGAATGGGTATATAATTCAAACAAATATAATAATCCACTTATTATATATTCATACTTTTATGTTAGGAAGTCTGAATTGTGACAAAATGCATTATTCAAACATCGGGATGTTTTCTCATGACACTACAAACTGCTTTACAGGTATAAATGATCAAATTCAAGGGAAATGACACACAAACACTGCAGTTGCAGAGTGAGAAAAAAAAAAACACCCACCGGATGAAGTGCAAACAGATATGTCCTGAACTTTGGAGCAGATCATGAACATATTTAGACTGTTGGGAAAGTTTTCTGCCTGAAGGGAAATCATCACAGAGAAAATGGTTAAGATTTATCCTATTATTTGGATGTGCACTTTGCTGCTTGAACCCTGGCTAACGTCTGAAGGTATGCTAACAATATTTTAATCTTGTTGATGTATGTTTTTGGAAACCATTTAACACACACTTCAGTAGAAAATATATATATAATTTTTTTTTAATGAAACACTAAATTGTCAAAATTATGTTCATTGTAAAATAGTGTCAAAAATATATATCATAATGGTCAAAGCATTTGAATGTAATATATGTTTTTTTTAAATGTGAAAACCTTGTGCAATAACTACTTGGAGTTAGTAAAGAGAAAAACCGGTTAACACCAGACGCCTTTTCATATTTTGTGTTGTGAAAAAACATAAAGGAAACCAAAAAATCAATTGTCAAATCATTCTTATCACGATGGAACTGAAATGAAGTTTTGGCTTCTGACTTAAATAGCTGTTCAAATTCAGCACAAAAAGTCTTTCACAGTAAAACAATATTTCCTTGCTAAATCTTGTAGACTACTTCATCTGTGTCCTAGAAATTGACATTGGCGTTTGTGAATTCTCAGTGTGTCTCTGTTGTGCATGTAGCTTCAGTGTTTTTGCCGAGGGAGCTGGCAGGATCGATTCTGAAAAGACAAAAACGCTATAACACAGGAAGATTTGAGGAGATGATGAAGGATAACTTGGAAAGGGAATGTTACGAAGAGCGCTGCAATCTAGAGGAGGCCAGAGAGGTATTTGAAGACCAAGAGCAAACTGTGAGTAACATAAACACTTTTATTTCATAAGAACATTTTTTAGGACTCTCTCTTTGTGAGTTTAAAACTTTCCAAACTCTGTTTCAGATGAAATTCTGGATCACTTATATGGGTGAGTACAAATATTAATGCATGTGCTATGTAGAACACTGCTGAAGACTCTGTATTTCAGTATTTTTTTATTTTTTCAGTCCATAGTGTGTATTCATAATACATTAGATTAAAATAAAAGAATGTATTGATAATATAATTATCATGGCCTTTCCTCTTTCAGATGGAGACCAGTGTCAGTCGTCTCCCTGTCAGAATGGTGGGAAATGTGAGGATGGTATGAATACATACATCTGCTGGTGTCCAGCCCGGTTTAGTGGGAAGAACTGTGAGTTAGGTAAGATCCGTGATCACATAAACTATAAGATTTTGCATTATATCTTTTCGTTCAGACAACATAATTTATTAACAAATATGCCAAAATATATTATCTTATTTTATAGTTTATTTTTTGAATATATATATATATATATATATATATATATATATATATATATATATATATATATATATATATATATATATATATACATACAGGTGCTGGTCATATAATTAGAATATCATGAAAAAATTGATTTATTTCACTAATTCCATTCAAAAAGTGAAACTTGTATATTATATTAATTTATTACACAGAGACTGATTTATTTCAAATGTTTATTTTTTTTTAATTTTCATGATTATAACTGACAACTAAGGAAAATCCCAAATTCAGTATCTCAGAAAATTAGAATATTGTGAAAAGGTTCAATATTGAACACACCTGGTGCCACACTCTAATCAGCTCATGGGGAAGACTTGCTGACTTGACAGTTGTCCAAAAGATGACCATTGACACCTTGCACAAGGAGGGCAAGACACAAAAGGTCATTGCAATAGAGGCTGGCTGTTCAGAGCTCTGTGTCCAAGCACATTAATAGAGAGGCGAAGGGAAGGAAAAGATGTGGTAGAAAAAAAGTGTACAAGCAATAGATTTAACCCCACCCTGGAGAGGATTGTGAAACAAAATGCATTCAAAAATGTGGGGGAGATTCACAAAGAGTGGACTGCAGTCGTATGCAAGACGTGGGTTTCAGCTGTCGCATTCCTTGTGTCAAGCCACTCTTGAAAAACAGACAGCGTCAGAAGCATCTCGCCTGGGCTAAAGACAAAAAAGACTGGACTGCTGCTGAGTGGTCCAAAGTTATGTTCTCTGATGAAAGTAAATTTTGCATTTCCTTTGGAAATCAAGGTCCCAGAGTCTGGATGAAGAGAAGAGAGGCACACAATCCACGTTGCTTAAGGTCCAGTGTAAAGTTTCCTCAGTCAGTGATGGTTTGGGGTGCCATGTCTTCTGCTGATGCTGGTCCACTGTGTTTTCTGAGGTCCAAGGTCAATGCAGCCGTATACCAGGAAGTTTTAGAGCACTTCATGCTTCCTGCTGCTGACCAACTTTATGGAGATGCAGATTTCATTTTTCAACAGGTCTTGGCACCTGCACACAGTGCCAAAGCAACCAGTACCTGGTTTAAGGACCATGGTATCCCTGTTCTTACTTGGCCAGCAAACCCGCCTGACCTTAACCCAATAGAAAATCTATGGGGTATTGTGAAGAGGAAGATGCAATATGCCAGACCCAACAATGCAGAAGAGCCGAAGGCCACTATCACAGCAACCTGGGCTCTCATAACACCTGAGCAGTGCCACAGACTGATCGACTCCATGCCACGCTGCATTGCTGCTGTAATTCAGACAAGAGGAGCCCCAACTAAGTATTGAGTGCTGTACATGCTCATACTTTTCATGTTCATACTTTTCAGTTGGCCAAGATTTCTAAAAACCTTTCTTTGTATTGGTCTTAAGTAATATTCTAATTTTCTGAGATACTGAATTTGGGATTTTCCTTAGTTGTCAGTTAAAATGATCAAATTTAAAAGAAATAAACATTTGAAATATATCAGTCTGTGTGTAATGAATGAATATAATATACAAGTTTCACTTTTTGAATGGAATAGGTGAAATAAATGATGATGATTTTTTTATGATATTCTAATTAAATGACCAGTACCTGTATATACACATACACACTATTGTATATATAAATATATATTATATTATTCATTGTAAGATTTTAATATATATTAAAAAATATATGTATATATACTGTATAATGTTTTTAAATTATAGTAAAAACAACATGAATAAAATTATAGATGATATATTTGTTCTTTTATATATATATATATATATATATATATATATATATATATATCCACATCCACACACATATTTATATATGACATTTGTTCTTTGTTCTTAGATAAAAAGATATATTAATTTGAAGATATTTTTAATAAATCTGTAGACACAGATTTATTAAAAAATATCATAAAATTAATATAAATATATACCTTTTTATTGTATTTATTGTATATACTTTTCATTAGTTCTTTGTCAAAAAGAAATTCTTAACCTCCTTTAGTTACGCTTAAGATCCTCCTCTGCTAAAACCTTATTTTGTGTTTCATGGGTTGGTCTGTTGCAGAGATGGCAAAACAGTGTAATGTAAATAATGGAGGCTGCATGCACTTCTGCACTGTGGATAAAATTTATGGAGCAGTGTGTGACTGTGCCGAGGGTTACAGATTGGCTCTGGATAGCAGGACATGTGAACCTACAGGTACTGGAATCTATTCCCACTTATTGCATGCCACTTATCTGCATTAAGCCACTGTATGTCACTGGGACATACACTGTATTTCAAGTTCAAAGCTTTTCTTATATTGTGCAATATGACCTTTAATCCTATGTAGTAGTGCATTTTGAATACCATTTTCATTCAAGGAATTTGATTGCATGTTTTAGCAGATGGTTTGTTGATTAGATCTTGCTCTTAATTCATCTACTTGCATTTTTATAGGGCAATACCCATGTGGACGTCTTGGAAAGAGTATTGCTGAAGCTCTTAACTCAAGGTCCCTTATCAGTGCTGAGAATGGAAATCAAAATTACTCTGTCAATTCCGACAATACAACAGAACACAATATGACAGAGTCCAGTCCTAGAGATTCCCCCGAAGTGAAGAGCACTAGCACACTTCAACCTACACTGGACAACAGCACCTCCCCACTCTTTCCCACTCTACAAACTATCAAAAATACAACAAACAATGGATTTCGCATTGTAGGAGGCAATGAGGCAACACCAGGGGAGATTCCCTGGCAGGTAAGTGATGAACTGTGTGTGTGTAAATAAAACATTCATAAGATTGCTCCTCTCCTTTTGAAGCAGGGCTTGTATAATCTTCTCTGGTTTGTGTCGAAAAATCCACCGAAAAGAAACCTCTATGGAGGACATTATAATAAAAACCATAATATCAATCTTGAGGGGAAATTGCCTGTCTTTTTCTCTCTGGCAGGTGGTTTTTATGGAAAAGGTGAATAAGATTGTGTTTTGCGGCGGCTCTCTTCTCAGTGAAGAATGGGTCATTACAGCTGCCCACTGTGTTGAAGGAAAGCTGGGATCTTTCTTCATCAGAGTAGGTGAGAGGAGAGACAAACTGCCCTGTCACATGATTGTTACTGCTATTTGGTTATAAATCCACAAAATCATTTTATATGTATGATTTTATTTATTATCAATGCATTAGTAAATAAAAAAAAATATATATATATTAATATATTATAATTTAACTACACACACATATACAGCTCTGGAAAAAATTAAGAGACCGCTGCAAAATTATCAGTTTCTCTGGGTTTACTATTTATAGGTATGTGTTTGGGTAAAATTAACATTTTTGTTTTATTCTATAAACTACTGACATTTTTCCCAAATTCCAAATAAAAATATTGTAATTTAGAGCATTTATTTGCCAAATGCAACAACTGGTCAAAATAACAAAAAATATGCAGTGGTCTCTTAATTTTTTCCAGAGCTGTATGTATATATATATATATGTAGTTAAATTGTAATTTTATTTATTATAATTGATTTATTTAATTTAAGAGGCTTAAACCAGTCTTTTAAAAATCAACAGTTTTGTCTTTCAGGCTAAATGTGATGTGATGTCAAGCCATATTGTAAATGGGTTGCTATATTTCCTTAGGGGAACATGACATCTCAAAGAAGGAGGGAAAAGAGAGTGACCACGGCATAGAGGAGAGCCATATCCATCCACGTTACAACTCTCAACAGAGTCTTTACAATCATGACATCGCCCTGTTAAAGCTCAAGGTACCAGTCAAATTTTCGGACTACGCCCTGCCCATCTGCCTGGGCTCTAAAGACTTCACAGAAAACCTGCTCAGGAGTGCGCAAAACTCCCTGGTGAGTGGCTGGGGAAGGCTACGATACGGAGGCATAGAATCCAAAACACTTCAGAAAGTAGAGCTCCCCTATGTGGACCGGATAGAATGCAAAGGCAGCAGCACCGACTCCATCTCCCGCTTCATGTTTTGTGCCGGGTACAGTACGGTACGCAAGGATTCCTGTCAGGGGGACAGTGGAGGACCCCATGCAACCCTCTATCAGAACACATGGTTCCTCACGGGCATTGTCAGCTGGGGTGAAGAGTGCGCGAAAGAGGGAAAGTATGGCATCTACACCCGCATCTCAAAATATATGACCTGGATAAATAACATTACTGGGATCAGAACAGGACAAATGTCCAATAGTGGTCAACAGAGTTTGAATTAGATTAGGCCATTTTCCAGATTTGTTTTGAAGAAAAATACACGTCGGAATGAATTAGAGCTCACAGACATTTCTGTACAGATGGTATTTACTAGTCATCTTTCAACAAACATCCTGTAACAATCATGAAAATATATAGTTTACCATCTTATACTTTGTGCTTGTACATCTAGTGAAATTATTTTCATACATGATATACAGTACAACAAATAAGTATGAGGTTACTTTCGTCTTTGTACGTAACTCTGTACATATTATACACCTGAAGTGTATGGCTTTAAGAAGTGTCCTTCAAACTGAAGTACACATGAATCTCATTCAGATCACATCTGTTTTTCTTCTCCCTTTTCTTCTTCCCCTTTTAACTTTGACATGCATTTACACAACCTTTCAAAAGTGTGGGGTTGGTAAGATTTTTTTTTAATTAGTTTAGTAAATTACTTAATATTTTTGAAAGAAATCTCATGCTCATCAAGGCTGTTTTTTATTTTAGCAATTCAGTACAAATAGCAACATTGTAAAATATTATTATAATTTAAAACTGTTAATATATTTTAAGTGTCCAGTGTCACATGATCCTTCAGAAATCATTCTAATATGCTGATTTGATGCTCAAGAATCATTTATTATTATTATCAGTATTGAAAACAGTTGTGCCACTTAATATCTTTGTGGAAACCATGATACAGTAATATATTGATACATTCTTTGATGGATAGAAAATTCTAGAGAACAGCATTTATTTAAAATAGAAATCACTATCAATGTCTTAACTTCCAATTTTGATCAGCATCATGCTGGATTAAATGATTAATTTTAAATATTTAAAAAAATCTTACTGACCCCAAACGTTTGAACGGTTGTGTATTTATTCATTCCAGTTTTTAATGAGGCTAACTAATTGTTGACATCTTGTACATTCACCTCAATGGATTCAAAGCAGTTAAGAAAGTTAAGTGCACATCGTGAATGCAGGAATGGACAGGGAGAAAGTTCATTTCAACAAAATAATGGAATGGACAAGCTTACAGTGGGCATTAGGATGGTGTATACCACCAAGCAAATGTTTATTTCAATGACCAAAACTATGGTGGATGTGCTGAAAAATTACTTAAAAAATTTATTCACAAATGTCTACAGTAATCCCATTTAGAACACTTCGAAAACTAAAAAGATGTGCTAAATAGCCCAGAACAGCCATATTTAATCTGACTTAAAGTAAATATGAATACAAAAGCAGGATCATCTGAAGGTGAGCAGCATGCTTTCATGCCAAAGCAAAGTCAGAATAATAAAAAAAGAAGAATTAAGATCAAACCTGGTTTGGAAATGGAATGTTAGGTTTTGGCACATAGACTAGTTACTGATGTGAGCTATCACCTTTCATTCACTGTAGCGCTGGTATCTATTCCAGAATTAAAATGGCTTTTTTAAAACAAGAGTCCAATCACCGTACCATCTATTCTCACAGGTCAGTGTACACGCTATGCTATAAACCTTCCCGCTTTAAAATACAATTAAATATTGTGCTAACTACACAAATACATGTTTCATATCATGTGTTATGGCACAGTATGGTGATGGTACCTTCCAGGTTTGATGTGGATCAGTGTAAAGTTTGTGCTTCGCAAAGCTCCTTTTATTTTTATTTATATTGTTGTAGATGGTGTCTCTTTTTGTCTTTAAATCCAACATAATCCACAATCCCCATTGATGGCAGATGGAAACTTTCTTTTGACTCGGTGGCTCTGTTTTCCTGACTTTGTGTTTGTTTGTGAGCGTCGGTTTGCCGTGACTGGGCTCGGTCCTGAATGACAGTAATGGCCTTTAGGGTTGTCACATGGTGGGAGCTTTTTTGTACATGTTTTTTATGTACTTAGGTGTTGCTGGGCTTCCTGCTGTCTATATTTCCCGTACCTATGAGACAATATCGAAGTGCTTTAGACGAAGAAAAGATTCTGCTAGAGTACAGCACAGTATGATCAGGTGTGATAAAAATAGAGTCAGTTTGTCTTTTTAAAGGAGTCATGACAAGAAATCAAATTTGCCTTGATCTTTTCATATATGAGTGGCCGTTCACATATCGTGTCTAAAAAGCCATGGAAAGCGGGGCCGCGCTGCTTTCTCCTTCTTTCCAAAGCGTTTGCGCTCCCTTGGCGTCTGTCGTTGTTATGCAACCATGAACTGCACTCTCTACGACGATTTTTAGCCCTTGCATTAGCTTTAGTATTAGATATATTTATGGAGATGAGATATAACAACCACCCTGTGCAACTATGTTCAGCTGTTCGGCTGGGTTTTGCTACGGGAAGGCCGAAGCTGATCAGTTGGTTCTTGTCACATGACCAGCAGTGAGCCTGCGGCATTCTGAAAAGTTGAGAATTTTTTTATCTCGCTGCGCGTGTGCTTCACGACCACGTCGCTTCCATTACGAGCGCCTACATTTGAAATTACAAATTTGAGCACATAAAAGGTGTGATATGTGAGGCCTTTGTGCTCTTAAAACATCTGGCAAGTTTCATAGCTGAAAACGTCCTACTCATTATGAACAAATTTAATCACGCTCCAAAAAACAGTTTTGATATTAGGGGATATGTGACGTCACACGGGCAAATACATTTGCAAACTGACTGCCTCCGGAACAATCGAGCAATTTCAGACAGCGGGTCAGAGTAAAGGTTGAAAATAATGTTTTTTTTCTCCATATATTTTTGTTTTTTACCAAAACACTTTATTAACATTATAAGTGAACATCAAAGAACATATTAAAGTAATAAAAAAACCATGTCATGACCCCTTTAAAATAAAAATGTCAACATGTATATGAAGAACATTTATGTAAACTGCATTTTAGAATATAGTGTTTATGATAAAGGTACTGTTTCTAACATCAATTAAACTATTTGTAAGGAGGAAGCAAAAACATAAAAAAAATCAGGCCTATAGTTTACTCACCACATATCCACCTCCTGACCTAATGGAGGGACTTCTGCCTGCATCTCCCAGCATTCTCAGAAGTGTATCTACAGGGAGTTTTCCTTCACCTCCACGAGTCAAATTCTTAACATGCCTGTGGGAATTACAGTTTGATATTGATCATTAACTTGTTAATTAGGCTGATGCTTTTTGCATAACTATTAATTCAGAATGATTTAATATGTTCTCATCCTGAGGGTAATGAATCAATGTTCTATTCCAGAAGATAATGCAAAATTATATCAGCATTTTTTAACCAAATATTATGGAATAATTATTAATTATTAGTAAGTCTTAAGTCAGCAAGAACATGTTGATGGTTTATTTTGTAAAAACAAAATACATTTTTTGGGGATGCACAATATATAAGTATTTGGAACCATATCAATATTAAAAGATTTTAATATATTGTCCAATATATATACTGTATATTTATTTATGTATGTATATAACACTGTTAAGTGTAATCTAAAAATGCAGTATCCATTTTAATACTGTACATTATAAAGCTGTGATGCCTAAATTCACACGTATCGATTTTAACTTTAGAGTTTTTGAGTTCAGTGTTTTTTGTTTTTTTTGTTTAGACAAAATAATATTTTAATATTTGCCATTTGATAGTTATGAGCCATAACATCTCTTCTCTGATGATGCTTACGGGCATGAGGGCAGGCCAACCTGTCACTCACAGCAAACCACAACCATCCAATCAATTCCCAATGGACAAAATCGAGTCCCGTCCTCTCAGTGTTGCTACACTGGGTGGTTTTCCACCTAATTGGGCAGTTTTGAATTTGATTGTGCAGGAATTTGTGGGTTTGAGCGGGTGGACAAAAGTTGGGCTGTTTTGGGGACAGATTTCAAACATTGAAATTTTATAGGCTATTTGGTTAACAAACAAATTGTGCAAGTACTCCATCCAATCAGTCATCATGACGTTACTAAACACACAAGCCCATTGCAGAGTTGGCTGGTGTTGGTGTGGACATTGTTGACGAGAGCAATAGCAGGCAGACGTGATGATTCATGAGTGATGGATTTTTTTTAGTGTGATAAGGGATCAGGTTTTGAACTTGTAGCTGTATTTTCAAGCGATGCCAAAGTGGCATAAATATAAGTTGTAGCCACAGTAAAGTGTGGAAGAGCAACCCTGTCAAAACGAGGTTTACACCTGTGGTGGGAAATGACACGAAGGTTCTTTGTAAATATAATGGTAACTTTGAAAGTTAGCGTTGAATGACTTAAATGAAATCAAATATACTACTACTATCCCTGAATAGGACATCTGGAACTTTTAAACCGTCCAGACTGCACTCTGGTATACCCGTCCCCGACAGCTGTTAAAAGAGGTTTGAGTAAATGATTAATCAATTTTAACTGTGCAAGGTTCTGCATTATGTTCTTCAATGCAAACTTAAAAGACACTGTAGTTCTGTCTGAACACAAAGGTAAGCATATTATTTTTCAGTTTTATTTTATTTATTCAGTTTTTGAACATGAATGACACATTTTCGGCTTTTATGGTTTGCCCATTTTCTTTTACAGTATTTGCAATGTTTTGATCCATTTTCCTGTTGTATTGTTCTCCTGGTAGGGAAATTGATTCATTCTTATAATTTTATTTTGTCATCCTTATAAACCTTGGTTCCCATGACCAGTGAATGTTTTGGGGGGGTTTTGGAGTTTTTGGGCTGGAAAACATCAACCCAATCTGGCAATACTGCACCCTACATTTTTTCCTTGTTTGAAGACACCATTTCACTTGGCTATATAACACAAAATGAAAGAAAAGTCTATTGCAACTTAAGCATGAATTAAAAATCGAAAATTACTCACCAAAGCCCCATTGCAGTCTCCTGTAGCACATGAATAACGTCACCAGATTTGATGATTACGTCATCCTTGCCGCACTTTAAGTGATCCAACATTGCTCTATACCTTCCAGGAACCTAATAAAAACAAACAAACCAGCATAATACAAGGTCAAAGCAAATCAGACTACATAAAACCAAAAAAAAAAAAAAAAACCCTGAAAAAAACCCTTTCAGTTTCCCCAGAAACAAAAATGAAGCAGCAGTCAGGGTTGGGCTTGGCCATAACAATAAACAAAATGGCCACTGACTAAACCCAATTACAACTAAATAAACCCAATAAAAATAAAATAAAATACACAGGTCTGAGAATAATGAAAGGAATTCGTTAATCAGCGATACAGTGTTTTTGCTGATAACTGTGAATCTGACCGATATCTAAAGTCCAAGCTCACCAGCAACACATCGTCTTCTTCATCAGAGTCAGAGATGTTTGAGAGGTCAGTGGTCCAGTCCTCCAGGCCCTCACAGATGTCCACTGATTGAGAAGTCCCGGGCCAGCCTGCAACCCACAGCCAGCCGAACCATAATGACATTCCCAACATGTGGATTGTAAATTTTTCATGCATTGCAAATTCATGCAAGTAATTGTACCTCAATTTACATATTACACATTAAAAATCCCATTTCAAAAACCCATTATGTTAGATAGCGTAGTAAATTTTCCTCCACCTATCAACCAGAATAAATTCCAATGAAAATGGCCTTCCCACAGCCTGTGACTCACTGCGACGATTGTGGTGGCGGGGACGGGGAGAAATGATGATTGGGTCTGTCAGAACCGGACTCACGCGCCCTGAATCGGTCTCCTCTGAGCTGACCGACGCCCCCTGGAACTTGCTGTGAGGAAGGACATCAAAACAACCTGAGCAGCCAGTGATCTGTGTGGAACTCCAGGGCATGCACACGGACATATGCCTCACACTGACCCACCAACCGATGAACCGACAGGAAACAAGGGCATCAAAAAAATAGGGCAAAAACACAACAACAACCATCAAATGTCATCACAAACAGGACACTCTTGAACAGGACTGCAGTCAGTAGCCAACAGTAAAAAATAAAAAAAGTGGCAAATAAACTTAATAATTATTAATTATATGAGCGTAATTTAAAGTCAGCGAATTGAATTTCAGTAAACATTCAATATTAGCTGAGTTGACATAATATTGACTCGAATCCTGTTCCACTCAACAACATGACATTCAAAGAAATCATTTTGAAAATCATATATAAAGTACTATGTGCAGCAAATAACTTCCCAAATATATATATATTTATTATTATTATTTACTAAAAATATGAATTCCATTCATTTAGGGTCAAGTAAATATATATATATATATATATATATATATATTCATTTACTGCAAATAGCATTTTACATTTGGTTCTCCAAAGTCCAAGCCAAATGTTTCCATCAAGTAGATTTCAAAAACGAGGAGATCAAGACTGTTTTTCATGCCAGTATGATACAGATTAGTGCTATATGCATCATGCAGATGGGCTCAAAGCATACAGTATTTATGAAGGTGATTTACGTAAGCACTGCTTGATAAAACCCGTTGATTATAGTGCTAAGTATCAGATGCTTTCATATTCAGATGCTGATTTACACATTTTACATCTATGCTATAGATGAGATTGCAAAAGCAATGTGAGGGGTTATGAGAATACAGTGAGGATCACCTGTCGCCCAAGGGTGGAAATAATGGCTGCTCACTATCCAGGTGAGTGTCACCTGAGAAAGAGAAAAGCAAAGTTTGACTCACTAAACACGACTGATTTAATCAAAACATACCAATTAAAAATGTTAAACACAGATTTTAAAAGAAATGGAGATGCAATGTGGGAACCTTTGTCAATCTTTTGCTGATTGTTGAGGATTTTTCTGATCTCAGTGAGCCATGCAATCTTCACATCTACTGTTGGAGCCTGCAAAACAAAACAATTACAAGATACACATACATTTTTTACACACAAAATGTCTGAGGCGACTAGTAAATGTTTTTCTTTTTCTTTTAATATTCTATTTTCTTATTTAATATTTACATTACAAAATGTTTTATCATCTAATTTTATATATATTTTAATATAATATTGTACATTTTAAATACTTTATTAAATTATTATTTTATTATTTTAAGTTTTAAAATAATAAGTTGATTTTTGGACCACAATGTATATGAAATCCGTCTAAAAATGGCTAATTCTTCTGAAGTGTATCTAAAAACCCACATACTGTTTAGTTCTGCAAGTTCTACAAACAAATTGGCATTCAGGACTTGACCTTAATGTTTCTGTGAGCAAGTGATTTTTGATATATCCCCATCAGCGAGGAGGTATTGAGGAGGCGTTAGTAAGTGATGACAGAGGCACTTCTAACTTTTTATCCATTGCATTCTGTGGAGTTTTAACCTTGATAAAATGATTCACCTGAACAACATACACCTCCTCTTTTCCGTTGTACCAAATTTCAAACTTCTTTACATCCCCTTTGACGTTTTCTGTGATACCAACAGCACTCATCTGCAAATGAAACAGAGGGGTCAAAGATCTCACTTGGAAAATCTGTAATGCAGTTTTTAATAACCTTGTGGGTTTTTTAAACTGCCAATGGAATTTGAGTTAAGCCTAAAACCCCTTTCATAAAAATGTCAATCTTTTTGAGCACACTTAAAATAGGGCTGGGTTAAACAAATAAGTGCTTAACTTCAACATCGGTACAACACAAAATGCTCAAATATGGTTTAAATGCAGAAAGCAGGTCAAAGTTGGCTGGTTAGCAACATGGTGGATTTGCTAACTGTACCATCTGGCTGCTACATTAATGGTCATTCAAAAGTAGTCATGCATTCTGACAAAAGAAATATTTAAACGCCAAATAGGTCAGTCTCTCATGCTCTCTCTCTTTCTCACCATCAGGCAGTGTTTGAAGCTGTAAGAGGCTGTCCGATCATGTCCCTCTCCACTCTCTTCTCTCTTCTTACAGAAAAGCAGAGCTCTTTCATGGAGGAACAGATGCCTTTGCATGGGTTTAAAGCGAGCCATGTCCTTCATGCGTGTTGGGCCTTTCCTATGGTTGATCCAGACGTTGAAGGAGCCCTGCATGAGGACGCGACCCAGGTCACTCAATTCACCCTAGACACAAAGAACACGTAGAAAATCAAATGTGGAAATGTAAAAAGCAGCACTTTTAAAATTATTTGTAGGCCATATTCTAGTAACAAAAACATATTTCATCAACTGACTCAGCCACAATACATATTAAAGTGCCCCATTATGCTTTTTTTTTGGATATTATCTTAGAGGTAGAGTGTAAAATAGCTGTTTGTGAATGTGAAACATCTGCAAAGTTTCAAAGTGCACGATAAATGGAGTTATTGTTCGCCAAAAGAAAGAACCAATTCTGACCTAGACGTCAGTATTTCCAGTCTTTCTTCCTGCATGAACCCTCATAGGTTTTTAACAAATTTGCATAATGCCGACTGTGAACGACGGCTACTTTTACCTGTCCTCAAAGTGCTGTAGTTGACATGTTGAGAAGACACTGTTTTCTGTGCTGCAAAAGCTAACCCACATTTCACTCACTTCCAAAGGTTGAGATTGTTACGGTAAAACCAGCGCCATACTGTTTGTGTGTATCAAGTGCTGACGAAGCTTCTGGAGCTGAAATTCAGATATGATAATGTGCGTTTCGTTTCTGACACGGACTGTAAGCGGTAGACCAATCACAACAGACTGGGACTTCTGACCAATCAGATCAGAGTAGGCTTTTGGAAAGGCGGAGATTAGAGAGAACGAATCCTTGATTGAACCATTTCAGACACTCTGAGAAAAGAGGCAATGCTGTTTTGTTTTTGTTTTTTTGCCTTGGATGCATGTAAACATTGTAGAGGGCCTTCAAAACAAAAGTAGGAACCTTTAAAACAGCATAATAGGCACACTTTAATATTCCTCCAATATCTCCATTCTCATTTGTTGACCACACCTCATAACCGGTGATGGCAATTTGATGCATGGAGTCGTTGACAGACTTGAGGAGATCCAGCATGGCATTTAGCGCCCCCTGCAGCTCAGATGCATACTGTGAGTTTGAGCTGTGCTTTAGTAGTTCCTATTCAAAGAGAGCGGAAGAATTTTGTGAAAATTAACATGGGGGGGGGGGTGAAATTTGGATTTGTTTTGTTTTGGTTGAGCACCTTAAGAAGAAGCTGGTACTTGGTTAAACGTTGAACAGGTTTGAGCAAATATGAGTCCAGCCCTAGTTTATGATCCAGCTTCCTTTTGCACTCCTATACAAGAAAACAGAAAGTAAAATAAAAGATTTAAAACCATTCCACTAATCACTATCTATGCCTATAGATATCTGCGAGTGCTGTTCATTGTAATCATTTCAATTTTACAATAGCAAGGTATTATTGTATAGATGTGTGAATTCCAAAAAATATCCACAACAATACCTGGATGAAGACTGAATCAGAACACTGCCTCCAGAGGGCATCTGAGCGAGGTTTGTTCTGGCAGTAGCGCTCGTAGACCTGAAAATTCTCTTTCTGCAAAATTCATTACAAGAGAACTGTTAAAGGGCATACATCAGTGGTTCCTGTGATACTTTTCTAAGGCGTCACGATCGAATCTTCAGCACGGCAGCAGAATAAATCATATTTACCTGAATTGTGAATGTGAGTTCACAGTCTATTGAATGTGATGCAATAAAATCAGTGTACCACAAACCGCAAGTTATCACTGTTTTCAGTGATGTCCATATCAAAATATTGTGTGATTATCATTCTTATGCAGGGATTGACATTAACACCTGCCAAATTTCGCTCACTTTGTGGCTTTTTAAGCGACTTTGGCATTTTGAATTTTATATATAATAAAAGTCTCATGGTTGCAATTATTAGATCAAAATACAATAAAAACAGTAATATTATGAAGTGTTACTACAATTTAAAAAGTTTACTGTTTCAATATATTTCAAAAGGTTATTTATTCCTGTAACTTAGTCCAGTCTTCATTGTCACATGATCCAACAGAAATCAATCTAATATGCTGATTTGCTGCTCAAGAAACCGTTCGTCTTATTATCAATGTTAAAAACAGTTGCCCTGCTTAATATTTTTGAGAAAAATGTGATATATTTTTTGCAGGATTCTTTGATGAACAGAAAGTTCAGACGAACAGCATTTAGTTGAAATGCCCTTACATATACACAGTAGATATGATACAGAATGTCTCACCCTTTCCAAAAAGCGTGCTCCCACTCTCTCTGGAGACTCTAAGCAGCTCTCAAGGTCCTGCAGGAATATCCTACACAACAAAGACATGATCAGTATGAATGTGTGTTTATGTATCCATGTGTGTGGGCATATTTCTCACCTGCTGTGGAATTTATAGATCTCCGGCAGATTTCCAAACAGCTTTTCTTTCTTGTTTCGCAGTACAGATGGCAGTATATTAGAGAGAGATGGGTTATCCATCTCCGCCCTGTAACCCTGTCAAAAAGGAACAGAAAAAAAATGTATGAGCGGTAAACTACTTTTCATTTCTGTTGCACCCTTAACCATTGTGCTATGATCAGAGCCATCACACGATACCTTGTTTTTATATGGCAGTCCATAACAACGGTTGTACAGAAAACATGTATGTAACTACATGATCAGGCTCTGACTTACCAGAGAAGAAAAGATGAGAATTCAAAATGAGTGCAGCCAAAGATTATCTACCATATCACAGAGGCAAATGGGATGAGGGAAAACTAAACTCAGACCAATTATTTCAAGGTCATTCAGTCAAGGCATTACCAGCAAAACAGACAGCAGCTCCTCCACGTAGATTCTCTCCGTCTCAATCAGTTCCTTCATTACGTGGCTGCAGAAGCGCGGGATGCATGGGCAATAACAGAGGAGAGAGGGAAAGAAAGAGATGAGGACAGAAAGGGAAAGAGACTGGTGAGAGACAGACAAAGAGAGGAGGTTCAGACGGAGTTCATGATTCATGAACGTACATTTTTTGTCAAGATATTGCATAAAAGCTCACCGTTTATGCTGGTCAGGGTTCTCAACTCCATCTGGGCCGTAGGACAGACAGCTGCGGTTCTCCTCGTAGTCGTGCATCACCTCAATCTACAAGAACCAGGAAAAAGTTCCTAAAGCTGTCAGCAATGAGTAGAAGCAGTGCATTTTGTATGATTTTGAGATGAACAAGGACGGTCAGCCAAACCTTCTTTGTGCTGGGACCTTTCCGTGAGGCCCTTTTACCAGGAAGTGCAAGATCAAAAGAAAACCTTAAAGTGGAGTTCACATCAAAACCTTAGAAAAAGACAGGAAGCATTCAGACCAATGGAAACACAACAGTATGTTTACCATGAGCAAATGTGTTTGAAATAGATAAGCATACTGTGTTTAGGAGAGAATAGAGGGGATTTGCAGCGTGGTGAGTTCTCAGGCCTTGGAGCGACCAGCTGGATGGGTCTGACCTGAATATCAGCCAGTTTTCTCAGACAGGCCTGTCTGCTCTGGATCATTCCCTGTACTGTTGATACCTTCTCTGTGACAGCCTCTATCTGAGACTAATGTGAAAGGAAAAGAGAGTGATCTCAAAATAGGCACTTTATCGATAGAGAATGATTAAGGATATACTGTAGAAAAATGATTTAGCTTGAGCGCAGTTTTGATACTATAAAGATGATGTATGATTGAGGCATCTATTGTTCAGGAGAAAAATCAGAGAATCAGGAAGATCATTTGCTTTCCATTTAGCCTTTTTGTTATCTAAAAGAAACTGTGAAATATTAAAGGTAAAGTTACCCAAAAATGAAAATTATGTCATCATTTATTTAACCTCATATTATTGTATATTCTTTATTCCACTAAATAGAAAAGAAGATTCTTTTTTGAGACTTTTCTCAAAATATTTTATGTTCCACAAAAGAAAGGAAGCCATAAAGGATTGGATGATAAAGCGTGTGTAAATGATGACAAAATGTTCATTTTCAGATGAACTATCCCTTTAAAGGCACAATATGTAATTTCCGCAAAGTCAAAGACGTAGCTTGACTCTCATGAGCGTGGATTCATGGGAGTTGTTGTCTTCACCTCCACAGACAACCTCCATGGAAAGGAATCTGATGGACTCGGGCAGAAATCATGTTATTAAATGTATTAAAGTTTTATTAACATGACTGCGGTATGAAGGAGGGCCGGTCGAGAGCCGTGGAGCGGAACAAGGTCGCTGGAGCGAATGCTAATGAGAGATACCTGTGTGAAACACCGGTCTCGAGGGCTGCAGAACTATTTTCATCCTTATGCTGTAGTCGGCTGCTTCCACTGTTTTCATTGCATATGTGGGGTAATGCAGCATTGGTTTTACATTATTAAAACAATCATACTTAATACAATTGAGTGTGTTAAAAGTTATGTTATAAAATTTCTCTGTGTTCACTTAGTGGCTGATATGAGAGACTTGTTGTACTTTGCAGTAATCTAGATGAATATTAGAATATCGTATGAAAAATGCAGGATGGCTTGTGTTGCTAAATGACTTGAAATATATTGTGTGACGGAGAAAGCTCACTCTGATTATGCTATGTTAGCCAATTGACAAAATAGTGTTGTGTTTACTCGTGGAATCAAAAAAAAAACAAGCAGTTCAAACAATAAGATTAACCGTGTTTAGCTATATAACAATGATTATTTTTCTGTTATAAAGGTATCCAAACAGTTGCTCTTCTGTCTAATAAAACACATAATATATTAAAGTGTCTTTACTGATTCAATGGGTTCTACGAAAGTAAAACTGGAAATCGAGGGTAACACGGATATAACGTCATTGACAGGCAACAAAATGACGTGGTCTATTACACTGGTTAAAATGCCTGATTTAAACATTGTTGGAAAAAATTGGGATGATGTAAGTACACAAGTCAACAAAATGCATAACATTGTTCTAGTGGTTTTTTGATATTTTACATATTGACACATACATACATATTGTGCCTTTAAGTCCCTTTTGTGATTTTTCATTCTATAAATGTTTTAAACTATATAGTAAATGCAGTGTGGAAACTCACTCTATCTACCTGCATATTATTGATCTTATTGTGAAAGCTTGTACATATCCATGCATATGTTTCTTTTTTATTAATTTTTTGACCTCATCATTTTTCATTAAAATAACTAGATCTGGTCAAACACCAAACTTCTCTCTGGTGATATATGCCAGACATTTAGTGCACTTAATCTGTGCTTTAAACTTCATAAATAGTATTTTTATATTCAAATTAGATGGTGCAAAGTAGAAGCATGTGCACTACTGGTATCAAAGGGTATAGCTGAGCTCTATTCAGGTGTGTCAGTACCTGCAGCTGTGGTGTGAGTATTGCCTCAAACTCCAGACTGAGGTAGTCCAGGTTAGACCGCAGGGCTGAGGGCGCCATCTCCATCAGTTTCTCGATGTCCCGCAGGGCTGCCTGCGCCCCCTCTTTGGACTGAAACTTATCCAGCAGCTGGTTAGCCAGCAGATAGGCCCCCTCATCACACCAACGCACAGTCTGCCCATTCACAGATATGCAGAGTCTATATGTTTTGCATAAAATTAAAAAAAAAAAATTACATGTTTCTTGCATTTGCATAGATAATACCTCCTCCAACCGCAACAGAAGGTCTCGTATGCGTGTGAGAGATGCCCGCTTGGCACGCAGAGCTGTTGTGAGAGTGTCACAGTGATGCCTCAGTTCATTGCAGCGTTGAACTATTAGGGCAAGAGCGTAGTGATGACTTGCTGCAAGCTGGTGCCCATGCAGAATAATAATCTGAGCACGGCCCATTTCATCCTGCAAGAATAACAGAGTGCTCTCAGCTATTAATCAAACACTTGAGTATATCAATTAAAATAAAGGTCAAATGATGTTTCGCCTTGTTAGCTCTCAACATCAGAGTCAATCAACGTTTGTGGTGTGCCATGCATTTGAAGTGAAGCACAATCTCAAAAAGGTTTCTTTTTATTTTCTATGAATGTTTCCTAGTAAAATAAGAGAAAGTCAACTATTTTAATCGTCAAAATTTTAAACCTCAGCTGTGGTCTCCATCATCTCGAGGTCTTTGAGCAGCTGCTCTGTCTGGGCCACTGTTGTCCCCACAGAAGCAATGGCTTTCTCTTGAGTACTGAGTTTCTCCAGAATGGCCTCCATCTATGCACAAAGACCAAATAATTAACTTGTTTGTTTTGAACATAATATGCAATGAGAGTAAAGTTATTTGAGTTGAAGTAATAAAAAAGGACAATAACCATCCGAATGAACTGATTCACTACAATTAACACTACTACTGCCTTTTTTTTTTTTTTTTTTTACAATGCTGCATATAAAAAAAGTGGTAACTCTACAGTAAGGTTCATTAGTTAATATGAACTAATGATGAACTGCACTTCTACAGCGTTTATTAATTTTTGTTAATGTTAATTTTGACATTTACTAATACATTATTAATATCTTGTTAACATTAGTTAATGCACTGTGAACTAACATGAACAAACAATGAACAACTGAATTTTCTTTAACTAACGTTAACGAGGATTAGTAAATAAAATGTATTGCTCATGGTTAGTTCATGTTAGTTAATACATCAACTAATGTTTAATTAATGAATCTTATTGTGAAGTGTTACCAAAAAAGTGGATCGTTTAAGACGAACCAATTCACTAGAATGAATCAGACTTTCCAGTGCTGCATATAAGAAAATAGACCAATTAATACAAAACAATACAATAGAATAAATCTGACTTTCCAATCTATATGTGACAGTGGACTGTTTAGGACAAACCGATTTACTGGAATGGCTTGGGCTTTATGAGTACACTTTAGGACCAACAGAATCACAAAAACAAAGGCCTGTTCAGACCAAGAACGATAACTAAAGATAACGATAACTATATTAGCGTCCGCACCAACGAACGATAACGCTCTGTTTATTCTAAGCACACGCTGCAGGTTTGTCATCTACCACTTTAAATGCTCAAGCTCTTTAAAACAAAATGGATTATGATTGGCTGTCAATGTCAATCAGCTGGGGGGAAAAATTCTAAAACCGATTCCAACGATGATTCTCCGTGTGCTGTTATCGTTATAGTTGTTATGTGAAGTTTATTATTTTATATTTAGAACGATTTTTAGAACTATACATCTCTATCATTATCGTTATAGTTATCTTCCTTGGTAAGAACGGGCCTTAAATTGGACTTTAGAGAACTTTATAAGGTATGAGTGAAAGAGCCAAAAGATTGTGTTTGTGGTAGCGAACTTGATCTAAGAACCATGCGAAATGACATTCAACACAGTGACTTAGTCGCTACTTTTAGCTTGTTACTCCAACACTGGTCTGTATACCTCATGGAAGCTCAGCTCGTATTGGAGGAGTTGAAGGTATTGTTGAAGCTTGAGGTGGTGTTTCTCAAAAAACCCATCAAAAGCCATTTCCATGTCCCGTAACTGTGCCACAAGCCTGAAATAAATGAATTGAACATGAGCAATTTTTACACAAAGAAAGAGTCTGCCGTATTTTCACACTCTATAAGCCAGTGGTTCTCAACCTTTTTTCCCAGTGGGCCACACTATGGTGCAAGTCTCATGGGACGCATATCATTTACAAATGACGTCAGATAACCAGGTATTTGCAGATAATATCATTATTATGCCTTGATGTAGCAAAGAGGTGTTTTCTGTCACACTGCAAAATCAACAAATACTACTGGCAACAAATACTATACGAAATTTGTTTTTGTTTCACAGTGTGTTAAAATGGCTGGCAGTGTGACTTCTTCATACCAAAGTGAAACTCTCCTCTTCAAAAAACTCACATTACACAACATTGAGTGGATTGTTACAATCTGATGATATCAAGCGTTTTGTCGGGTCGCAATCCCTCCCACAGCATCCGTGAACTGCCGCCGGTATGTAGATGTGGTTGTTTTTTATCGATTTAAAATACATCAAACAAACACGTCAAATTCACATGTCTTTTTACATTGTAGGTTTTGCATATGCCAAGTACTTTACTACAGGCAAACAAAGGCTGCCCATCTCGCTCACTGACAGCAAACTGATTCTTCCTTTCTTCTTACCTTCGCTGGCTATGCTTCATAATTTACAAAAATAATGGCCACTGTTGGAATTCTGCCAAAGCGTGCGCTTGTAAGTGTTTGTTAACTGAGTATGCTAGTCAGTATATAGTAGGTCTGCTCATGTCTGAAAATAATATATGATCAAAATTATTTTAAAATATTTTTAAAATGTGTTTGGCATATCGTGGGCAGCATTTGCATTCAGCTTGAGAACCACCTCTATAAGCTGAAGATCATTTTGATGATTGACACAAAACACATTGTGAACTAGAGGAAGTTAAATGGACATCAACCAATTCAATACTAGGATGATTAAAAGAAGCAATAAATAGGCTACTGCATGATTTTGATGACCTGAATCGCATAAATAATACTTGGAGAGTTATTTTATTAGTTTATTCAGCTCTTCGAAAGAACTGACAATGATTTACTAACTCTGCTGTTGAGAAATACTGTATGTACCTCTGCACTCTTTCTTTGTCTTGGCCGATGTCTCGGTCTTCAGCTGCAGCACCTTCCACTGCTTTTGAGGCTTCAAGGTTGGAGAGAAGCTGCCGTCCTTCCCTCATAACCGTCCTAATGTCATCCTGTAATAGTTTTCAAATTATGTCGCATTCAACCATCACTTTTAAAAATATTTATTACAGTATTAAAACTTTTTACGTGTTTTACAGTGTCATTGTTAAATATGTTACATGTATTTACAATAGTAATAACTAGAAATTGTGCTTAATTACATGCAATTAACCCTAAACCAAACCCTCATCCTAACCCTAACCCTAACCCTATGATAAGTGCATGTAGTTAATTGTCATTACGCAATACTTAAATGTATAATTGCACTGTAATACTGACACCTTAAAATAAAGTGTAACCAAAAAATGTATTTTTTCTATTCAACTTCAAAAAAAAAATCTATTCAATTTAAAGAATGCTATGCTGATAATATGACTTGCATTAGATCAAATTATTTTAAATTAGAAAATTTTAAAAAGTTCCACTGTGTAAATGTGCATAATACATAGGCCTACTCAAGCCCATACCTTCATCTGTCTGTATTTCTCAGTGTGTGATCTGAGTAGGTACTCAATGCCACTGGCTTCATCAGGCAGCTCGATCTCAGACAGCTCTGTGCCGAATGTCTGCAGTAGTTGAGCGATCTCTTTCACTGTCACTGCAAAGCTCTCTATGGCCTGAAGAGGGCAGCACAGACAGAAATATGCATTACTCAGCATTTATTGCAACTCTAGGTCAAAGCCTCCTTATCTAAAATCAGATTGTCATTCATTTATATTTGCCAATCACCATTAATAAATCGGAAGTAAATAGATATCATTCAGTAAGTTATTTATTTCTGTTATCAGCATTAAATGTTGACACATAGAGTGCAAATTCATTTTGTGAGCATATAATGGAATTTTCTGTTACAGCAGAAATGTCTTGTCGTTTCCCTGCATAAAATCAATGTGCCGCTACACCACACAACAGAATGCTTACCGTCCGCAGAACTATCCAGTCACTATGGCATTGCTCCAAATTACCACCAAACTCAGTGCTCAATTGATTTTCATCAATGAAGCGAAGCAGGTCTGACAGGGAGCTCAGCATTATCATCTGAATAAGGCAGAAAAGAATTAATTAAGCACATTATATTTAATGAAAATTACATTAAATAACATCAAGAATCCATTCCTTAGCAGACTAACCTTGTAAAGGAATGGCCTTTTATGGATAAATAAAGATCGAAAGAAATAGGTGTAAACTATCAAATGTTGTTCCACATCATGGTCTCAATATTATAGCTGCAACTTGATGTTTGTTTTGCTTTTCAATGCCTCAGCTATATGCATCTCATCACGACATCAATAAACCTATTGTTTTGTAGCACAGAGGAATCTCGTCAGCTCTTACCGGCATCTTGAGTGCAAAGTCGTCCTGACTGAAGCGGAAACCGAGGTCTGTTCCAGTGGTCTGAAGGTGGGTTTTGGGCCTCAGCACTAGAACTAAATGTAAATGTCCAGGGAAGGACATCTGAGGAAGAGATGTGATATTTCAGTACATGTTCAACTTGTTTCCAGCATAATTCAGGATGATTTAGGAGTAATAATATGATAACAATTTAATCATAAACAGCAAGGTGGCTGCTTGGATTGCATCCTCCCACTTCTAATGTGTTCAAAGAGGTAGAAATCTAGGTCAGACACCCACATATCCCCATGGATGCACATATTTAAACAGCAATTAAGTAATCACAGAAAAAGTTACAGTAATATCAAATACAGTTTAGTGTTAAAATGTGTGTTTTTTTAAACAAACCTTTAAAAAGCTACGAACGTAACACCTTTCTTGCTGATTAAAGCAGGAAATTCAGTCTGACTGTACAAGCAACTACTATGCACTTTTTCAGACCCTGAGAAGACGATCAATAACCTTAGAAATCCAAGGCTGGATATGTTGACTCTGTTAGCCTAATGCTGACAAGTAAGTGAAGTCTGTCTGTCTTCTCCCTTTTTGATAGACTGATGCCAATAAACTTTCATCAGAGACACTCACACTTTTCACTCTGATCGCTGTGCTAGTCTCCCATAATCAGAGGTGTAACTGCTATCAATAAAACAGCCAAAAAAAAGTCTATAATGTATTATTATTGCGTTAGTCATACTCATAATCCACACATGCAGCCACAAGCGTGGTCAGGTGTGTTAAAAAAAAAAAAAAACGATAGCGATCATTGCACATGGCTGTCATCAAATGTAAAACACACCATAGCTTATTGCAATAATTATCTCAGTCCTCACTAACAGTTTACATTACAAACGCGCGCGTGACCTTGTTTATAGTTTCTCACTGATATAAACCAAATAAGACTCCCACCCAGCGCCCGCATTAGCGTTCTGCAGCAAAAACCCTGTCCAAAACAGAGAAGAATCCATCTTACCGCAGCCCTCTGGATCCGGGGCAGTCCCCTGAGTGGATTAGCCTCCGCCATTGTTTCTAATTTGCCCGTTTCGTGGGGATGTAGACCCACTTCCTAGCCTCACAACTCTCCCTCCATGACTTTGTCTGCGGGACTGTGAGCGCGGCGGCAGCAGGAGCGAGCAGCCGCAGAGCGGATGCTGCAGTGGCGACGACACCTTGACCGCACTTATCTGCTCGTTACTGTCACACCTATAATATATGACACTCCCACTCGCAATAAAATCTATCCATGAAACCACCTTTTTGTGTAATTTACTCGAATCAGACTTGATTGGATTATTTTTCAAGTGTTTACAGTTAGAGAGTTGTGAAATCCAGCACCATGGACAGAGGTCGACACGCACTCGGCCATACACTTCCCACCTCACACCACATCGCCTCACTCACAAACAATACAATCAATAATTATAAAATGATATAAAATATAAAAAATAATAATACATATGAAATATATTTTAAAAAATGTGATACAAAATTGATAAATAAATGATAGAAAAGAGAAATAAATACAGTGTTTATGTACCTCTCTCTCTATATATGATGTTACATTTATAATAAACCACATAGTAAATATAAATACATCAATTAATAAAATATAATAAATTAATCAATTACAATTTAATATAATTTATGAACGATCTGGTTTTATCTTATTTGTTTAAATTCTCATTTAAAATGACTGAATCAGCCTAATTATAGTAGTAATATAACATATCCATGGACTAGATGTAATAATGTAAAGATATATATATATATGTATATATATATACTGTGTGCACAATTATTAGGCAAGTGATTATTTTGACCATATCATAATTTTATCCATAATTTCCAAGTCCAAGCTGTATAAACTTGAATGCTTATCGGATGTAATGCATATCAGGTGATGTTTATTTGTGTAACGAGGGAGGGTGTGGCCTAAGGAGATCAACACCCTATATTAAGGTGTGCATAATTATTAGGCAGATTCTTCTTCTCAGGAAAAATGGGCCAAAAAAGAGATTTAACTGACTCTGAAAAGTCAAAAATTGTAAAAAGACTTTCACAGGGATGCACCACTCTTGAAATATCGAAGAAATTGGGGCGTGATCACAGAACCATCAAACGTTTTGTAGCAAATAGTCAACAGGGTCGCAAGAAACGTGTCGAGAAGAAAAGACGCAAATTAACCGCCAAAGATTTGAGAAGAATCAAACATGAAGCTACCAGGAACCCACTATCCTCCAGTGCTGCCATATTCCACAACTGCAACCTACCTGGAGTGTCAAGAAGAACAAGGTGTTCAGTTCTCAGAGACATGGCCAAGGTAAGAAAGGCTGAAACCCGACCTCTGAACAAGACACATAAGCTGAAACGTCAAGAATGGGCCAAGAAATATCTGAAGACTGATTTTTCAAAGGTTTTGTGGACTGATGAGATGAGAGTGACTCTTCACGGACCAGATGGATGAGCCCATGGTTGGATCAGTAACGGACCCAGAGCTCCGCTTCGACTCAGACGCCAGCAAGGTGGAGGTGGGGTACTGGTATGGGCAGGTATTATTAAAGATGAGCTAGTTGGACCTTTTCGGGTTGAAAATGGACTCAAAATCAACTCTCAGACCTACTGCCAATTTTTAGAAGACACTTTCTTCAAGAAGTGGTACAGGAAAAAGTCTGCATCTTTCAAGAAGACTTTGATTTTTATGCAAGACAACACTCCATCACATGCATCAAAGTACTCCACTGCGTGGCTGGCCAGTAAAGGCCTTAAGAATGAAAAACTAATGACATGGCCCCCTTCTTCACCTGACTTAAACCCTATTGAGAACTTTTGGGCCCTTCTTAAGCAGGAAATTTACAGTGAAGGTAAACAGTACATCTCTCTGAACAGTGTCTGGGAGGCTGTGGTTGCGGCTGCACAAAAAATTGATTCTGACCAGATCAAGAAACTGACTGACTCTGTGAATGGAAGGGCTTGTGACTGTTATCGAGAAGAAAGGTGGCTATATTGGTCACTGAGGTTTTCTTTTTGAAATTTCAGAAATGTTTATTTGTAAATTTTGAGTTTGTTTATTATTCTCACTTTGACAGGTGAAAATAAACATGTGAGATGGGAAAATCTTTGGTTTTCATTTAGTTGCGTAATAATTCTGCACACCAATAGTTGCCCAATAATGGTGTATGTGTAGATATTCTCTTAAGAAAGCCAAAACTTCAGTTTCACTACTTAAATGTTCAGGTTTGAGGGTTTGTTAACATTTTGGATTGATCAAGAGCACTGTAGTTGATCAATACCAAAACTGATCCTCAAAAATACAACTTGCCTAATAATTGTGCACACAGTGTATATATTAAAATCCATGTTGTATTTTAAATTGAAACATTCTTATACTCACCATTTATTTATTGCATTTATACATTACATTGATTTAATCATATTAAAATAAAAATAATAAATCTTTCTTGAGCAGCAAATCAGCATATTAGAATGATTACTGAAGGATTATGTGACACTGAAGACTGGAGTAATGATGCTGAAAATTCAGCTTTGCATCACAGGAATAAATGACATTTTTAAATGTATTCAAATAGAACTATATAAATTGTAAATATATTTCACAATATTAATATTTTTACTGTATTTTTTAATTAAATAAATATAGCCGTGGTGAGCGTTAGAAACATCTTTCAAAAACATTTGAAAAAATGTTTTAAATAGCAATTAGTGAGAAGAGCGAATTTCTCTGATGAGGTTGATAATCATATGGCCATTAAAATGTAGAAGACAGACAATCATATTACACATACTTGTACATATATGTTAGAAAGTGCAAGCAGTCAATTTAAGGACAGGCCTAAGTTCAATCTTAGTAAATGTTAAGGATCCCAAAGATCTGGATAGTGTTCTTCGCATTCCTGGCTTGTTCCAAGGCTTTTATTGCCAACCACTGCGATTAAGCTTTTTAATCTTTGTTCTGGACGATGAGAGTGAATGTCTAGAACAAAGATTTAAAAGCTTTGTCGTGGTGTATGTTACTTCATATTATTACTGAAAGCATGCACTGAAGATATATGAAAATGAAACATTTGAATTAAAACGTTCTCCAAGCATTATGATAAAACAATGATCACAAGAACTAATGTCCTTCTTTTCTGCTCTTGGGTTGAACACAAAGTATGACCCATTTCACTTGTCAATTGCCAAACACAAAGTTTTTTGACTTTATGATGCACATTACAGGTAACCTGTAGGGATGTGACGATTACCATGTCTCTTTTTTCATGGTCTCTTTTTTTTGGTATTCTTTTGTATTCTTTAAAATTTGATAGAGATTGTTTTAAACCAATGTACTGTGGTTAAATAAGATGTTTTGAGAAAACAACTGAAAAACCCAACAAATGGTGGTTTTGTTTGATGTTAGAGTGCTCTATTTTTTTTAAAAAAGGGTGAGGTTTACCCCCTCTGAGAGTGAATAAACACTAGACACCGGTAAATTAGTGTAAAATCGCAAACCTGACTCTCAGTCTCTTCCATTCCAAATAGGGGATCCCTGAGTTTGGTGATTCAGGTAGTCAGGAATAGAATTTTAGCTTTTACTTGAATAATATAATAATAGAAACAGAAATAGAAATTGGGATGGTTGGTCAAGGATGCACCAGGCCTTGCAATTTCATCACGCAGAAGCCAAGCTGTTTTGTTTCCTTGGATGTAGGCTGTTGTCTACCAACTCCATTGAGGGGTCAGAGGGACACGGAAGATGTTGAAATAAGCCGGGAAGTTGCTAATAGTGTGTCTCAAGAACAAAAGCTCTCTGACTCTTCCATTCAGATAGATCTATGTAATCTTTTTTTTTTTTTTTAATTGTTGTTATACATTTTTTATTGAATAATTTTTATTCTCTTCTTTTATTGTTATTTCAATTCCTTTTCTATTAAAGCACTTTTCATACACATACTTCTTTAAAGCACTTTAATACACAATTATGATTATGTTATATAAATAAACATGCCTTGCCTTACCTTGTTATGGCTGTGTTCAGTTCTTGTTTTTTTAGTACCTGTTTCCCTTGTCTCCATTCTTATCTTGTTAGTTATCATAGTTAAATTTGTTTGTTACCATGTCAACTAATCACATACACCTGTCTTTCATTTAGCCCCTTGTCACCTTGTGTATATAAACCCTCAGATATCTTCTTTTCTTCGTTCACGTTATGCCCGCTAAGCCAGGCTGCCACACCAGAGTCTCATCACGTTGTGGCCGCCACACCAGTACTGTGATATCCAGCACAGTCATGGTTCTAGGCACCAAAGTGCTTTTAAGAAGCCCCATGGGGGTCTTCAGTCCCATCTGCTCTGCTGTGGTGATCTTAGGCTCCACCTTGGGGGTCCTCTGCTCCGCCTGTACTACCATGTTGGTCTCCAGCTTCACCCTGTTAGTCTTTTGCACCGTCAGCTCTGCCCTGGTGCTCCTCAACGCCATATGGTCCACTGTGGTGGTCTTCAGCTCAGCCTGCTCCACCTTGGAGGTCTCCTGCTCCACACTGGCTCCCTGAACTGTCAGTTCTGCCCTTGTTTCCTGAACTGCTGGCTCCACCTTGGTCTCTGGGCCCTCTTCCACCACACGGGCCTGCCCCTCCATCCCTCCCCCTCTTTCCGCCCCTGCTCCACCACCCTCCTGGAATTTTGTATCAGTTTTAGGAGCATCTGGAATTCGTTTGGTGGCCTTCGTTTATTAAATGTGATTTTATTGGTCATCTGCGTCAAGTCACCAAGTCTTTCATCTGGATTATCAAATCAAGAGAGTATGTGACAAGTGGACACTAACACTTCTTCAATATATCCCATTTAATTTTTTTTTGATAAGGGCAATGATTAAGTTTTTACTATTCCAAGAAAAATTAAATCAATCAAGTTTTTTCATAATTCATCAGTCTAAAATAAAATTCAAGAACGCCTGAATAAGAAATAAACTCTAAATATTTAGTCTTCATTGTTTGGACACTCTCAATCTGAATGTCCAGAACAAGGATTAATTACATTGAAAGCCATGCAGAAAACACGCCTGGAAGGTACTGAACACCATCCAGATCTTTGGAATCCTTGGGCATTTACAAAAGGTCAGGCCAGAGTTCATAGGTCTTTACTTCATTTGAGTGACATTGGTTTTGTCACAGAGGACTGCAAGCACTTTCTAATAAAGAGGGAATCCATCCTATGCGCTCAGTCAACACAATCCCATTATGGACAAAGTGGGAGTGTAGACAGATTAAGGGAGATTAAATTCAGAAGCAATCTGTGCCAACTGTGGGTAAACAGCACAATAACCAAACTGAACATCAATCACCAGACCAAAAAAAAGACTGTTATATGGCATTAGTGAGTTTTTCCATGCAAACAATGATACAGATGCCATCTAGGTTGGAAGAACATTGTATGTATTTAGGAGGTATGGTGTAGATCCACTTTAAGTCATTCATTTACACCATTTTGGATCATTACTCAAAGTTCAAAAATGTTTCAAAGACAAAACTGCTCCATTTTTTCAAGCATGTTTGAAAGGGTCTACCACTGGCTAGAAAAGTCAGAAAAGTTTAGGGAAAAAAATAAAGTACAATCCTCTTTATGAAGGTCACAAGAAGTGAAATGACTTATTTTTTCAGAAGGATTTTAAAATATTTTCCGTGATTATTCACTAATTTAGAAATAAGTAATTCTTCATATATGCACTGCAGTCTTTGACACTTTGTTACCTGAGCTTTACCTGTCTCTCAACAAGCCTGCCCACCCCCTTCCTGAAGTGTGATTACTGATGCCATTGAGCTCTTCTGTAATTACCTTTGGATTAAATCTTAAGTCTTCACACTTTGAACTAAAAATGGACACAAGATACTAGAAGTTAGAGACTAAGGTGTTACTGACTTATTTTATTTTCTCACTATTTTTAATTTATTTTTAAATATAGATTGGGGAGGTTGATAATGTAATTCATCATCTTACATGTAGCATTTTATAAATGTTTGTTTAGTTACATCATTGTAATTAAAATGTCCCCAAAATAATAACTTTAACTTACTGCATTGCTTTAATTTAATCAATTAAACGTCACACTTTTTCAAGAATGGTTTGATAATTTGATGCTGTGTAATATGCCCTAAAAATAAAGATTCTTAACTTAATGTTTTGACTCGACTGTGGCTATTTAGGTGAATTCTTAGCAATAAGTGGATTACATCCAAGAAATGTCCTTGGGGTGCCAATTCTTGCACCAACAAGACACGTGCCATCTGATTGCTCTATCTGAACTCCTGGGATTGGTGGAGAGCTTTCTCATAAACATGATGTGGTTGGACTGCCAGTGGCTGATAGGAGGGAACAGATGGAAGGAAAGGCCATCTCAGTGAACAGTGACGTTAAGAGATTTACCTGGTGTTGGACAAATTGGGATTTCATAATAAGCTTACATACACCTTTTGTGCAAGAAAGCACCTTTAATGTGTGCGGATTAAAAGAATGTAATTAAAATAATAAAGGAAACAATTTAATGATCACACAAAAAGTTTTTGTAAAGGAAAGGCTTGTATGCCCAGGGGTCACTGGGTTCCCAAGCCTGTTGGCCATCTGGAGCAGTAAGACTCCCTGATCTCTATCTTTTTGGGTTTCCGACTTCAGTGTTGTGTTGTTTTAGGCACAAATAAATGATTAATAATGGAAACCCTACAATATATTCACTCTAAAATTGTGTATAAACAATATATGCAGTTCTGTATTAAATTACTGTTCAGGAATGATTGGTCTATGTTTAGGCATTCCACTTTTTTTTTGTCAACCAAATCGTATTACTGGGCATCGAAAATACTCAGAGGAGGTCCTGACATCACTCACAGTTGTTTTGACGTTTGACCCATTCAGCCTTATGTAATTTAATTAAGAAATATTTGCAAGTGTGAGTGTCCTGCTCATGGTCCAACTGCAGTCCAGCTGCTTTGATTTGTATAGGAATATTGTATTTAGAATTATATACTTGAGACCATATTAAATAAAAAGATCTGTATTTTGGATATCTCAATCAGGTGATTATGGACACTTGGACCAAACTTAAGGTATTCGTCTCAATGTTTATCCTACTGTTTTTCTGTTTTTTATCTAACTGATTAACATAGACAAATTGGCACAGTACTTTAAGTATAATAAAAAATAGTATTTATGGATTTGCACATAATTTATTTAGATGCTACTGTACATTCTTGGGTGCACTTCTGGTTAGACCGTATTTTATTTTGTTTTATTCTTGTATTCTGGACAATCACAATACAGTTGAATCTATAAAAATAACCAATTTTACACACACACACACACACACACACACACGTCTGTATTGCTATCTTAGTGAGGACATTGCATAGACTTCCATTTATTTTATATCAGGTCAATGATATTTTCTATCACCAAACACAACCCCTACTCCTAAACCTACCCATCACAGAAACATGTGCAAAATACTAGATTTAAATGAAAACCTATTTCGGCTGATTTATAAGCCTTTTTATCTAGTGAGGACCAGTCACATGTCCTCACTTGTGGGTTGAGAAAGTATTTCACAGTATAAGTGAGGACATTTGGTCCCTACAAGTATAGCCAAAACAAGTACACACACACACACACACACACACACACACACACGCACACACATAGGTTTGTTTTGCTATCAAAGTGAGGACATTCCATAGGCATAGTAGTTTTTATACTGTACAAACTGTACATTTTATCCCCCACACTACCCCTACTCCTAAACCTACATTGGCGACATTTGGTCCTTCCTTACTATAAAACAATGTTTAGTATGTTTTTCAAGGTCTTTGAAATATGAGGACTCATCAAATATCCTCATAGTTCATGTTTACGTCATAATACCAGTGTAATACCCATGTCATTACACAAATTTGTGTGATCATCAAATAACAAAAATGGACACATACACAAACTGTCCTCATGCTAAATTGTCAACTCTTTTTTTTTTTTTGCCTTGTTTTTATCGTTTAGCATTTGAAAGGTGAGTAAAGCACAGTACATAAATCATAAATTAGGTTAACTTGATGGTTTGGTGAAGACTGTTATGGAATGCAAAAATGTATCTTTCAAAGAACACTTCAGTGTACCACACTGTACCTTTTTAACTTTAAAACCTGGAAAATGAGCTTATCATTTGTGATTAAACAACTACAACAAGAGCTATGACATATAATTTTGATGTAAAACCAAACATACACTGAAAAGTAAAAAAAAAAAAAAAAAGTTGATAAAGCTAATCCAGTCTCAAGACAGTTCAGTCATAATTCTCTTGCTTTCATAATTATCTTGTTTTCTAGTAATATATTATCATTTCCAGGGATAGAAACTTCTTACATTTTAGACTAACCCATTGCAATCTCCCTGTAGTTCTTTGGTTTAATTCCCCATTTTTATTTATAAACATGTTGTAGTCCTAAATAGCAGGATAAGTGTTTAATTGGATTGACAGAAAGACAACGTTGTCTAAATCAGAGCAGCACAAGCCAGCAGAGCAAAGGTCTGAGTATAAAACCCTGTGCCTCTGAGTGTCATCTTCACTCTCTGACTACACCAGACAGGCTGCGGATTATCAGAGAAAGAGAGCAGATCGCCTAACACCCTACCAGTGATCAGGTAAGAACTCAATGACTGCTTTGGGAAAGAAAATGAGTAACAGTTTTTCTGGCAACAAATCAGGACCCTGTCTTTAATATAGTATTAAACTGAGTTTATTCAGTTATTATCAGCAGGGTATTCTTGTGAAAATTCATTTAGCCTATGTGTGCCACCAATATTTGACTGCATTCAGACTGTCTTCCTGTGAAGAGCCACTCAATCAGCATAACTGATATTGGACAGGGATGAGCATTAAGTACCTCATGCTGTGCATCTGAGCTGAGAGACATTCAACACATTAGATTTGTGAGGGAAAAACTTATTAATTCATTTATAAAGGCCAGAATATGATATACACAGTGCTTGACAGCCTCTTAGTAGCTATTTTTTATTTTTATTTTGATCATTTCTATTTGAATATGTGTTGTGTTCACAACCTGGATGATTTCCTGGATATTAGTTTTTGGCAAAATATATCCCATCCATGTAATTTGCATGTGAAAATAAGCTTAAAGCCCACCTAAGTTGGCAGATTTACAGAGGTTTACAGCAAAGTATCTGAATTCACTGGATGAACAATGCCATAAAGGCTCATCGCTGTGTCAAGATTTGTTTGAGAGAAAAATATGAGATGTGATCTCATTGGGCGAGATTATTACCACTTTCAATTAACAACAAAAAACAAACACACGTCATGTCTTGAAATAAAGAGTGGGGAGAGACACACACATAAAAACACTCACGCAGTGAGAGAGCCTCACATTCAGATGTCATCTTGACAACAGGCCTTTACATTTGTTTTTTAAAAAAAACATAAATCACTCTTCATAATCTTGACTTTCCTATTTCATTTATTTCAGGAAAATCATTGTACAATGGCAGACAAGTAAGTATTCTTTCTTTGCTCTCAACTTTGAGAATTGTCAGCTCACATTCAGAAAAATGATTTCCAATTGGGGGGAATTTAGGTTGATTTGGACTGGGAAAAAGTGTCCCAATCAACCTGAATTCACCCCAAATGTTACTGTTTTTATTAGACTTTAGTTAGACTTGTTGTGTTTTTCAATACCAAACAATTTATTTTTCTACTTTTGGAGAAAGCAGAAAAACAATTTAGCCAGTCGAAACCTGATGAACTCTCAGATTAGTGTTTGCCAAGTGCTCAGTTCGAAGAAACTTTATATCTTGTTTTTTATATTTTCTATTTATATTGCATGCTTTTTTTTTTTTTGCATATTTTTGTGCTTATTTAATATTGACCCATCAGGTTGTGTCTAAGCAATGACAAAAGGGTTAATCCAAAGTGCAAATCACAAACATTTTTAAATATTTTGAATCACTTAAGAGATCAAAAAAATAATAAATCACTTTATATGTCATATCAGTAGTATAGGATATGATATGACAGCATAGGATAGGACAGGACAGGATAGGATAGGATGGCATGTTATTAATCCCCTTAAAAAAATGTAACAGTAGAAGCGTCACATTCTGAGAGAGAAAACAACAATCACTGTACATGCCACAGTGGGGATGTTCTTGAAAGTTTAGAATAGATATTATCAAGTTGGAACATTCATTGGAGTCCAGCATGAACATGTCATAAGCCGCAGTCACAATCAATTACCAGGCATCCCCTTTGGAGTAAACACAAGCTGCCTCCATTGAAGGAGCCTGGATTAATAGCAGAGGGTAGTCCAGGACTTGGCTTTAAAGTGTCTTAAAATACTAAGCTTGAACAACGTGATGAACTCTAAAAGGTCAAACCTGCAAACTCAAATACATTGCAGAGGTAGAGGTGGCTGAAGAGGTTAATACCCGAGATATAGGACTAATAGGACAAGTGACACCTGCTCACTCCTCTTTGACACCTTCTGCAATGTATAAATAGCCAGGCTTTACAGAATTTTTATCTTGTTTAATCTGCACCATACACTATATATCTTATTGTTCATTATTTTTTCTTTTCTTTTTCTTTTTTGTGTGTTCAGAGTTTACAAAAAGACCAGTGGAAATGGCCAGGTATGACTGAACTTAACCGACTTTCTTCTTTGTCAATTCCTCAATTTATTATCACAGATTCATGCTTGAATTTTCATACTTCATTATGTGGAAATACATGAGTGTAATGCACTGTTTTTGTTTCAGCTTACTCTCTACCTGGGGAAGAGAGACTTTGTTGACCATGTTGACTCAGTTGACGCTGTTGGTGAGAAACTGCCTGCATTTATTATTGAAGCAGAGTCAACAGGTAATATCCAACAACTAAATTTGAATTGTTTCTTATTCTAAACAGAGGGTGTAGTGAAAATCGACCCAGCAGACCTTGGAGACAAAAAAGGTATTGTCAGTATTAATGTTAATATATATATGTATAAAAACAGTATAGAATATATGTAAATAAATTATTCGTTGATTCATTCATACTTAAATTATGATTTATGTGATTTTTTTCTAAAATAAAAGGGTCAAAATGATTTTAAGACAATAGAAGAAATAAAAAACAGGTAGATTTGTGTAAAAAAAATTTAAAAAAATAAACTATGCTTTATGTTGCTTCATGCAGTTTGGATTCAGCTGGCCTGCGCTTTCCGTTATGGTCGCGAGGACCTGGATGTGATTGGGCTTTCCTTCAGAAAAGACATCTGGATTCAGCACATACAGCTATATCCTGATGCAGGCCACAAACCCACCCTGACAGAGATGCACAACACTCTCCTGAAGAAGGCTGGAGAGCAGGGCCATCCCTTCACTTTTAATGTAAATCATCAGCCAGTACATTTCATTTACCCTGTGAATAGTAAAATAACATGGACATTGATTAGGAGTAATCATTTTACAATTATTATTTGTATATCATTTGTCACAAATATAACTGATGTGACTTTTTCTTTCAGATCCCTGCCAACCTCCCCTGCTCTGTTACGCTCCAGCCTGGCCCAGATGACAAAGGAAAGGTGAGAAGAAATGAGAGCGAATTTATATTATCTTCAAATAGAAATGCGCTAAATGGACTTGCTTACGGCTCTGTTCTTGCAGGCTTGCGGTGTCGACTTTGAGGTCAAGGCCTACGTGGCCGCAGCAGCCGATGACCCTGATGAGAAAGTCGACAAGAAGTGAGTGTGTTATGGGTTATTTTGGACATTTAATCCCTGTTTTACTGAATTGTTACAAATATTTATTTTCTGTTATCTCCCTCAGGGACACTTGCCGCCTTATTATTCGCAAAATCCAGTTCGCTCCTGATAACACAGGATCTGGACAGAAAGCTGAGCTCTGCAAGAGCTTCATGATGTCTGATAAGCCTGTTCATCTGGAAGCCTCTCTGAGCAAGGAAGTACGTAAACTATGATGAGCTGTAGGCTTTGATATTTAGGAAATCAAGAGAAATTTCACGTGTCTTTTTTCCATTGATGACAGATCTTCTACCATGGCGATCCCGTCCCCATCACTGTTAAGGTCAAGAACGAGACCAACAAAGTTGTGAAAAAAATAAAGATTACAGGTGAGATTGATCAAAAACGATTTCAAATGATTCACAAGTTGTATGTGTAACAGGTAATGTAGAGTAATCCTGTCAGTATTACAAAGTATACCAACAGGGTTATTGTATCAATATAAATATAAATGTGTGTATATATAATATATATATATATATATATATATATATATATATATATATATATATATATATATATATGTGTGGATTTCTATATATATTAATTATACTATAGTGGTCATTCTAATTTTTTTAACTAGCCACATAATGCCATCATTGACCAATCAGAGTCAAGCATTCCATCTGGTGGTATAATAAATACAGCTGTGTATTTGACTGAACTGATGTTGTATCCATTACTCTCATAGTTGACCAAACCACAGACGTTGTTCTGTACTCAGCCGACAAGTACACCAAGAATGTGCTGACTGAAGAGTTTGCGTGAGTGTTATTTTCTTTGAATGTGAAATGTCAGCCATAGTGAAGATCTCTTCGGTGATATGTCGTAAGTTATCTAACCTATATGATTCAAATTCTATCTGCAGGGAAACTATAGAAGCCAATGCTAATTATGAGAAATCCCTTGAGATCACTCCTTTACTGTCAAGCAACAAGGAGAAACGTGGCCTGGCGCTGGACGGCAGGCTTAAAGATGAAGACACCAATTTGGCCTCAACCACCATGTGAGTGTTTGTTTCATCTTTAAAAAACGTTTAAGAAGAGTTTTACAGAACACCCAATAGAAATTATTAAATGTGCTCATAAACCAGTTGTATTTATTTATGGCCTGTAATGAACTGCTGCTGATTCAACTCATAACTATTACCTTTAATCTGATCTTAATACGGAAATGAATGAACAATGAATTTTTTTTTTACCAGTTGCTAATTACTCATTTACTTTTCCAACTTTTCTTCAGCGTAAGAACAGGAATGGATAAGGAGATGTTGGGAATTCTGGTGTCCTACAAGATCAAAGTTAACCTCATGGTATCAGGTGGAGGGTAAGGATCTCTTTCTTTGAGATTATGACAAAAACTGACAATCATAAATACATTTTCAATAATATTAATATTAATAATAATAATTATTATATTAACATATAGTTTTACTTATATCAATATATATTTAGTAATAGATTAACTAAATATATATAATATACATATATAAATTACTGAAAATATTATTACAAAAAACTGATATACTACTATTATTACTACTACTATTATATATACTTTATAATGATCTGTTTCTGCTCTCTCTTACAGTCTGCTGGGAGGACTGACAGCAAGGTAAATCAAAAATTAGAAAACAGTTGATATGCATTACGGGAAATAAGAAATGGCCTTTTATCTAAACTGTTGTTTTCTCCTTCCAGTGATGTGACAGTGGAGCTGCCTCTGACCCTGATGCACCCCAAACCCAAAGGTAAACAAGAGCCCTTTTTTCTCATCATTCTACTTCTCAAGTTTTTTGTTCAAAGGTCAAATCTTTTTTTCTTTTTTTTTTAATAAAGAATCTCACTCACTTTCTTTGTCTCCCTCTCTGAATATAACAGACTGAATGCCCATATAAGATTCCACAGGACAGATATTACCCTCGAGCACATTCCCTCAGCACTTTCACAGCGAGACACCAGAAGAAACGGCTCCCCCTTAAGCAAAGAAGGCGTCTCAGACAATGACAGGAGTACCTCACAACAGAGAAAAAACATCAGTATCACTTAGCAAAGTCGCTAGGTCATACTGATGCCAATGAAATGACAGTTTAAAGCATGAATCCAACTTGAAGACAAATGTGTGGGGTGAATGGTCGCCTTGAGGTACACAGTCCAGGAATAACATAAAGTGCTCCCTAATGGTCATTCATTTTCCCATAAATTAACCCATATGTTATAAAGTGTGTATGTGTGAAATGTGTGCATTTTAAAACGTATGGCGTTTGTTCACCTCATTATGTAAGCTTGTGTTAACTTGTCTTACCTAGAGTCTAGAGTCATTTAAACCAGCACCCTTAAACCACAGCAACTCATGTGACTTTGTGTAATGTTTGTTTTGTCATGTGTGGAATTTTTGACTCTTGAGTCATTAAACCTAATAAATACCTCCAAAACCTCATATTTGTGTTTATATGGATTACTATACATTATGAAACATTTATATAATTTAAACTTTAGAGAATTGATAAACTGACAACTGATGATATAGGGCAGTAGCAAATTGCTGTTGTAAGATGATTTTAAGACATGAGTGTTTCTTGGTCAGAACAATGCCGAATTACAGGGGCATGTTGTCACAAAAGGTCATTGTGTGCTAATAAGCTATATCTTTTTTTTCTGGACATTAGAGGCCAAATTTTATGCCGTGCCAGAAAACTATATGTGTTGACACACACAAAAAAAGCATTGCTAGAGTAAGTTAGTGAACCTAAAACTAGAGAATGGAGATTACATAACCCAACTATCTTTCCTTGATTAAGATTTATTTTGTATTTTGATTGATCTGATTCTGCAAAAATCTGGATTATATCTTAGATGACAATGTAATGGGGGTGGGGGTGGTAAAGAGATGTAATACTGACACATTTACAGTATCTATAACTATTTTAGTATTACACTACCAATAAAACTATGAATCCAAAAGCAATCCTTGCTTAAATTTTGTTTTGAATAATATTTTCTATGTATTTGGTACCCACAAATTTAAAGTGACTAACTGTGATTTAACAGCATTTAGCAAGTGCAACTCTAAGCTGTTAAACCTGTGATTTTTAATCACAGGTGGATCTGTAGTAATCTGTACTTAACAAGTGTGTTTACTTAAAGCATATTATTGGTATGAGAGTCTGAGCTCATAGAGAGGGGCTCAAAACCCTGACCTGAGGGTTAGGGTTTTTAAAGAGAGCACAACAAACAATGAACAAACTCTCAGCCAAGATATCTCCTTCCTCCGGACCCCTACCCATCACACTTCACCTGCCTACACCAGGTAATGTTTTTATTTAGAATATGTTTAGTAATTGGTACGATCTTAAAAACAAAGAGTCATTATTGGGCATCTATGGTATAAGAAATCTTTATCATCCATGTTCGTATAAGTGAATTATATTGTGACTAATATTTTGAAGTGTTGCGTGCTGATATAATGCATGGACTAAACAAAATTATTCATTGTTTAACAACTCCTGACAGATATCTCACTTTCCATTGCACAAAAGGATCTTTATAGTAGAAAGGGTTCATGAGATTTTTATCCAATGAACAGGGACATGTTCTACAAAAAAAAAAAAAAAGGTTCTTTGGGGAAGCAAAAATTGTTCTTCTATGGCTTTCCACTCTTGGAAGCTTTATTTTTAAGAGTGTATTGAAGAAGTAGGAAAGAGTGACATTTGTAATTCTTTAAATGACTTGTCTTTGTTCTTCTTAGCAAGTGAGAAGGATCCTCAGGAACAGAATTTGATTCTGGCTGAATCTGATCCAGAAAGACCGTCTAAACGTTGCTGCACTCGCTGGCCATTTCGAGCAGTACGGAGGGTCACATGTGGGCTCATTTTAGGTGCTTGTGTGGCTGTTTCCTGGGCCTGGGGTACTCACAGTGCCAAAGAAACTTTGATAAGCCATCCCACCCCATTCTTTATCATCTGGTTCTGCAGCATCTGGAACATTCTCTTTTTCCCCTTCTACTATCTGTGTCATCTTCTCACGGAGAAACAGAAGCAGCTGCCAAGCACTGAGTTCAGGTTAGAAGAAATCATTTAAAATAAACGCTGGTTCGTTTCATATCTTTATGTCTTGTTCGAGTTAGGACGCACTGCCGTACAGTATTCATTTGCTAGAGTGCTAAAGCAATTAAATCAAGTAAATAAACATTATTTTACTGTATATCGTTCTTATTTAAACTTAATGTTCTGAAAGCTGTTTAGTGCAAGCTGCTTTCAGTCTCTAATCCTCCCAGCTTTTAGTGCAGCTAAACAAATTACCACTTTACAGTAATGAATCTATGAAAGGCCAACAGCCCATTATCGGTGCAAAGTCATCACTGAAACTGGCTGGGAGTCGGTGTTATAACAGCAAAACCTTCAGCATTATCATTTGGGGATAGGTTACAGGCAACTTTATAATAAATTGTACTGTGCATGCACAGAGTCCTGACTAAGCTGTATTTTCACACATGGGGTTTAGACCATTCTATTTATAAAGTACCAAAGCTGCATATATTCATCTCTACTAGTGAAAGAATTGTGGATAGTGGGTTTTGTAGCAGAACATTCACAAGTAAAATGAATAATTCCTTCAATTAATTGGCAAAAGGACAGGGACAAGTTGCCACACTCTTTTTACTATAATAAATATTTCTTAGGGTCAACCCAATTTTGATTAATCAAGGAGGGAAAAAATAAAGTTCTTTTCAGATGCACTGACCTTTTGTGGCAACATGCCCCAATTGTGTGACATTGTTTTGACCCATGCAAATTTCAAGTATTGTATTTCAAATGTTGGCTAATTTAGCTCTAACCCTAATTTTGTACTAAAGAAAACATTCTGATTGGTTGAGCCGCATTCAAAGCCTTAGTAAATTACTCTACAAACATACACTAAAATGAATATTAAAATAAATCTTTTTTACTAACTGTTTTATAAAAGCAATAGACCTTAGTTGGAGCAGTGCAGAGCCATGCCAGGTATGAATTATGAAAGCAAGGCTGTGAGGGATGGTCTTACAGTATTTTCAATGGCATCTGTCAGTGTCAAAAAGCTCTTAGATCACTTAATTTTCTGCAGCTCATGTTGTCTGGAGTCTACTGAAATTTCTTGGAAAAATAAATTTTTTACAGTTTCATCAGCAAAACAATCCAAAAAGAGATGAAATTGGTAGTACAACCCACTGAAGCGATGTTGGCCTATGCCAACCCTTCCGCCTCACTTTCATTCCCTTTAAAAATCAAAGACGCCACTGCTGTGAATAATACGCCCATGAAGACTAAACGCTAAACTCACTGTAAACCACAGCTTCTTGGTGCTTATTGCTTTATTGCATTATTGGACTTTTTACTCAAAATATCATCATGACTGAGTAAAGCTCTTGTAACTACTTGCCCCAGTCTATTTCACTACTGAAAGAATAAGTAATATTGTTGTGTGAGCATGGTTTGTCATTTTGATGCGACATACTGCTGTATATCTTTTTTATTTATTTATTCATTGTTTGATGTACAGAAAATGTAGTCAGTTCCTAGGTGAAGAACTGAACGTGAGGATTGTACTGAAAGGAGCAGCTCCATTCTCAGTGCTATGGAGTTTTTCTGGTTATCTGTACTTATTGTCACTTTGCCGCATCTCCAAAGTGGACGTAAGTGCCGTCCTCTGCTGCAGCCAAGCTTTTACATTCCTCCTTTCATGGATCGGACTCAAGGACCGCTTCATGGGTGTCAGGGTGAGCAAACAAACAGGATAGCATGTGTATAAAAGAGATTTGGATTTTTAACCACTTGTTTTTCACCAATTTTATTCACTGAGGTAATCACAAATATGTATTTATTCTAATTTCTATTTAGGTAGTAGCTGCCATCCTGTCCATCACAGGCATTGTTATGTTGGCTTATGGGGATGGTTTTCATAGCGACTCAATCACAGGAGTGGCACTGGGAGTTGGCTCAGCCTCAACTTCTGCTTTATTCAAGGTCAGCACTTTTAATTCATCCCAGTGTTCATCAAAAAGATTCTTACACTATCGTTTAGTGACCGACCGTGTCACATTTTCAGTTACTATAAAGTTTCGTCAGTAGGTGGCGACAAATTCGACAAGTCGTTGAATTATTCATTTAGCCAATTCATTAACAACTCAGTCATTCACAAACTAAACAATTATCGTTCTTGAAATCACTAATCCACTACAAAACTCCAGAAGAGTGAGTTAAGGATTTTATTTAAACCTAAAAGTATGTAAACAATTGACACCAATGCTTTTCCCCTCGAGTTTTACTTAACAACTAATGGCTTCATGTCTCAGGTGCTTTTCAGAAAGTGTGTAGGGAATGTCCAACCAGGCCCTGCCAGTGTGTTACTATCCTGTGTGGGTCTGTGTAGCTTTGTCCTCCACTCCTGGGTGTGTGTATTGCTTTATTTCACACATGTGGAATACTGGCCTCCCACTCAGCACATCCCCTGGGATAAACTCTGTGTCATGGCTTCTCTACTGCTTGGTAATTTATGCTTTTTTCCACTATGCATTATGTAATAATAATTCCACACATTTAATGTTTATAAGAGTTAGAAAATCAACATTACTTATATCTTAAATTTGATTTACTGTTGATATTAATATTATTGTTATTATTAAACACTCAAAAATAAAATGTATTGACATATTTTTAACTAAATTTTGTCCTGTTTTCTTCTAAGTTTTCAATGTGCTGGTAAATCTGGGAGGAATGTTTACGTACCCCAGTTTAATTTCTCTGGGAATTCTCTTGACCATCCCAGCAAGTGCAGGTATGTATTTGTACTATATGTACCGGTACAAAATTTCTCTGCCGATAACGATAGCCGATTATTCAGAATGATACCTGCCAGATAGTTTAGATACCTGTAGATAGTTTGATTTTCTTATAAGGAAAAAAAAATCTCTCCCAAATAATGCCAAATGCAGACTATACATGGAGACCTTTCATTTGGTAAATTATTGTAATATTAGAGGTTAAAATGAACAACAGAGCTATTATATTCAACAAGCTTCTCCGATATTAACACGGGTCCAAACTCTCACCTGATCATAACCTTTATTTTTAAAGTTATATACCCTTGGCCTTTTCCTCTTTTGTATTTTCTCTGCCATCTTTCTCTTTCTATAGTTGTTCTGCAAATGTCTGTCTTGTGCACTGAGCTCTCTCCTCCCCCATTGTGTGGGTATACGCGACTGACTACAAGTGTGTTTTGGTGCTCCGTCCGATCAACTTTTCAACAGCGTTTTTCAAAAATCACCTACCGCACCTTTAAGAATGTCACAACACCATTTGTTGTTTGTAATTCATGGTTAAATGAACCGAATTTGAAAACTGAGACTTTGTGTCTTATCACAAGAAACAGACATTTACATTTAGTCATTTAGCAGACGCTTTTATCCAAAGCGACTTACAAGTGAGGAAAACAAACAAGCGATTCTTCATGAATTGGCAAATAACACAGGAAGTGCTCACAATACAAGTTTCATACATTGCTCAGTACCATAAGCTAGAGTAGGAAGGGAAAAGGAAAGGAAAGGGTTTTTTTTTTTTTTTTTTTTTTTTTTTTATGAGGGGATCAAGTGTTCACGGAAGAGGTGAGTTTTCAGCTGTCTCTTGAATATTGCCAGGAGCCCTAAGCTCTTTGAAATTATTGGAAAGGGGGAAAGCTACAAATAATGTTCGGTGTAGGGAAAACCGAGGACCTGGCAACCCTGGCTTGAACTATGGGTGATTCAAGCCTGCTTTAACATCGCTATTTTTAAACTGTTAATGCATTGATGTTACGTAAACATGCCCTAAATTAAACACAAGAGATTTTCTTTGCACACCGATTTGCACACCGATTTTCTTTTTCCACCCCCTTTTGATAGACAGGATATGATCGGCCCTTATCATCGGCAGATCCCGATTATCGATTATCGGCCGATACATCGGTACATCTCTAATTTCTACCTGAACAAACTGAGAAATAGACCTTCAAAAGCCTCACAGACATGTGAAATAGAGTGCAGCAATGGTTTTTGCAGGCCAACTTTTGCATCACCCTGGTTCCCTCAACAAAAGACCCAATAGGATTTTTCTTTTTCTTTTTTGTAATTTAGTTTTTTATTGAAAAGGGATACAATTCACAACAGTTCACATTCATCAATTTAGCAGCTTTACACTTTTACAAAAAATGTTTGTTACTCAGGGATAACAAAACTCTCCAGTGCTAAAATCTTCATAATATAATATACTTAAATGTATCTCTTTAAAATATCCTTAGTTTTGACACACCAGAAACTATTTACAAGAGAGGGGGGAAATAGACAAATCAGACAATGAGAAAAGACAAAAAGAGAAACAAACATTCTATAACAAAAAGGTGTTAGGTTCAATAGGAGTTATATACTCAATCCATTTGGACCAGTAATCCGCAAACAAAGCCCCCTGGAGATTTACATGAAATGTAATTCTCTCCATAATGGAAAATACTTTTAACAACATCAGTCCAATGCTGTATTAGTGGAGGGTTAGTTTTATACCAACATCTATGATGGCTTTTTTGCTTGATGCAAGAATTATTCTAAACATGTATTTATTCCTCCTTTCCCAAGATGTCATCGGTACAAGACCCAAATAAAGAACCTCGAAACTAAAATCAATTGAAGTGCCTAAAATCTTTTCTGGAATACTGTGTATATCTTTCCAAAAACTTCTGATGTTAGGGCAGTCCCAAAATATGTGATAATGGTTAGCATCCTGGGAGCCACATTGTCTCCAACAATTTGCGCTACCTAAAAAATTATTTTTCTGTTTGGGAGTAATAAAAAAGCAAGTAATATTTCTCCAACAGAATTCTCTCCAGTATACTGAGTGGGAAGTCGCCCATTGTAATTTATATATTTTTTCCCAATCCTCAGTTGTTATAATCAAACTGCTTTCCTTCTCCCACCTTTCCTTAATATATATAGACGAGTGTCCTTGCAAATCTGTCAATGCTTTATATAATTTAGTGATAGTCTTCTCCATTGGTAGAGCATTGTACGCTGAGGTGATTATTTTCCAATAGGATTTTTTCAGTTGGCTTTTGTATTATTCAATAAAATAAGCTCTGCGGCCAACAAAAGTTTATTATTCTTATGTTTTGTTCATCATGATATATTTTATGCTATATAATAAAATGTGAAAGCATCTTGAGCTTGTGTACAGACCTTATTTCAGGCATTTAACCAGAAACCCAAAAGTGCTAAAATACTAACTTGTTTCCAGGTTTTGGCCTGCAATAATACATCATGCCTCCAGCTCTCCATAGGCCTAGATGTGTACAAATGATTAAGCATTGGATGTGTACAGCATTTAATTTCTGTTTTTGCATATTTTTCCATGGACGAGTCTATTGCCCTGTTTCTCTTTCTCACTGATAAGCTGTAGATACATTTGTGACCGTAAGTCTGAACATTAGCCATGTGCGAGCAGCGGCAGCCAGCATCATATCAGCAGGGTATCTCCTGCTGCAGCTTCCAGAAAACTGGGATGAGAGCACTTTGCGCTGGCTCAGCACACTGTGGCGTGGAAACTGGCGAGAGGACAGTGTCATCGGAGAGGAGTCTGTAGTGGAACCTGCTGGGATTACACGAGCAAAACCCAAACCAGCCGTAGTGGCACTCAACTGAGACCGTTATCAGAACTGTTAAGTTTGATTTGAGTGTTGGTGTGATAACATCATAAAATGTTTTGTGTCTGATGTGTTTATTCCAAATGTCTTTATTAGCTACTGAAACACCAGATTCAATGATGATGATGATGATGATAATAAGAGAGATTATAATAAAAAATAAAATATTAACACTTTACAATAAGGTCCAATTAATTAACATTACACTCTGAGGGGAAAAAGGTTCAGTGGTGTTCTATATAGAACCCTATCGGTTTATGTATGTAGATAAGAAATTGTTATTTTATAACATTTTTTTCCTTTTTCACATTTAATCCAACGTTATTCATTCTAAAATGATATTAAAGTTGAAAAAGGAATGTTTAATGGGATAATCATTCTTTGCTTTCATCATAACATTTCTCTGTTGTCAAAATGTGTATCAAAATCCTACAAATGGCCTTATTTCCAGTTTTTTTATTGAAATCAAAATGTCAGATTTTCAGTGTGGCGATCCAATAAAAGTGCAAACAAAACTGCAGGACTTACATTCAGCTCGCTAGATGGCGTCAGTCCTTTTTCACAGCACATTTCACCACTGAAGTTTCGAGCAGCAGGAAACGTTATCTGTGTTGTGAAGCGGCTGATGAGGAAAGCATGGCCCTGAACGCAGGTAAAATGTGAACAAAGTCGTAGTTTGTTCATTCTGTTGTTTTGTTCCCTGTTTATATACCTCTATAATCTTCAGTCACTTACTCCCGTCGTGCTAAGGTAGTGCACGTGCAGCCGTGCTAAAATCTAGTCTTTCACGCTAGCAGGTTAGCGCTTCAGTGTGTCTGTATGGTGGTGTGTTCGAAATATCTAGGAATTCACAGTGTTTTCAGCTTAACTGACTCTTTGTGACAACCTAAAGTCGTGTAACTGTCTGAAAGCTCCAAATACATGGATGTTAGCTGGCTGTTTGTCATCTGTACAATAATGACACACATACACATATACATCCATGTTCTTTGATTAATCTAGATGATGAAGACTTTGAATGGGAGCCTCCCTCCGAGGCGGAGATGAAGGTGATTCAGGCTCGACGGGAGCGTCAGGACAAGATCAGCAAGCTGATGGGGGACTATCTGCTGAAGGGATATAAGATGCTGGGGGATTGCTGTGAGCTGTGTGGGGTGAGAGAAAACACCTTACATTCATTCATTCATCAGTGACTTCATAACAATAGTGTTTTATTACTGAAAATACAAGCAAGAGCCTTTCATTAAAATCTAGTGAATATGTGTGTGTATATATAATATAAATATATATATATAGAGAGAGAGAGAGCTGCAACTAACGATTATTTTTTTCTGTCGACTAATCTAACGTTTAATTTAAATTAATCTAGTGATCTTTTTTTACGTAAGAAGTTCGAACTAATTTAGCAGTTAATTGAGGTGTAGAAACAATGGGACACGGCATTATGTAATACGATTTGATTTTGATTAAAAATAAGCCACTTATGTGTGGTCATCCAGTGGTAGACATTTGAACTTTGAAATGAAGAGTGTCAAAGACTTTCTACACAGTCTTAAAAGGAACTTTGATAGTGTTCAAGCCATTGAACAAACGTCTCCTGAACCATGTATTTTTCCTCTTGCGCTGTCTGTAATGCAGGGAGTCTTAGCGAGCGCGCAGGGCGGGTATCAGGAGCGCGAGCAACTGAAACCTTGCACGTGCGAAAGAGAACGTCCGCGCACATCCAAATAAACTTCTTTGAAATGCGAAACTGATTTTCGTTCGCTCAAGATATTTTCTTATTTGCGAGACGAAGATTTTCTCCTCAACTCGGTTCACGTATGATCTTGCGCGCACAAAAATTTGGCAGAGATCCGATTCCATAGGTGGTACGCCATTTCAGTTCTACAAAGGGAACAAAGGACCATTTTATTTGGCTTCTGTTTAAAGTGTTCCCATACTTTTGATAATCGTGGTCTAGGTTTTTGTGATAGAATAGAATTCTTTCTCCGTTCCCAGGAGCAGAAGCCGCCATTATGCGAGATGAACGTAAACAGTGTGACGCGTTGACGCATTTCGCGCACGTCGACGTAATCGATGATGTTGACGCGTTGTTGCAGCACTAATATATCTATATATATCTATATAGATAGATAGATTATATACTATACACACACACATACATATATAAATATTAGGGGTGTGACGAGACCACTATCCCACGAGACGAGACGAAACACGTGATTGGGTTCACGAGACGAGATTTTTATAGTATTTTTAAGAAATCCTCAATAATGAAACGTATGAAGGGAAAATAGTCTTTTATTCAACTGAAAATCATAAAATGCTAAAATGTTGGTGCATTTGGAAATCAACTTGTAATGCATGTCATTTTACTTCTATTTTAATGAATTATTTGCAGTAAAACAACATGCAAACACTGCTAAATGTTTTGCCACAAAATCAACCAATTGTTTTCTGCCCTGTATAATTTCACATGAGAAATCTCACTGAACTTCTTTCTACAGATTGAACATAAAATAAACAATATAAATAAAATAAACATACAAATAAAAAATTCAAATTACACTTTAAGTGTCACTTTAACTGCAGTACAAAGTTGACCATTTCCCAGTCACTATTGATTGTGTGGCTGTAACTGTTATAAAGCTCTGCGTACACCGAGAAGTCCAGCCGTCAGCAGTAATAGCGATGCTTTCTGCCTGTTCACATATCGCGCCTAAAAAAGCGTGTAAAGCGCGGCCGCGTCGCTTCCTCCTTCTTTTGCAAGCGTTCGGGAGCTCGCGCTTCTGTAGCGTCTGTCGTTGCTATGCAACCATGAACTGTGCTCTCCACGACCGTCGCTTGGTTCTTGTCACATGACAACACATTCTGAAATGTTGAGATGTTTTCATCTCGCCGCTGCACAGGCACGCCAGGAAAAAACGAACGCGCCGTACCATATTCGCGTCGCGACCGCGTCGCTTCCATTTTGCGAATGAAAATGCGCGCGATATGTGAACGGCCCCTAAGAGTCTGTACAACCTTGGCCGAGGTGTACGGCATAGTTTTCTTACAATGTTTACACATTGTTTGTGTCTTGTGTGTTATTCTTGCGCCAAAAACCAAAATGTTTCCACACAAACGATTTGAAAGTGGCGGGGGCATCTTGAATAATAATTTCACCCTCACACCGATAGCACGACGAGACAACTTTTCAACTCGAGAAATCTCGTCACGTTTTAGTCTCGCGAGATCTCGTCACACCCCTAATAAATATACATATTCACTACATATTAATGAAAGGCTGTTGCTTGTATATGAACTACTAATATATAAACCATAGTACAATATTGAAAAATCTGCAAATATGACCCAATTTTAACATTCTGTCCAATCATGATAAGTTAAATAAATATTTATCAATCAGTTTATACTTCCTTTCCGCAAGGATACTTTAAAGTCAATAGGAAATCTTTTTTTAATGGAATATTGCAATATTTATTATTAAAGTTTTGTCCTATCTCATCACTGTTTTTCTAAAATTAATCCCAAATTAGCATATTAGAATGATTTCTGAAGAATCAAGTAATGATGCCGAAATTTCAGCTTTATAAATATTTTAACATATTAAAGAAGAAAACGGTTCACAATATTACTGTTATGTTATGAGAATCTACAATTAAATATCCAATATCCAATCCCAATTTAAAAATCTGGAATTTAAATAAACAATTTTCTGTTTTTTTTTTCATTAAATTATTTTTAAAAATTAGTTCATCTTTTCACTGAAGTTGTTGTTCTGATAATATAATTTCTAATTTGGAGGGTGGGGGCCTCTGGTTTAGTGGTTTAGACTTCACTGGAATTATAATGATTAATAAATATTTATTACTGGTTACAATGTGTATGAATTGTCCTAAATATTTGCAGACAATTCTGCTCCAAGATAAGCAGAAGAAATATTACTGTGTCGCTTGTCAAGAGCTGGACTCCGATATTGACAAGGACAACCCAGGTACGTTTAAATGCTGCCTCTTAAATCATTTGAATGTACAGTCTCGACTCTTGTGCATCTCTGTTGACTTGTTCGATTTCCTTTTCAGCTTTAAATGCCCAGGCAGCCTTGTCACAGGTACGAGAGCGTCAGCTTGCGACTCAGGCTCTCCCTGAATCTAACGGAGCCTCATCCAGTGAACCCCCTCTCTCCATCACGGGCCAGCCCCGGCCAGAGCACTGTGAGGGAGCCGCGTCTGGACTGAGAGGTCCCCCTCCTACCATACAGTCCACACCTCTTTCTGTCCCCACCGCCAGCTCCAACTTCCTACCACCAGCCAACCCTCCTGTCCAGACTACACCTCCTTTAGGGCCCTTGGGCAACACCCTCCAACACGCAGCCTTGTCAAGCGCAGAGGAGGCCGTGCTACACAAACTCAGATGGGCCACACAGGAGCTCCAGCACTCTGCGTCAGTGGAGGCCAGTATCCAGCTCTGCAATCTGATCCGAGGCTGTGCCGAATCCCTGCGTAGCTTGAAAGAGCTGCAGCTCTCATAAGACTGAAGTACAGACAGGGCTGTAACAGCACACACACATAAGGAAATATGAACAGCACTTATATATAGTAACGTACTCAATGGAGTGTTTCAGTTGTGTTTGTTCTAAAGCAGCTGAGTATGTGACTGTCGTGTGTTGAAATACATTGCTTGAGATGCAAAGGCTGGTTTCTTTTTCCTTGATTTTTTTTGCCTTCATCATGCCAGAATTACAAGGTTTTATCCATTTCTTTATAAACTCATAATTAGTTAAAAAATCCATATTTTCTGAAAGCATTGAAGCATTGTAGTGTTACTACAGTGGCACCATTTTGGTGCCATGATCTGAACAGCAGCTTCTTACATTTGGTACTGTTAGGGGCAGTTCGCGGTTACGTTTCAGTTTTTCCGTTGTTTCTCTGTAAACACACTAGACAGACCGTTTTCGATCGTTGCACAAGCATCTTGCAGCATCCTGTGTATGACTGCATTCTGAAAACATGGTGCCAAAGTTTAAAGAGGTTCAACTTTTAAAAATGTGCCTCTGGAACTAGCTTATTTTTTCCATTACACTGACTTGCATCTCGTGTTTTTGTCTGTCAAAATACATTCTGTGTGAATATCCCCTTACAGCCGTGCTGTTTTTCTATGTAAACAAGCAATAGACTCATCTCGCCGCTTAAAAAGAAGTTGAGCTTTTTTAAAAACGGTTTTTAAATATTTCCTTTTTCACTCGAGTGCTCCAAGTCTCTTTTTTTTTGTGTTCGACTGCACTTGTTTCATGGGTTTTCTCCATAAACACTCGCTTGACGGACGTCTTTAACCGTTGTGCTCGTATCTTGCGCCCATTATGCTCTGCAAACTTGACACTAAAGGTTTGGTCACTCAAAAATGAAATGAAATGTCATTAATTACTCGCCTTCATGTCGTTATAAACTCGTAAGACTTACATCTTTGGAATACAAATGAAGGTCTAAGATCACATATAAACATTGATCAGAAGCTCAAACGAACCTGAATGAAGCGCGAGAATAAGCCTCTTCTGGAAGCTCAAACGTGCTGCATAACCAGTGAGGTTCATTGTTGTTTCATGATGCACTTAGAGCTTCCGGAAGAGGCTTTCTCTCACGCTTCATTCAAGTTTGAGCTTCTGTTTATGTTTGCTGATCAACATTTATATGTGGTAAAAGCCTAAATTAAATCTGTTCATCATAAAAAGCGATCAAGTCTTTTCAGAAAACTTGAGCAATTCATATGGGTTAGTTTTAATATCTCTTTATGAATGTTGGGAAGCGTCAGTTTGAATTGCATAGGCTGTTTATGAAAGGACAGAAAGCTCTCCGATTTCAAAAGGATCTTTATTTGTCGTTCCGAAAATAAATGAAAGTCTTTCGAGTTTGGAACGACATGAGGGTGAGGTATTAATGGCCGAATTTTCATTTTTGGCTTTTTTATTATTATTATTTCACCACTCTGTCGCATTTTAAACCCCAAAACATAGTCTGTGTGAACGGCCTGTTAGGACTATGTTTTTTTCACACAAAGCTCAGATGAAGCCTTTAAAAACTCATTGAGACTCAAGAAAATACATAAAGTGATAACATGACCGATTATTTAGATCACTGCTGTAAATGGGAAGAAACAGCGCCTCGCTGTGGCCAAACGGCGCACTGGGCGGAGAGATTCGGTGGGCGAGGTTTAGCTGTACAAGACAAAAGAAAACGTTAAACGAAAACAAAGCGGGGCGCCTTCATCTCCTGTCTAGTTTTTCTATCTAAGGGTAGGAATTTGTTTTCATCACGAACTTTATACTAAATGCGCTGCTTTATGACGAAATGCAAATAAGGAAGAGCGTTAAATCAAAAGCCTCATGAAGAGCAAAGATCCAATAAGAGATGCGGTGTAAACGAGCTGTTAGTTAAAGACCTAGTTCAGTTTAAACCAGTGTTATATATGAGGACTATCGCACAGAATATGGCTTTTATTCTTATTTTCCGGAAGTTGGTTTTTTAGACGTGACAGTTAGTTGCAGTTATAAGGTCATCCGAGTGAGCTCACCTTTAATAGCTACATTCTTTCTTTTTATATATACAGAAAGATATTATATTTCATCTTAATTGCATATTTTAATGGTGTTAAAAATAAATGAGCAAAATAACAACACCAGGCCTAGAAAAGTTTACAACCAAAATTTTATTTTAAAAGCGAAAAGAGTGAAATCGGAAATGAACGGGGTTCAGTCCAGTCCAGCAGATTGTCCGGCTGGAAGCGTTTGTTCCATTGAAGGTTTGCCTCCCTTACCAAAAGGACTGAGTGGCATCCTAAACTCGAGCGGAGGATCGTGGAGGGACATTGAGAAGGTCTACAGCAAGAGGACGCGCATCCAAGCGGACATCAGCAAGTCCAGAGTGAGCGACTGTCTCGGCCGCAGTAAACCAGCGAGCCTTGACGCAGCGCTGGCCGTGCTGCGCAAAGAGATGGTGAGTGTGACCTTCACAAATTGACAGCTATTTATGGGTCAAAGACAAATGTCAGAGATTATTAAAAAATAACATCTTTTAAAAATCTAGTTTAAAGTATGAGCTTGATAAATGAAATTTATAATAATAAATAATTTATTATTAATATTATAATAATAAATTATAATAATTTGTTTTCATCGCTGTATTCATTTTAGTTTCATGCATTTTTGAAAAATATTTTATGAAAATATTTAAGAATATCAAGTTTTTAGGTTTTTGACCTGCATAAAACTTATATTTTTCATTAAAAAGTCAGAATATGTAAGACAACACCCCCAGCAAAATTAATCATTAGAAAGTGGCTAATATAAAGTAATAAAAGCATTTTTTTTTTCAAGAATATTTATTTATTTATTTTACAGTCTCTGGACAGTGACCCTACTCTACAGTTAGCTCCACACACACTCACACACACATCAAAATCAAAATTCAGAAACTTTTAATTCGGAAATTAAGAGTGTGACAGTCATTTTTGTTTCAAATGCAGAGCTTAATAAATTAAACTATTTTAACATTTCTATTAAAAGTTTATTGACAGACAGTAAACAAGTGCACAAAATTATTATTTATTGTAAACAATATTATTTGTAAAGGGATCTTCTCCCTATGAAATGTTTGATTTTTACTATGCAACTCATGACAGCTGTTAGAATGTTAAAATTGGGTCATATTTGCAGAGTTTCAATATGATACTAATTTATATATTAGTTCATGTTATATTAGTAGTTCATATACAAGCAAGAGCCTTTCATTAAAATGTAGTGAATATGTATATTCACATACACACACACACACATATATATTAATCATACATATGTTCTTGTTGTCTTTTGCAGGTTGGTCTTCGACAGTTAGACATGTCCTTGCTGTGCCAGTTGTGGTCTCTATATGAGTCCATACAGGAATACAAAGGAGCTTTCCAGGACATCTCTTCTTCTTTGTGCGAGAGCTCCTTCAACACTGAAAATGGTTATTCTGAGGATGAAGATGAGGAGGATGTAGATGAAAATGAAGGGGAGAGAGGGGAAACTCTGTTATCCCTTCCTCAGCCCACTCAGAACTCCCGAGACCAATGGATCAAAGACTCTTTCCACATCCCCATTTAAAAGAATGGTTATAGATCTGTTATATATAATAATCTGATCTCACTTGATTATCATCAGTATAAAACATGACCTTGTTGTTTGAATGATTCTATTGGAATGAAAATGATCAAGGCCTTTATTTTTGTAGGATACTATTACAATGGTGATTGTAAGCTTGATTCAGGGGAACCATGGACTGCCTTTTTACTGCCTGTGAAGTCATAAAGACCGGATGTGGACTGACAGGAAGAGGATGTTATGGCCAGAAACAGTGCAGTGCAGTCTAGGATGTTTTTCTACTTATGGTAAAGGGTGTATACATTAAAAATGGAGTTAAAGACATGCCTTACTATTCTCTCTTTTGATATATCAAGTCACAATTTCATTATATTATATAGATGTTTCAGATGTGCATTATCACTTGTTTATTTTCTTTATCACTTACCAGCATTTGAGATACTGTTTATTTTATTATACAATATTATTTTTACCACCTCTGTTTTTCATTAGTAATTTAAACTGAATGCCAAATTTACATTTTGTACAAAATAAAAAATAAAACAAATCAAACTTTTCCTTTTTGCTGGTGGTCTTAAGTATTACAAGTGTCTTGTTTCCTTTATAGTATAACTAAATGTTTTGTTGTCTGAATTTTTTTTATCCTCCAATGTCTCAAACAGTTGTCCAGTGCAGATACGATCACATCAGCCATTAGGTGGCACTCATTTCCTTACTAAAGTTTGTGAATTGGTGTTGTTTTGAGTCATGATGCCAAGAATATTAGAGTAAACAACATAACTGGTTTGGGAAACATATCCTCCTTCCATTGCCTTGGTACCATTTAGCGTACACAAAAGAAGATTGCTAGATTCTTCAGCTTTAATGTTTATCTTTTAGTCAGAGCAGATACATCCCTTCTGATTAAAACAATTATTCAAAATTTGAATGTTTGGATTGAGGCTCGTTCAGATCTTCCTGAACCACTCTCTCATTACGCAGCAAGAATAAACAAATGGTTCCAGCTACTCTTGTGCTTATTAGGTAATACTTCTTTTGCATCAGGGAGAGAGGGAGGGACAAGTTCAGACACAGGCCAGGCAGCACTAAAAAAAAACTGTTCCCATCACTAATATTATTATAGTAACACAGTGACTGAATGTCCTGCAATTTCCATCAAAATTAAGCTCTAGGTTTTCTCTTGTATATATGTAAGGCTGTGGCAGTTTAATAAATACAAAGTTCTGTCATGAAACTCTAAGTGGCAGAGGCTGATCGATCCTTAACTCAGTCTGCTTGCAATCACATCGTTCTCTATAGGGCACAGCTGATTGGTTCCTGCTGTATTAGTAGCCATTGAGCTCGCTGCTCTACTTTCAAACACTTCAGCATTTGCTATAGCAGTTTGTGATGGGAAGTCCGATTCCTTTCCGTGAACTGGTTCTTTAGGACAGTTCATTTCAATGAACTGGTTTAAAAAAACAAACCGATTCACCAGTTAATTTGCATATTCACACAATGATGTCACATATGCACAATAATGACATGAAACGTGAATGTTTTATATATCTCAAGCATATATAGTTAACAAACTAGTCTTAATCAACTCACCTTTTTACGTAAACTATGAGAAACCATAAAAAAGCATTAATTTTGCCCCTCATTCAAGTCAAGGGGTCGTTCACACATATGCTTGCATCAGCAGCTCATTGGTTCTTCGTGAACATGTCCGAGTCAGAACTGTTTCCTGAGGTTCAGTGTACTGGTGGTGACTCGAGAACTGTTGAAATCATTAACTGACTCTTGGACGGTTCAGTCCGAATTGGTGAACTAATTCAGCCAGTTCACTAAAAAGAACCGGTTCAAATGAACAATTCGTTTGGGAACTGGACATCTGTAGTAGCAGTTGCAGCGCAATTTCAGAAACCCTCCACCAGTGTTGCCAAGTCCGTGGTTTTGCAGCAGAATTGCGCTACTGTAACACTGTTATCGCGTTTTGTTGTGAAATCCTGGCAATCCTGCCCTTCCCTTTCCCCAGCTCCACTTGTATAAATCTGTTAAGGGTAAAAAAAACACAATGCATGCTATATTGTACAACAGCTGCATGTCTTATTTGCTCACAGCAGTGTGTCATGTGTGTATTGCCATCCGTACTTTCATTGCAGCAGCAGCAGCATAGCAGATCTATTTCACCAAGACCAAACATATAAACATGTCATGTTTGTTACCATTCCAAACACTCCAAGGGTTGTCATGACAAACAGCAATATACTATAGCAATTTTAATGTAATTTTTAACAATAAACTTGAAATTTTAGTAATTTAATTCAATTCAAAGGGAGGGGCTGTTTGGAAACTCATAGTCATGACCACACATTTTTTTTTAGCCTTGGTTTAATCTCTGACATTTATTTCGGTTGAAGCTGAGCAGGTGGATGAACCACAGTGTCTAAACTCTGCCATTCGCTGAGGTCAAGATCTCCATGCTCACTGCAGCTGCTGTCAGAGTGTGTCCTCCAAAGAATACCAAACAGTTATTAAAGGTTTCCGTCTGGTGTTCTAGGCTAAGTGGTCTTCTGTTTGAGTCTTTGCAGGTAGACAACAGGAACAAAGCTCTCAGTAGTCTTACGGCACTGAGAATTTGTCATTGTGCCTCAGCCCCACTCATGTGCAAAAGTCTTGCTCTTGGCTTGTTGAAACACTCCCACTGTACTTTCCACATTGCATAATGTTTCTTCAGAGAGACCATGGCAATCTGCAAATATTTGGTATGACGGAGTGATTAAGTGGTGGAGGATGTGGCATTTATCTAAAAAGCTCTATAAATAAAACACAGATGTTCAAGATATTGTTGGATACAATATCTCAAGAAGGTATGTCTGTTAAAAGTAACCCAAACCAAAGGTCACATTGCTATCTTTTGAATCACATTAATATGAAAAATGTGCACCTTTATTAAATCTTAAAGGCATAAATATTATGGCAGAAATTATTACACATACTTTTTTACGTACTTGTTGTTTAACCAAACATTTTTAAAAGCAATTCCTATCATTGTAGAGGGAATGTATCTGCGTTTTGAACACTGCCATTCAAAAGTCGAATTTTCAAGGCTGCATTTGTTTGATCAAAAATAATAAAAATAGTAATATTGTGAAATAGTGTTGCAATTTAAAACAATATATTTTCTATTTGAATATATTTAAAAATGTAATTTATTCATTTGATGTGAAACTGAATTTTCAGCATCATTACTCCAGTCTTCAGTGTCATATGATCCTCCAGAAATCATTCTAATATGCTGATTTGTTACCCAAGAAACATTTCTTATTATTATAACTGTGAAAACAGTCATGCTGCTTGATATTTTTGTTGAAATGGTCAAATATTTTTTCTGGATTCTCTGATGAATAGAAAGTTCAAAAGAGCAGCATTTATTTGAAATAGAAATCTTAACATTATAAATGTCCTTCCTCTCACTTTTGATCAATTTAACGCATCCTTGCAGAATGAAAGTTTTTCTTTCTTTCTTTTATAAACTTACTGACCCCAAAGATTTGAACGGTATAGTGTATGAGAACAGTATGTCATCTTCATGTTCTTCACTGATAAATGAGGTCCTTGTTTTTATACCATATGTAGGTATAAGGTGGTGTGGCACATCATTATAACGATGAGGCATTTCTTGATCCACCTAGTGAGTAAGCATGTATTATGAGTGAGCTCATGTCTTACCCGGATACAAACTCAGCTTGTGATGTCCAGTGAAGGGAGGGGCCCATTTTGGAAACTCATAGTCATGACCACAAATCACTGTTTCCCAGTTGGCTTAAGTCTGTTTGCTAAGTTTTACATGAGCTGGGTGATATTTGCGTGACTGAAATTAGACTGCAAACTGTATTCAACAACTCTCAAACACAAACCACTGGTAGTTGATTCCACACGTCAATAATCACATGTGCTGATCGGTTATTGTTAATGAGCTTTACTGAAGTGCTCTAGCATAAGGTACAGTATATGAATTTACTAAGGATTGAACATTGAAGATTTTTATGCATTTCTAAAAAAGTCAATTTTATTTTATTTGACCATATTGAATATTTTATTTTTGTTTGAAATATATAAATATAATGGGGTTAGCCATGAGTGGAAACACCAGACAGGAAGAGGTTAGTGTCACACAGGAATATGACTAAGGGGGTCACCGATTTGGATTCTAGGTCATCAACTGAGCCAAACGTTTGTGCTCCCCTTCATAACCCACACAAGCGTTCCCATTCCTCCAGCTGCTTCTGTCCATTTATCCCTCGCTCCCAGACTTCTAAAATAGATCTTGTGTAACTTGAAAAATCCCCTTGCCAATGTCCACTAAAAATACCCATCTTGATCAAGGACTGGACACACTCTGCTGCTCCAGATTATAATGTTAATGTTTTTGTTAGCAACAGTTTTACAAGGGAGTCTGAAGATGATCTGACCCAAATTACAATGCAATGAATGATGGACATATTTTACCAAATGGTTTTATGAGCTGCCATAGACTCCCATGTAATAAATGAATGAATTAGTCTATCTGTCAGTCAGTAAGTAAGTAATTAAGTAAATCATTTTTGAATTGCAACACAACTTGGTATAATGTGCAAAAAGCTTCCCAAAATGTTTGGGGACAAAATAACCTAATGAACAATCATAAATATGCATATGGTTATAGTCTACCTTTGAATTATTTTATCCTAAAATCACAGACCTATGCTACTAATTTTTTATCATCCATCCTGCAAGTCCACGATTACATTTTCTTTAAAAAAAAACCAAAACAAAAAAAAACCACACAAACAGCGTTCAGTTTGTAGCGCCACCTATTGGCCAAAAGTTTTTAGCAAACATATTGTACCTAATTCAGATTATTTTTCATAAAATGATCACTTTGGACTCTTTCTGTAATTTTGCAACCAAAATACGATAATTATTCAACACTTACTGATACAATGCGTCCTCTTTTGACCCTTAGGTTGACTGGACATAACCCTTGATCCGTCATGTCATCAGTAGCCTACCTTTAATACTGTACGGAATACAATGAGGGAGATTTTGCATATGCTGCATCTCATAGGCGTGTTTGCATAACCCTTCCCACCTACTCCTGCACTTCTTCGGCCACTTTCATCAGTTCATTTTCAGACAGCAGCTTTAAAGAATAATTTCGTAGCGCGTGAAGCTCCACGACACAAAAAGCCTGAAGTCCCTCTAGTTTTTTTATTTGCATTTTTTACGCACAAATGTTTTTGCTCCAAGGCAACTAATTGCAATACACTGAGAATCTCTCGCTCTGGTGTGTAACGTGATGCAGTTGTTTCCGTAAATGGTCTTTACTCGATGGCGACAGTTCGGTGGTGCTGAGCCGCATGAGGTGCAGCTCGTGCTCCTCACCAGGAACATTTCACTTAACGAGCCACTTGACAGCCATATATTTGAGTCGGTTTTACTTTTTCTTCAGTGGCGGGACGGTAAAAACATCATTTCCATGCGCCTGACTTCATTCGAGGATACTGCATTTTCTACAGAAGAATGACTTCAGTGTGGAAAAGACTACAAAGAGTTGGCAAAAAGGCCACTAAATTTCAGTTCGTGGCTTCGTATCAAGAACTTGTTTTGGAATGTACAAAGAAATGGTAAGTTATGATTTCTTTTCCGTTATAGCGCTTGTGCTTCCTAAATACGCATTGCTGAAGGGCGGTTCTTCTGACTGAAACAGTACCATGCGCGCACACTGTATCTTATTTTATTTAGCGTTGGTACTGTAAATGATTGTGAAAAGAACAATTAACAGAGCACTCGGTATTTAGAACGTATTTGAAATGCACTGGAGAACGTTGACAGCCACACATCACTTCCGCCTCCAACACTCGTGCTGTCAACATTGAACATATTACGAACATCCATCATGTTGACCTAAGCAGAATAAAGTGCTGCTGCTTCTTTTCATTTTTATTTACCTCACTCACATAAGCGGGAGTAAGAGTTGTTTCATCGTTGCAAATTGAGGGGTGTTGCTTTTGCTTTCTGTTTAAGTGTTATCGTTGTCATTTTCTCAGTTATATTCATATATTATATTATAAGAGCTCAAAAGAGCATTGAATTCCTCTCCACTCCATCCTTAAATAGTCGGGCAAATACTTAATTGCTGTTTTCCAACACATTACACCCCAAATGATATGTTTTATGCAATATACTGCTTTTTTTCTTAAAGGTTTTCTATGTGAACACAGTGTTGAGGTGAGCGAATTAAATAATTAGATTAGTTCTGGTGTCTTGATCAGGAGACAGCTGTTGACAGACAGGGAGTGTTTCTGTCCTCACATTCATTTGTGACACGTGCTTATCTATGATCAATGACAGCACCATTCAGTCTGATTGGATTTGAAAAAGATAATCACAAGTACACAGCAAAGACAAAAAAGACACAGAAAAAAATCAGAGCAATCAAATCAAATTACTTTATCATCACTACACCTTATACAAAAGTGCAACAGTGAGAGGAAATCTTGGGTGCATCATCCACCAATATTACAGCCATATAATGACATTATAAGACAATAGGCAATAGAGGCAGAATTCACTGTATACACAAGATGTTCTTGAGTGCTTCCGTTGGAATGGATGCTTAGTGTTTTAATTATGGCGATATTGACTATTAACAATATTCTCTGAACAAGTCATGGCCTGGCAAATGAATCAACCCCGTTGTGCAATGGCTTGTCATCTGCCTCTAGGAGAAACTGAGTTCCTGTGTAATTTCTCCCTATTAGAGTTAAGCACTGAAATCTCTGGCACAGAAGCTCTGAATCATCTTATTGGTGATCTAAATGTTTCAGCAATGCTATATTCTAGACATGATTTATTCTTTCTTATTTAATATGGACTCATATTTATACTTTCAGCATCGCTATTGGAAAGGAAGGTTGGGTTAATGGTAAACTTGAGAAGTCATAATTGTTGTTATCACCTAATGAGCTTTCAGCTGATGTCCAATGTCTACATTCTCTTGCAACACTGAGGAAAGAAATTCCTGTCTCTTTTCCAAGCTTTCTTTTGCTGACCTAAACATGAGTATTGTAGTACAACTTTCTTAAAATCTCTTTTATAGAGCAGGCAGTGTTTCTAAAAGTGAAAAGACACTACAGAATTTGTATTTCTGTAAACTCGTCGGATCATGTGCAGCTTAAGGGATGATTTACAGTATGATTTTTATATTCTGCCGGTGGGCCAAAGTCTGTTAATGTTACGCCACAGCTGAGAAGGGTGTGAGCTGGAGATATTAGACAGCTGAGAGATGAAACAGCAGTTGCTTCTGTGATATAACTTGAACTGGGTATGTGTATGTGAGCACGTGTTTATCTGACATGTACTTTACATGTCAAAGTGATGAAAAAAGAAGGACTGTATTTCAGAAAGAAAATTACAGAAAGAGAACTCATTTTTCCAACCAAGCTGCCAGTCTATTTTTACGTCCATCTGCGCTCTACCCACGTTCCCCCTCTTCTCCTCCTAACTTATCCTTTTAGACCGTTCTGCCCTGTTGCTATTACTAGCTGTAACCCGAGTAAGAGTTGGGTCTCGCTTCTCTTTGTGTAGCAGTTCGTGCTGCCACTGACACACATATTACATTTACCTTTGCAAACATCAGTGTAAACAAAAATGGATGATCCCGCTGTATTGTGACATTTACTTCTGGGTCACGCTCTTTGAGAATCATATTAGTGAGTTTAAAGGAATATTATTATTTTTTCCTTCTTTGAAACTTATGCCTTGATTTTTTCTGTGGAAAGCAGAAGTAGCCATTTTCTAGTGGTCCATGTGACTCATACGCTACAATAGTTGTTTTTATGCGCATTTTGGGATTTTGCTTTAAAATAACGCTGGGCGGAAACAGCAAAATGTACATAAATTCTAAAAATGTGCATAAAAACGATTGGGCTCAATTGAGTCTGATCATTTTTTATATGATAAGAAGACACGCACATAAATTATGATAGAAACATATTCACTGAATAAATCCTTTAATGCACAACAAAAAACTCAAATGACTTTGCCTAGAGGTTGATAAGATAACTGGACTAAGCAGCAGACCAATTTCATTGCAAAGCATCTCAAATATTGGTTTGGTCTTTCTGAAATGCCTAAATCAAAGCCTGTCTTCATCAGAATGATTTGGTATAATGACCTTTCACATGATTGCGTTCCCAAACACCAGTGGCCTGTTTCACATAGCCAGTTTCAGTTTCTGCCCAGGGAAGTTTGAGTTTAGTATGAGCAAACTCTGTTTTTTTTGGACTCTAGAAGGTGGAGTGGTTTTTGGCGGTGTTCATTGCCATGGTAACTTACGCTGCATGGATAACCTGCTCCGGAGCAGGTTTTATTCTAGGTTAGGGATCGCAAACCCAAACTGGACCAATCAGCTGTGAGTAAAGATGCAATAAAGCCACTCCCATGTATTTGCTCGCTACAAATGAATGGAGTTTAGATTGAAAGAAATTTTAATCAGACAACGTTTATATCGAGCATTGTAAGCCAATTGAAACTGATTTAAACCAAGTTGGATTTATCTGGATTTGTCAACTCGAAACCGATTCTGAAACTCAGAGTTTGTTCTGCTAGCTTCATGCAACAGGCCTCAGGCATCTGAATGCAATATAACCTAACAGCGTTTATTCACTGTTTCATCTGCAGACTCTGAAACGCAAGTCATTTATGATGCAGGAAAAAAAAGAATCACAGTGGCTACCCTGATTGCAGAAACTTCCATTTTTATTACAGATATTTTGAGCGAATATGCCAGGAAGTGACGATTTTGTTCTCTAGAACACATGGGATGGAAACGCTGTTTTATTCGCAAATCTTTTATGCAATATTCCAATTTGCAACTTTGTATGGAAACAGAGAGCTATTCATGTTTTAAAGCTATGTAATAGCGTTGTGTGATGAACAGGGAGAAACCTCAATTTGTGTTTCATCATGAGAGCAAATACTGTACTGTTCAAAAGTTTAGGGTCAATAGTAGTTTACTCTGCAAGGATGCATTAAATTGATCAAAAGAGACAGTAAAGACATTCACAAAAACTTGAACTTGTTTATTCACATGAAAAATCATGGTTTCTACAAAAATATTAAGCACCACTACTGTTTTCAGTATTAATAGTAATAATAATGATAAGAAGAAATATTTCTTAAGCCGCTAATCAGCATTTTAGATTGATTTCTGGAGGATCATGTGACACTGAAGACTGGAGTAATGATGCTGAAAATTTAGTTTTGACATCACAGGAATAAATAGTTTTTTTTTTTTTTTTTAAATATATTAAAATAGAAAACAGTTCCTTTAAGTTGTACTAATATTTCACAATATTATATACATTTTACAGTATTTTTGATCAAATAAATGCAGCCATGGTGAACATAAGAAACATCTTTCAAAAACATTAAAAAATGTTAAAAACTTTTGAACGGTAGCGTATATGACTTTCTTTCCCTTCCCTTCGGTGTTTTTGTATGGTTGATGACAACCCTCATATCCCAAAATATAAGTTGCCGTTATTAAATGTGAACAGCTGTTTGTAAACACACAGTAAGACTTGAGTGAGATCAGAGGCCAACACCCCTTGTGCTCTGAGCCAAAGTCAGCTCGGTCATGTGACCTTGCCAAGTTTCCTCCAATTCTTAATGCAGTGTGCATGACACTAACTGAACAGCTAAGAGGTGTACAATGGGCTCACATCTGAACAATTCACTACCAAAGGGCAAGTTTATTTAGGAAACATGTGTCAGAGCAGATGTGTACATGCGAACAATTGGTAAAGATAATTTCCATTCATTTGTTTTTAAAGCTCCACTCTTATTGATTTGCATTTTTGCTGGCAATATGTCATCATAAAGTTCTTGATATTAGATATAAGGCTTATCTAGGTCTACAGGGTGCTGGGTGAACTCAATAAACATTCTTTAACATAACAGGAGCAGGAAGCTTTTTCTTTAGCCTTTTAAAATTTGTATGTGGCTGTATGGGTAGTAATACAGAGGAGTAAATGTAATAGATGTTCCAAATGACACCAAATTTAATTTTGGTCATTAAGTAAGACAAAGTTTCATCCCGCAATCGATTATTTGTTTTTGGTACTTGTTTGTGAGGGATAGATTCCTCCAGCTTGGATTCGTCTTGTATGCGAGGCCTTGCATCATGTGCTCTTGTTTTGTTTTGGGTTTGAAACAGTTGGCAGCATTTATTGATTCCTTTCTGCCTCTGGGTAACACTGGGAGACCAGATCACAAGATCTGTTTCTCTGCCTGTAGCTTCTTGTAGACACATACACAAACAAGCAATGCCACTGTGGCTTTCTCAAGATCATCTTGTATTGGCTTTATAAGCAAGCATGAAAAAGTGTTTGTCTCATTATGTAAATCTTCATCAATAGTAATTAAAGGACCCATTATTCAACTTGTAAGCTCCCACTCAGCACTCTCTTTTTTATTTTATAGGCAACCAGACAAACTGAGAGTGGTGTGGACAAGGAGGAACAGACGCATTTGCTCCAAGGTACAAAGATAAACAATCTTTAATTGTCTGCCAATGAATTCATATTAAATAATATTACTTAAAATATCTTTAATGTTTTTATTATAATGATATAAAAAAGTACAAATATTATGAAATATAGTCTAGTTCCATATACTAAATTATTTGTGAAAGCAAGGGTATCTTAGTTTATGACTGTGTCCAGTAATCCACCATTTCAAGATGATTTTATACCAAAACTTTCAGTCAGAACAGTGTACTGACAACTTATTATGTTTAACCGTGCTTTATTTACAGTGATTTACAAGGGTTTACAATGATTACAACTGCTGTACAATGTGGATTATTAGGACTGACTGACAGTCTTATTATTTTCTCATCAGCTTCATGCATGGCAGCCAGGCATCAAAAATCCCTACAGGGGGATGGTAGTGTGGCCCGTACCTGAGAATGTGGACATTACCGTCACACTCTACAGGGTATGACACCAGTTTATTACACAGCTATACGATATATAAAGATACATTGCATGCAATTCACAACTTGTTAAAGATACTAACAGATGCTATTTTAATTTGTGTCAGTAAATAAACTTTTTGAATATGCTTTTATTTCACAGGACCCACATGCGGATGAGTTTGAAGATAAAGAATGGACGTTTTTCATTGAGAATGTGAGTTATTATTATTTTTTAAATAAAGGTGAAGTTTCTCTTATAGTTTATTGAATTTATTTTACTTTTATATACAGTATATACACCCACCTGCCACTTTATTAGGCACACCTTGCTAATACAGGGTTGGACGCCCTTTTACCTTCAGAACTGCCTTAATTCTTATTGGTATAGATTCAACGAGATTCTTGAAACATTCCTTAGAGATTTTGATCCATATTAGCATAGTATCGTTTGCTGCACATTCCTGATGTGAATCTCCCATTCCAACACATCCAAAAGGTGCTGTATTGGACTGAGATATGGTAAATGTGGAGGCCCTTTGAGTGTAGTGAATTCATTGTCATGTTCAACCAGTACCAAGAAACCAGTTTGAAATTATTTGAGCATGTTATGCTCAGAAGATGGGCACATTGTGGTCATGAATGAATGGACATGGTCAGCAACAATATTCAGGTAGGCTGTGGTGTTGAAACAATGCTCAGTTGGTACTAAGAGGCCCAAAGTGTGCCAAAAAATACCCCCCACACCAGTACACCACCAGCCTGAACTGTTGATGCAAGGCAGGATTGATCCATGCTTTCATGTTATTTAAGCCAAATTCTAACCATACCATCTGAATGTCGCAGCAGAAATCGAGACTCATCAGAACAGGCAACGTTTTCCTTATCTTCTGTTTTCCAATTTTGATGAGCCTGTGCGAATTGTTGGCTCAGTTTCCTGTTCTTAACTGACGGGAGGGGCACCAGTGTGGTCTTCTGCTGCTGTAGCCCATTTGCTTCAAGTTTTGATGTTGTTCATTCAGAGATGCTCTTCTGCAGACCTTGGTTGTAACGACTGGTTATTTGAGTTACTGTTGCCTTTCCATCAGTTTGAACCAGTCTAGCCATTCTCCTCTGAACACTAGCAATAGTAAGGCATTTTTGCCCAAAGAACGGCTGCTCACTGGATATTTTCTCTTTTTCAAACCATTCTTTGTAAACCCTAGAGATACTCATGTGTGAGAATCCTAGTAGTTTCTGAAACACTCAGACCGGCCCATCTGGCACTAACAACCATGCCACATTCAAAGTATCTAAAATCACATTTCTGATGCTCAGTTTGAACTTCTGCAGATTGTCTTGACCATGTCCACATGCCGAAATGCATTCAGTACCTAAAGTGGTGGGTGAGAGTGTGTGTATGTGCATTATATCTATTAGTTATTATTAGTGTATTATAGATTCGTTAAATTTTGGGTTTTTTTTTATTTATTGTCTACATGAACATAGATGTGAAAAGTTTACTTTTTATTATTCTCAAAGTTCACTAAAGTAACCTTCCTATTCTACAGGAGACAGCTAAGGGCAGTCGGAAAGTTCTGGCATCTGTGGACTTGAACATGAAGAAGTTTGCCAGTGCCACACACTCACAGACGGACCTGATGCTCAAAATGAAGCCTCTGTCGGTTAAGGTGGTGGAGGCCACACTGAAGCTCTCATTATCCTGTGTGTTCCTCAAGGAGGGGAAAGCTACGTGAGTTCTCCCTGTTGAAGTTATAACACTTGCATGTGGTGTTAAATTCATGTGGGAATCATGTGGGAATGTGACCACAGCAAGTCTTTTTTTTATGAGAGCACCAAAACCGAATGCACGAAAATTGTTGCAAAAACAAAAGGCAACCCATTCCTTGATTTCTATTATGAATATTTGGAGTGCGTTTGGATCTAACAAGAGAAATGGCTGCCTGCCCAGGAGGTTTATTGTTGGACATAGGGGTGGGTTTCTTCCCTGATATGTGCAGTTCAAGAAGCAGAGCAGAAATTTCCAAAACAATACAGCGAACTCTCAAATCACATCGTTGAGAGATGCTGCATTAGGACGAAGTAATGTAAAAGAATTTCGTGCCAAATCTCCAGTAGAACAAATAACTTTACGTAGTTTCTGGAAGTAAAGACACAGTTCACACAGTAAGGTTTTCACAACAGGTTCAATGAAGTATTATACCTACACCTCTTGACAAATAACCTACCTAACAGTTCTTGACCAGTTATGGGTTTCCTCTGTAGGGACGAGGACATGCAGAGTCTGGCCAGTCTGATGAGTGTAAAACCAACAGACATTGGGAACCTGGATGACTTTAATGAGAGTGATGAAGAGGAGGATAAGAGATCCAGTACTGGCCTTAATCTCAGTACTGCAGCTCCAGGTATTAACAAAAAACAATGAACACATACAATGGAGACCAAACATCTGAGACCTCATTGAAAATCGGGGTTCGAATGATGTGATACAGAGTAACATTATGATGTAAAATGCAGAAGAACTATTTTAGATTCTGTACTATTGTTTTTGGTGATAATATGACTTGTAATGAAAACTTAAATTATACAAATGTACTAGTGGATTTTAGGAGCCCATATATAAAATACTTGCACACTCATATCTAGTATTCTTTATCTTGTATCCTTAACCCTTTGCCTTCTTGCATGAATCACTACTGTTGCATGTGTATTTTCTCATACCATAGTAACCCTTACTTCCTCACATGCTAGAACTTTTCCTTCTCTCTTTTACTCACTGTCAGCATCCCACCTTCCTCTTCGATCAACACGTTCCCAAGAAAAGAGACCCGCATCTCTAAAGAGCACTTCAGCAATAGGTACATTTTACATATTTACATATCCTCTTTGCATATTCTCTCTCTACACTATTTTCAGTCATAGCATGTGTCTCATCGTGTTGGTATATTTTTATTTCTTTATAAAAATAAGTTCATTTAAACTACATCCAATTAATTCCGTTAATTGAAATATTCCTTGAACATTTCTGGAATATGAATTTTCACTGTTGTGGTTTTGTTGCTTATGATTGTCACATTCATTGCTTTGACTTGCATTTCATCATGAATGCATCATGTAGACCACTCACCTCTCAAAGAAAAAAATATTATTTACTCATCCTCATGTTGTCAGGACCCTCATGTCTTTTTTTCCCTGCAACTCAAAAAGAATTTTGAAACATTTTCATGCAACTTTTTTCTTAACTAAAGTTTATGAATCTTTACCTCATTATTGAGATGCATTGTGAAATCTGAAATTGGGTCACAATTCAATTAGATTTGATTGGATTATTTTAGAATGGTGCATAATTAATTATAAAATATGATACAAATTAGATAAATGTAACTGGAAAGTCAACTTGCATGAGTCAGAAATTGACAAAATGATAAATCAGGCTGTACATTCATAGTCTCAAAACTAAATCTGGGATAATGTACACTTCCATTCATAATTTAGGGGTCAGTGATTTAAAAAAAAAACTGTTTTCAACAAGGTTTATAAAAGAATCAGTGTATTAAAATCATTTCTGAAGGACCATGTGACACTGAAGACTGGAGTAATGACTGCTGAAAATTCAGCTTTGCATCACAGGAATAAAATGACATTTTAAAATATGGAAAATTGACTTAACCAGTAATTAGAAAATAAATGAAATCTGTAATATATGGGGAAAAAATTACCATATTTAAATCAAGCAGATTCTGGGAATTTACTTTTTATATAGAAGTTCCTTTTTTCGGACAGACATGACTACTATGAACTGTAGTTGGAAAAGAGCATTAAATTCTCCTGTAGTGTTACACAGTAAAAAACTGCGTACAAGTTTGGAGTAACATGAGGCTGAGATAATAATCATCAAATATTCTCTTGTGGGAGAATTAATATTCAGATGTCTTTTACGATGATGCACCACCATCCTTCATGTTACATTGCTGCCCTTTCTCTCTCTCTCTCATCTCTATCTTTGTCTTTTGCCTCATCCTGTTTCCTAAATCCTGCTCTTTTACTTTCTCTTTCACTCTTTTGCTCTCTTTCTCCCTCCATTTTTCATGCTAACCTCAGTCATTGGTAAGGAGAGGCCTGCTGGTGGTGTCCTCTCACGCCCAGCATCTGGCGCTATCCATAACCCTGACCTGCCAGCACGTCCACCTTTACCCACCCCACCCAGTCCAACCCCTCGCACCATACCCTCACCCGCCCGCTCCAGACCGCCACGTCCACCACCCATTGCCCAGCAACAGGCCCCACCTGATTCCCCCACAGAGCAAAATACTACTGGTTCGCTCCCCCCAGCATTGCCTAAAGTCTTCCAGCCTTCCCCTGGCTCAGGTACCACAAATAGACTTAAATTAAACCGCTGGGATCGGCAAGTCACTGTACTGTTGGTTGCTAGTTGACATTCCTACTTGATTACAGTTATTTATATGTATGGTTATACTGCTTCTATGGTAACAACGTTTATAGACTTCAATTAGATGTTGAAGTTCTTTTTTTTACAAAATCATCTCTGCTACAATACCAAAGTTTGGGATCAGTAAGTTGTTTTTTTTCCAAAAGAAATTAATACTTTTTGTTCAGATGCATTAAATTGTTGACAGTAAAGATATTTATTTTACAAAAGATTTCTATTTCAAATGTTGTTCTTTTTAACTATTTATCAAATAATACTGAGAAAAAATCCATCATGGTTTCTTCAAAAATATTTAGCAGCACAACTGTTTTCAAAATGAAAATAATAAGAAATGTTCCTTGAGCAGCAAATCACCAGCATAAACCAGGTCAAACCAGCTGCCATGCTTCAAAACATGCTTCATGTATATGCAGTTTTTTTCAACAGGGTAGTCCTTTTTTCTTTCAAAATATTTTAATTTATTAAATGTGTCTAAAGCACTACACAAATGGTAACTATTTCACTTGAGGAAGTGAAGTCATTTTAGCATTTACTGGCAGTCGGTCCTTTTATTGCCGTCTTAACTGGAAAATTTCTAAAAATATTGGTATTTTTCTTCCACCACTCATGAGAAATGATGTTGTTTTTGACAAATACCAGCATCATATGGTACAATTTCATTCCCTTCTGCATTGTCATCTCTGAATTTTCATGGAGGATTTGGCCAAAATGTTGTTTTGAAAATCTTTTTGATCACTATGATGTGTAGGAATGCTCTTTGGGTGTGTGGTGCAAAAGAAATTGTTTTAGAGAACTGAAATTCACTATGGCCATATGCATTGCAATTTTTTTAAGAGTGATGATCGCATCTGAAAAAAATAATAAAGAAGAGCAAGAGCTGTATTTAGCTGCAGTTTGCATGTTTGAATTCATTGACAAGCACATGCATGTTTTATCACAGAGGAGCCATGCAAATTTTCTTTTACAGACATCACCCAGAGAAACAACTCTAATAGTAGTTATGCATCTGTGTATTTCCCAGCAAAGCCTGGACTTCTTGTATTTTTTCCCTGTATGTTTTCCCTCTATGATTGTGTCCAGCTCCTGTGTCTTTTCCAAGAAGACTGTCAGGCTCTGAGGCCCCTCTGGAGGGTCCTGTGACCTCTGACTATCCTCTGCTCAAACTCCCCCGGGCTTCTCTTTCTTCTCCTTCCGATCCCTTGCTCTCTCACTCTCCCTCTCCTCCCACTGTGAGCCCGAATGGTAAAGACTCAATTCAAAGTACATTTACTGTAATTCTATAAGGAATAGTACATCTTAGCCTGATTTGACTCTAAAGGAAACTTTAAGATAGCTTTTGGAGAAGTCAGATTCATGTCTCTCTTGTTCTCACTTTTTCTGCATCTCTGACTAATATTATTCTTTCACATGGTCTGCGTCCTCTTTGTGTCATTGCACTTCTGTCTCAGATTCTATTGGAGCACCTCGCACCATTGTTTTTAAGCCCAAGATTGTCCCCGGTGCTCGCCCTGTATCCCCCACTCCTGTCCCCCTCCTCGAACCCAAAACTTCTTCCCTCTCTCTCTCTGACACGCTTAAACGTCCATCTGCTGGCAGTGTGCCAGGTATTGAGAAATCTACCAGACTGCATGTAAACAGTAGAAGCAGCAATACTAAAGTACATTTAACAAGTGCATTAATGAAATAGGTTGAACGTTTGTTCAAATTTGACTACACTAAAAACATTTTTATAACTAGATTTAAATTTATTTTAGTGCAATGACAATATAAAAGTAAATTATTAAATTTTTTAAATCATTTTAATTTTGTCTTTACAGTGCGTGCATAATTATTATTAAGTCAATATTCTGATCATATTTTTTCCAAGCACATTTTACTAATTCCAAACCATATCAATCTTAATAACTACTATACATTTTGCATATAATCATTTACAAATGATAAATAATTTTGTTAACGAAGGCTGCAAGTGAAAAACTCCTTATATTCAGGTGTTCATAATCATTAAGCAGGTTTCCTTTTACAAGTAAAATGGGCCTAAAAACAGATTTAACTTGTGCTGAAAAGTCAAAACTTATTAAATGCCAATGAGAAGGATGCAATGCTAATACAATTCTAGAAATTGCAAAATTAAGGTGCGATCATTGGACAGCTAATGTTCATTGGGTCAGCAGAGTCATTAAAAAACACGTTGAGAAGATGCATGTTAACTGCAGAAGACTTGAAGAATCATGGTGGAGAATTTAGTGCGAAATCATCAGGAACCCTTTAGTTTCCAGTGCCACCCTTTTCCAGAACAGCAACCTATTTGGAGTCTCCAGAAGTGCAAGGTGTCAGGTTCTCAGAGAGAAAAGAAATCCTAAAATATGACCCCCACTTAAATGAGAATCACCAGCTTAAGTGTTGTGAAATATGATCAGAATATCGACTTAATAATAATAATATCCTCTAACACTTTATCTCTTTACCTCTAATACTTTATTTCTATCTCAAAAACTTCCTTTGCCTGATTTACTTATATATATATATATATATTATATTATATTATATTATATAATAATATATATATATATATATTTTTTTTATATTTATCTTTTTTTCCTCACAGTATTTGCTGAGCTAAATGAGCGGACAATGGCAGTTTCTACATCTCCCTTCTTCAGTGTCCCTCTAAATGAACCTGTGACACCTGTTCCTTTGCTGAGTAAACCAGATCTTGAAGCGCTTTGTGAAACATCTTTCCCTTCTAGTCAACTCTCCAAACCATCTCCACCACCGTCCCTTTCTTACTCCACCAGCAAACCCCTACCTGTCTCTTTTACCCCAGCAACTGCCTCCTCCTCTACCTCTGCTCTTGTATTGTCAACCACTGATGCTCTCACAAAGGTTCCCTACTGTTCACCTCAATCTTCTTCTGCACAGTCAGGTACTAAATTGCCTCTTTGCTTTCAAAGAGACTGTAATTGGAACTAGTGTGATTGTTGACAGGTCTAACAATTATAATGTACTAGAAGATTTATTTTGTGATTAAGGGTACATTTAAACAACAATGATGTACTAAAAACAAAGAGTTTTTTATTTGTATTTTTTTTGAAAACTTTCGCTTACAGACCACAGCTACATCAAAACAATCCCATTTCATACAGATCCGTGAAAACGACTAAAAACTCTATATTATGCATGCCAGGCCTATAGCTGCCAATGTCATTTTATAAAGAAACACTATGCCTGCGCACATGCGCATTCTTCTGCAGTTACTATAGACTGAACACGTTAAACACATGCGCATGAGGTCATCATTTTCACAAATTTCGTTTCATATCATTTGCATTTCAGGCCCCCGAAATGCTGTTTTCGTGTAAATGAACGGCCAAAACCCATAATAATTTTTTTTTTTTTTGTTGAAAACACTGTTGTGTAAATGCCTCCTAAATTACATCCATCATTAATATAATGTTTTGGGTGTAACTAGCTGCAACCACCACAAACGACTAGATATTTTGTTGTTCGCTTTAATTTATGTTTGCCATGTCATGCTAGATAGTCCCACCCACAAGGAGCTCTCATTGGTCCACAATCCCACTCATCATGCTCATTTGCATAAAATTGCAAGTTGTCTTTGAAAAAGAATTTATTGATTAAAACGGAATAAAACACATAATACATTAATGAAGTGATTGTGTTTTAGTTTATGTCACTTGTTTTCCAGAAATACCCAGGGAGCTCAACACACTTACGGAGGAGGATCAAACAAATCCATTTTTACAAGGTGAATAAGTATTCTTCACACTTGTCTTTGATTGTGTAAATGTCCTGAAAATGATTGAAACCCAAATAGATTAAGATCGATTAGCTTTAATTTATTTTAATAATTATTAGGATTCAATTTGCTGTTATCTTCCACAGATTTACTCGCTGAAGAACAGAAGACCTCCGAGCCCAAACAAGAGCAGGATCGCTCCTCTCGGAATGTCTGCAGCATTAGCATTGCAAATCAACAATCTCCTTCCTCCCTCCGTCAAACTGAAACCAGCAGCACTGAAAGAAAAGAGCTCAGACCTGCCACAGCTGTAAAAAGGTGGGCACTTAAACATTATTTTTTTGTTCTGGCATCAAGTATAATTCACGTATCAGCTTTGCAGACAGTCTGATTAGCAGAGGTGTATTCAGCATTTAGTATTTTGCTCTGTTTATTAGCGTTTCTGCATGAATGTGCATTAGGCTTCATATGGTCATAAATCCAAATGTATCTCTTTAAATGAAAAAGAAAAAAAAACAGTTCCTTAATAACAATTGGGGAAATGCATGACCTTGTGGTGAGCCTATCATAAACAGACCATGACATTTGCCTACACCAGCTGTGCAAATGTTTAAACTCTCTATTGCCTTCCCTCACCACTCCAATCCTGCATCTATCTCGTTTGTCCTGTTTTTTCGCCACTAACATTGCTGGCACAAAAAGTGCTCTCTAAGGAAAGCCTGCATCTAATTTTTTCAAACATCGCCATGCTTTGTGGCCTCTCACCCCATATTTTGCCACCTTTGACACCAAGTATCTTTGTCCTCCAGTCTTGGGCCTGTTGGCACATCATCTTTAGACACATCTGGAGTACAGCCTGCGGAAGCTTCCAGATCTGAGGAATTGGACATTGGGACTGTCCCTCCTCCACACCCATTCTCTGCTCCAGCAACAATACCTCACTCATCCACGATTTCCACTCTTTCAGAGAAAAATCAACAAGTTTTTATTGCAGAGAAACCACCTTTGGCGGAGGAAGAGCCGGATTTTAAAGTGGACGATTTTGATAAAGTGATCATAACCTCTAAACCCATTAAAGATGTTATTGTTAATAGACGCCCTGAGAAAGAACCTCTCAAAATTGACACTGAACAGCCAATGCAGTCCAGTCTACTTCAAACCATTTCAATAACCGATGATGACTTACTAAAGCAAACAGAAAACACAATAATTGAATCAGCAGGGGAAGTTCTTCCAAAAGAGGAACCGAACGAGCAGAATGCCAAGGGTGCTCTGCTTTGTGCCGACCTCAACAAGTCAGACGAGGACAAGATGATCAAGAAATTTGCCTCAACTGTGGTAACCCCTACAGAACAAAATATCCACAACGTTTCATCCAGCTCATCACCTCCACAGCAAGAACCTACAGATCTTCCCAAGCAAAAAAGTCAAGTGTGGATGGAAGAAGTCCTTGCATCTAAGGTCGACAGCAGTTTGAGAGAGCAAGAGTCCCATAAGGATCATCTGGACAAGATTTTAACTATTGAGGAGAGGTGAGTGTGTTGCTCACATGGTACTATTACACCCAAAATGTTGCTAACTTGAACTTTCCTCTTTTCTGCTACTTCCTCAATAAATCCATATCTGTCTTTTAATGACGTTCATTTGAATAGTTAGGCACATAAAACTCTCTTCAGTGTCATGAACAGCAACTGTTTTATAGATAACACAATTTAAATATACTAACAGACCTCAGTATGAACAGATAGGTGTTATATATTTTTCCCAAACCGCAAAATGACACTTTAGACTATGACTAGGGCTACAAAATGACTGTAGAATTACATCATCCACATACATTCTCCAGAAATTTACTTTTGAACTTCCTAAACACTTTACTAAATGCTAATTTCTTGACGTTTCTCTAGCTGTAACCATTTTCTTTCTCTCTCATTTTTCTGTTCCCTGTTATTCTCTCAGTCAAAATGAAATGGCCTTCATTCCAGCTGACAGGCCTAGCATTAGCCTCAAAGCAGCTGTCCCTCAGATACCAGCTCTGCCCAAAGAGCTTCCTCCCATTCATCCCCAATCCCTGGAGCCCAAAGTCCTTAAATGTATCTTAGAACAAACTCCAGCAGTCAGTGAACCACCTAAACCAGAGCTAATCGTGAAGGATTCAGACAACACGGTGTTAACGCAGAAGAGCATGGAGGTCCACTCACTTCAATTCACCCAAGCAGAAGTGCCAATCTGGAGTTCTCTGGAAGAGAAAGTAAAAGATCAGGAGCATGAAGCAAGAGATGAGGAATTAAATAAGCACAAAATGCCTCACAAGATGCCAAAAGAAGAAATTAAAGCGGAAGTGTTCACTAAAAAATCTTTAGATGGAGGGTAAGAGACATTTTGTCGGTGCCCAACATGGTCTCTAATGTTCAGCCATGGCCGAGTGCTTGCATGCTTGAGTTCTGTCACACACCTCATACAATTAAGTGTGTTAAAATGGTCTTTTGGGGCTTTTGTGCACTCTCATGTGTCAATAAGAGAGTGAGTTTTAGCAAGCCATACTTGGATAAATCCGTGCTAATATTGGTTTCGTGTTTTAATGAGTGTTATAGCCTGCAAATGAATGTGGATAAAGGTTCATTAATGCATGTTTGATCAAAAAAGGTAAGTATAATGTGTCATAAACCCTATTCCTTACCTCACAGTGAAGAAAAAACTGTAAACCAAATCGAGGATGCTGAGGATCTCGTTTTAACTGAACCAGTGTCCCAGCAGCCGATACCCTCCAATGTCCCAAAACTACAACCAGTTGAGACAGTTAAGGAGAAGAAAACAGAAGCTGTTAAAGTCAGTATACAAGTCCGTATGAAGCCTTCACTTCCTGTGATCTCCCCTGCTGTTGCTGCAAAGGAAAACAGGACATCACTGCATCTGGAGGAACTTTGCGCTCTGACGCCCAACCGGTCTCTGGATACTGAGTCTGATGGAAATGGTTCAAAGAAAAAGGTCACGTTTGAAGAAGAGACTGTGTTGTGGGCCACAGTAGAGGAGAAAACAAAAGAAAAAAGTGATGAGGTTGTTAGCATAGGCAAGTCGGTACCTGAAAAAGAGGTCCTGGATAGGGGGTAAGTGTTTGAGGTTTGTTAACCTCACTGCATGGAGTTTTCTGTGGACTGCGATCTATCTGGGCTTGCATAGTTTTGTCCATACTATTATTTGGGATGAAATATTTTTTGTTTGAAAACAATCAATACTTCTAATCCGCGAAAATGCATTAAATTAATCAAAAGTGACAGTAAAGACATTTATAATGTTACAAAAGATTTGATTTTCAAAAATGCTGCTCTTTTTAACTTTCTATTCATCAAAGCATCCAGGAACAAATGTATTACCGTTTACATAGTAAGCAGCACAACTGTTTTCCACATTGATAATAATAAAAAATGTTTCTGACATTTTCTGAAATATTATGTGAGACAAAAGACTGGAGTAATGGCTACTGAAAAATCAGCTTTGTCATCACTGGAATAAATTAAATTAAAAAAAATATTAAGATATTATTTTTAAATTGTACTAATATTTCACACTATTACAGTTTTTACTGTATTTTTGATCAAATAAATGCAGCCTTGGTAGAGTTAGAGACTACTTCCAAAAACATTAAAAACCTTGCAGAACTCTGACTTTTGAGCGGAAGACTGTATTGACCTATTAACAACACTGACAAATTTATTTATTCTGCCTGTGTTTCTAATGCATCTCTTAAAGTGAGCATTTGTTTTATTTGCAAGGAGTTGAGATGTTAGAGAGAGAATTTTGATATTCAAAAAATATTCTTGTCACTTACACTTTTTGGTCCATGGCAGCCAACATGGACTGGAAACATCAGAAACCAAGCCAGAGAAGCAAAAGGACTCTTTCGCTTTCTCCCCTTTCCACCACAAACTAAATAAAAATGCTATAAGAGAGAGCCTGACAGAAGAAAAGAAAGAGAAGAACACTGAAGTAAAAGATTCAGATAATAAGAAGTTGCTGCAAACTGGCAGTGAGAGAATTTGTACAACTCAGGCTGGACCTAAAGAAGATCTGAAGACTGTAGGTGACTCTTCAGGGACCGAACCTGGCCTTGAGCTTCATGTTGGAACAGACAGGACCTTGGACACATGCTTACAGGAACAAGACACTCTTTATGATCAGGAAGAAGTATCTGTAGGCTTCATACAGGGGATTTTCGGTGTTCTGTACAAAGGGTAAGTGTGGGACAATTCTGAGACTTGCACAGAGCTTCTTTGGCCTCGGCATCTGCATGGCTATAATTTCCTTATATAAGTTTCCCTGGAACACTGAAGAGTTGTTATTAGGTGTGATTGTGCATTTGCAAGGACACTTTTGCATCCACAGTCAGGGTGTCCTGTCGTAGCTTGCTTGTTTGGTTGATTAAATACTGGCTGGTGATTTTCAAGGCTAAATCAAAAACAGCCCTTTTGCGAACGGAAACTATTTGTTTTGTTATGGTGTAATGTAATTTTGTTATTTAAATATCCTCATCCTTTAGTTATGAGACCATGACATCTATACTACAGCAGCCAAGTGCAACAGAAACAGATGTTCGAGATGACACGATCTTGGACAATCAAGTTGGATCTGTGGTTGAAATTCTCCCTCCTGAGGCCTTCTGTGACACTGGAATTGAGCATCCAACTGATGATGAGCCCCAGGAAAACCTAATCAAGGAATTGTTACAGTCTAGCGAGTTACAGCTAGATATTCAGACAGCAGAGCCGGTGGCCATGAGCTTGGTAGATTGCTTGAAACTAGCTGCCAGAGAAACTCAAAGCAGATCCGTGAATTTCAAAGCCCAGGATGAAGGAAGCCCTTCTAAACAGAAAACAGCAATTGAGCAAACCCAAATACTGACAACAAAAAGAAATGATAAAAGTGTGAAGATGGAATTAAAGTCTGAGAGTGTGATGTCAAACGAAGAGCCATGCTTACCTCTGGAAACCACCAAAGAAGACATAACTACTAAGAAAGAGGTGCAAAACGTCAGTGCTGTGGAAACAGATAGTTCGGTGACGGTGGTAGACTTTGAGGAAATAAAAATACACGAAATCCCAAAAAGAAATGGTCATGGAGAACTTCTGCTTGGGAAGATAATTCCTGGCATGACAATAGCAGCAGATTTAAGGCCTATGGCGGAGTCGGAGGGTTCACAGGAGGAGATGGAATTTGAACTGGGTCAGGAAGACTTAGGGACAGTTTGGTCTGCTGAGCTATATATGGATGGAGGGTAAGTGCATGACCTCTGCCTGCACTGCCTCTCATTTTTATGACCTCCTTAGGATTGGCACGATTTGGGCAATGTTCCGTCTGGTTGACTGTCAAGCATTCTAGTTATTTGTATTTGTCTGTGGCAAGGGCTGGTGGTGTCTGTGTGTGACATAAAGCAGTGCATTTCCTGCGTTCTTGTAAGAGATGGGTTGGGATGCACTACCATTAAAAACTTTGGGTCAAAGATTTTTTATAATTAATAGTTTTATATATTTTAATACTTTATTCAGCAAGGACACATTAAATTGATCAAAAGTAACAGTAAAGACCTTTATAATATTACAAAAAGTTTCTGTTTCAAATAAATGCTGTTCTTTTGAACTTTATATTTATACTGAAAAAAATTATCACGATTTTGCTCAAAAATATTAAGCAGCACAACTGTTTTTAGCATTGATAATAATAAGAAATGTTTCACCAAATCAGCATATTAGAATGATTTTTGAAGGATCATGTGACTAAAGACTGTAACAATAATGCTGAAAATTCAGCTTTGCCATTACAGGAATAAATTACATTTTAAAATGTAAAGTTTTTCAATTGTTATACTATAATGTATTTACTTTATTTTTGATCAAATAAATTCAGCCTTGGTGAGAATAAGAGACTTCTTTAAAAAATCTTACCGATATTTGAGTGGTAGTGTATCTATTATGAGCATGAAACATATTGTGTTGGTTCCTTTTTTAATAGCACAGGCTTTGATTTTGGGCTCTCTGTGGTTTTTTAAAAAGGACTAAACAGCAGTTTCACAGCTTGTTTGTCTGTTTTGCAACTGCTGCTGCAAGCAAGCAGAAATAGTTAGCAAAAAAAACGTTTCACGGTGATTGTGGGCTAACGCTGATGTTTGTAGCCCCTTGCTGGGACTAATTGTGCCACTTTCACTTAATTGCATTTTTACTGAAAAACCTTTGCACGCTATAATAACCAAATTGGTAAGGTGCAACCTTTTGATATTATGTTCTGGTGTCCCATTTCTCACAGACCAGAGGAATCCTCAATACAGCCAATACCGCACCCAAGAGACTTCACAACTATTCTAACACTAGAAGCACCTCAGACCGCCTTTCCATCAGAATCTGTCTCTGTATTAAAAGACACTAAACTAACGGAAACTATTTCGCAATCTGTTGGCAAAGTTATTCCTCCCTGTCAAGATGAGAGTGTGCAGTCACCACCCCCAGTGCCTTTACAGGAAGTCGGTCCAGATGCCATCAATCAAAACAGTAGCGATGCAGCAGCTAACAGAAATGTGGTTCCACAACGTGATGAAAAAGGAACTACTCCTTCACATGTAACTACAGAGACAACAACTCTAAAGACTGTTGAGATGTGCAGTGATATTGTAAAAGAGACGAGTGAGAGTAACTTATCACCACTAGAGGGCGACAGTACCAAAACCATGTCTATTGATAACACTTCAAAAGTGTTGGTGGAAAAAGAGAGCAGTCCAGTCATCACCAAGATATCGGAAAGCATTATTGTAGCAGCCACAGTGAGACCAACAGATATGAACGTCGATGAGAATGTTTCTGGGCAAGACATTTCTCCAAGGAGCTCTGTGGTCCCATGGCCATTTCCCTCTCCTAAACTCGAAAGAAACCATGAGCTAACAAAACCTACAGAAAGTTTCAATTTAAAGGATGATGACTTCACCGAGGAGAATGCTCTGTTAGCAAAGATTCGTCAAATGGCAGAAGAAGAGACGACACAGCCTCCAGCTCCTGCTCCACGCACTAAGAAACGCCTGATCCCCTGCGAGTCTGATTTCCAACTTCCTCCAACTCCTCCCCTCCAACTCAAGTCTAGCATGAAACCTCCCATGGATGAGATAAAGCTAAATTTAGATCAGACTGAGATCACAAATACTATTGGACCTCAACCATCAGTGATTTCTCCAGAGGAAATTGACATCAGTCAGTCTCAGACTTCCTCTGTGCCACTGGAGAATTTTAAGTTAGATGATAGGGAAGCCAATATTAGAAATGCTGTTTTAGATGATAATATCCAGCTAAACAAGCAAGAACAAAATGTCCAGCTGGAATGTTTGGCAGCTGAAAGGGAGTGCCAAGATACACCAGCTGTTAAGCCCACAAACCAGACAGAAAGCACAGAAACAGAAGCTGAAACTAAGAGCAAGGAACAAGCAGATTTAAGTATTGATAAAAGTGAAGAGGCTCAAATAGAGCAGGATAGACCACCATCTCCAGTGCCTGATGAATTGTAAGTTTGAGTGTCGTGTAAACACTAAAATTCAGCCTTGTTTTCCCGTATTATGTTGTTTGAGTACCATTTTATGTTGTTGAACACTGTGTATGATAATATTTTGCATGTCTTTCCATTAACCTCTAAACAACACCCAAAATTTTCTAAGGGAAACTGTACCTGTTTTCCATAGCAGAACAATAATGAATTCAAAATCTAAGTTCAAAACCAGGTGGAACAAAAACAATGATGAGGAATTTTTTTATAGGGCTAAAAATCGACGTCATGTCAGTATGTCTAACATATTTCCTGTCCTTTTTACAGGGCTCGTCATCCTCAAGAAAAGGTTTCGTCTGATGTAACCCCAGAGGCTAAATTGAGCGAGACATCATCTAGAAGCCCAGACAGCATGCAGGTTAATGGACAGACCACTGTAGATGCATCTCATGTGATTGTACCCCCAATGCGCAGTAAAAAGAAAATCATTCCACCACCCATGGACCTCACAGTAGTAAATACAATGGATGAATCAAATAAAGAGGGTTCAGCAGTGCCTGCGTGGAATGTGAGTGGCATTTGTTTAAAGTACATGTCAAAATGTAGACTTCTTTTTTCTAATCAGGTCTTGTTTTCTTGGTCTTTCCATTTATCACTATACAGTTTGCCAGTCCACTGCCTAGTCCTGGTCTGGTGACCTCCAGTCAGTCCTTGCTGGAGTGGTGTCAAGAGATCACAAAGAACTATAAGGGAGTAAAAATCACAAACTTCAGCACCTCTTGGCGTAATGGCCTGGCGTTCTGTGCCATCTTACATCACTTTCACCCTGAGATAATGTAAGTTTCATGTCTATAGTATCCAGCAGCTCAAAGCAAACTCATTCTCTGTTGGTGATTCAATTTATGTTCAACAGGCTAAACCTCTTGATTGTTTGGTTCAATTAACTGCCTTTTTGTACAAGAACAAAAAATGAGGAAAGTACAATATATCTGGACCATAGAAATATTACATTGCATATTGCAATATAAAGAAAATTTAGCATTGGTGCATGTTGATTCAGATTTTTCATTTGTTATTATGTACTGACCTAGTTGTTGTTTTCCAGTGACTTTGATGCATTAGAGCCTCACAACATAAAGCAAAACAACAAAAACGTGAGTTTGGCTAAAGTAGATGTTCCACATATAGACATTTTTGAACTACATACAAAAAATAAACCCTTAATTTGTGCTACCTTTTTTTCTCCTCTTTCAGGCTTTTGATGGTTTTGCATCACTGGGAATCTCTCGTCTGCTGGAGCCCTCAGACATGGTGCTTCTCTCTGTGCCAGATCGCTTGATCGTCATGACGTACTTGTGCCAAATCCGTGCACACTTCACCGGGCAGGAGCTGAGTGTGTTACAGATAGAGCAGAACAACAGTCAGTCCAGCTACGCATTGGCCGGGCCAAATCAGCGGCCGGATGTACACGTAGCAGCCAAATTCTGTGCGGAGAGGCTCCAGGCTGGATCTGTGTCAGGAGACAATAACAGCAGGGACTCACTGGGAGAGGAGGGAAGTAACATTGTGGTTAAGCCCAATGGAGGTCTTGTTCCTCCACCTCGGACTAAACGTGCTGGAAAAGTGGACGAGAAGGAGACACAGGAAGGTGCGCAGACACCTGTGGCCCCGCCAAGACCAAACGCGGCTGCTTCCAGATCAGGATTCGGGCACATACGAGATGCGGATCTAATGAAGAAACGGCGGTCGCGACTGAAGAGTGAATCCATGGATGAGCCTGATTCAAAGGAGCAGCCAAAGGAGGTGAAGGACATTGAATTTTTCCTTTCCTTGCATTTATGTGTTTTAATATTTAATCAAATCATCTTTTTTCTACTAACCTCTGACAGTCAGATAAAAGTGAACCAACAGTTGAAGGAACAAATGGTTCAACAGCTGCCAGAGAAAGTGGCGAAACAGGTAACCTTCCTAGACATCTTCCTAAAAAACATTTTGAATTTGGAAATATTGGGTATTTCACATTCTAATTTACCTCTTTTCACCATTTACTGTGTGTTCAGAACCTCATGAAGCAAACCAAGATATTAAGTCAGCAGATAATGAGACAATGGTCAGTATACCTTCAGTATTTGAGATAATTACAGTGTTTCTTTCATCTCATAAAAGTGAAATTCTTGGATAACCTCAAATCTTGGGATTTTAAAATTTAATTAGCCAATTTGCATGTCAAATGCCTAAAAAATGTCTGTCTAATAGGGCTGCACAATATATTACTTAAATTAAGGAAATACCGTAAATGAATGAATTGTAATATGCATATCGTAATGACTAGAGATAACTGAACGATTTTATTACTTCAAAAAATTTATTAAATTTAACAATTAAATAGTAAAAACAATTTTTCAAGTTCACCAACGTTAATCTACAAACTCCCCTGACTGCTTTGTCGGACAAAATGGCGGATTCGGGATTATGATTGGTCAGATCAGCTGTCAATCAAATCACAGGTGAAGGGTCAATTTCATTGCAAACTAGTCTGAGAACATAAGTCACCTGCAACTGCTGCAGAAGATTTAGAGGATCATGAAACATGCATGTTTTATATAATATATATATATATATATATATATATGTTTGAAAATACATATACATGTACATATAAATACATATATATGTAAATATACTCTTATCATTTAGCATATCATATTATATGACAAGTTATCACATATCACAATTTTCCTAAATATTGTGCAGCCCTACTATCTAAACGTACAATAATCATCATGATAGTCAAATTCTGGGGCTGGATTCACAAAACATTTTTAAAAATAGAAGTCTTCTTAATTGCTTTCTTCTTATTTTCTAACTTAAAAAATAAGAAAATTTTGCATTCTCATTTCTCAAAAAGATTTTTAATAATGTTATTATTTTTTTTCTTAAGACAAACCTAAAAAAAAACCTAAATTTGAATTCCTGAAAAGTTTTCTTAAAAAAAATTGTAAATAACCTCTTAAATTTAGGATAGCCTCAACATATCTTAAATCCCCAAAGGTAAGATGTTTAATGAATTTACTGAATTTAATTTGTCACATTGTGTAACATTCAGTGTAGAAAGCATCACTGATTATAATGGGTTCTATTTACTTTTTTTGGGTCACACCGCTCGTTTCTGGTGTGGACACGAGGGGTTAATTTTATGTGATTAAAGTCAAGTTGATGTTGACTAGTCACTGATGACTTCATTAATGAACAAATAAGCCTGAGCCTTGAGCTGAGACTTGAACTCATGTTGCCTTTTGCATAGCTATGGCATGTGACACAGCACTGCCCCTAAGGCTATTGCTCCTACATAAAAGCTTATTATTTTTATCAGTTCTTTTGTACTTGAGCCATTATATTTCTCACAGATCTGTGCTCATTCTAAATCAGATACAGAGAAATTAGCACAGTAAAGATTACTTGTGTTGTGTGAGCTATACTGTGTGTGTGTTACAATGCAGCAGCCCATTCGTTTAGAATGGCGATTAACATACGTGTACAATAAGCTGTTTAAAACGTGCATTCACCTGATCAATATTGAGCATCCAGATGATATAATTAAATATATGCGGAGCTCTTTTGGAGTATTCATTTATTTGTCAATTTAACTGCTGGAAATGGAGCGTAAAAGTGGACTTATCCTGCCCCACCCTTTATAGGAAATGATCGGCAACTAGTTCATGTCAAGCTTGAAGCATCATGGCAGAGCATTAAAGTCGACTAATCTGTGCAACCCACGGTTGACACGGTGTTAGAATTTATCTGACGCAGTTCCTTACTTTGTGAATCCGGCCCCTGATTCACAAGCTTTTACCATTCCATATTTTATTTCACTGTTTAACAAATCTTTTAGTTAAATCAAGCCTGTCCTTTCTTCTCCATTATCATTGTTTGTTGCTGTCTTATGAATGTTGGTCTTGTCTTCTCTGTATCTGGCTCTATCCATCTATCTTTCTCCTCATTTCCAACCCTTTTCGCTTTCTTTTTCTCTCTCTCTGTCTGCGATACTCTCTTGTCTGGTTTTATGTATGTCTCCCTGTGGTACTTCCTGGCTAGTGTCTGCAGGACACCAATCAGTATGTGTTGAGTGAACTCCAGGCCCTGGAAACCGAACAGAAGCACATAGACAGCAGAGCTGCCGTCGTGGAGAAAAGGCTCAGAAAGCTCATGGAGACGGGTAAGAAAAACACTCATATAGAAAGAAAGAGAGTAAAGCTGATTTCAAGTTAACTCTTGAAATGTAGCATGACACATCACAGTTATTTGTTTAACAGGAAGTGATAAAGATGAAGAAGAGAAGCTGATTCAGGAGTGGTTCACTCTGGTTAACAAGAAGAATGCTTTGATCAGGAGACAAGACCATCTGGAGCTGTTGTATGTCCTGGCAATCTTACTTACATTCACTTGTGATATATAAGACACAGTCAGTCCACAACAATGCACAGTAATGCCGTTATCCTTGCAGGCAAGAAGAGCAGGATTTAGAAAGAAGGTTTGAGCTGCTAAACCGAGAGCTCAGAGCCATGATGGCTATTGAAGGTAAGAAGGCCGTGTAACTGATATGAGTTATTCAATGGAAATGGCAGTCTGTCACAGTTCTACAATACACTGATATTTTGGCTGATGCTGATCATTCTAATACATAAAATTTAATCATTTAAAAATGTAATCATAAAAATCCATAATAATGTATTAGTTATAGCTGGAAAAACTACAGAGTGAAATTCAATAATTTGTATCGTGTATACTGGTAGATAAATAGCTGATATTACAATTCTATACTACTATGTCTAAAATATGAAAATAAAGCATTACAAAAACAAAATCAGTCATTTTAAATACTACAAGTGAATTTAAGCATCACAACATTATGATAGTATGACAAATATAGTATTATGGTGTTTTTAAAGATTAAAACGTTTTCATTTGTCGTGTTAAAAATTAATTCCTCAGATTTTACCCTGAAAAGCAACAATAAAAATTTGGGGGAAAATCGCAAATACCAAATTTAAGAAATTCTAATATGATGGAGATGTAGCAAATTAGTTTATAATTCAAATGAACATGTATTTTACATAATATTTACTAACCTGTTGTAATTGCCCGTTACTGGGACACTTGGCATGCTTTTTCCCCCATTGCATATTTTAGTAATCATCATAAATTAGGTATTATTCGAAAGCTCAAACTCTCAAAATTCATCCTATAAAAACTGTTTAGAAATCGTGTTACCATAAATCCTTTTAGGAGGTTCGATAATTGTGATACCAACTTCTATGCTATTCTATATTGTGATATCAACTATCAAATTTGGAACACAACTCAGTTAGACTTATGGCTTTGCTTTTCTAGCAAATGAAGAGTCCAAATTATCTTGTAAAATATATATATATTTGCTTTTTTTTTCATCATTTAGCAGACGCTTTTTTCTAAAGCGACTTACAAGGGGAGCTATTAAGGGTTAGGTGCCTTCCTCAAGGGCACTTTAGTCATGGTATCGAAGGTGGAGAGAGTGCCGTTTATTCACAATCCCCACTTTCAATTCCTGCCGGCGTGGGAATCGAACCGACAACCTTCAGATTACAAGCCCGACTCCCTCACCACTAGGCCACGACTACCCTATATGCAATATATGCAATTGCTTTACAGTAAACAAACTTTTATAACCTTTTGTTAAATTTTTTGTCACATTTTATTGTCACTTCTACAATAATCTGCTGCATGTCTTCCTAAAACTAACTATAATTCTGTATTCCAAAGCATTCGTGAAATACAACCATTTATTTTTTTACATCTATGCTTAAAAAGGGGAGTATCCGTTAACAGGTTTAAAAAACAAAACAAAAAAAACGCGCACACACACATAAAATGGAAAAATTATTCCCAGCGTGGACCATGATATTGGTCTATTAATACTTTAAACGTTTACTTACCTATTTCCTCTGTGGCTGCAGCTTTAGTAGTCATTATTTCATTGTACCATCATATCACTCACATTCATATTCCATCCATCAGACTGGCAGAAGACTCAGGCCCAGCAGCACAGAGAACAGCTACTGCTGCAGGAGCTGGTGTCACTGGTTGACAAGCGGGACGAGCTGGTCAGAGACATGGATGCAAAAGAGAGAGGGTGAGTCTAGTCTAGTCACACTGTGTTTTGGTGCACTGGCATGGTGAAAATGATAAATGAGTTATGTGATTTTACATTTCACATGCACCGTATGTATTTTGTATGTGCAGAGCTTTGGAGGAGGATGAAAGACTGCAGAAAGGCCTGGAGGCAAGACGTAGAAAATACAGCAATAAGGAAAAGTGTATTCTTCAGTAAAGACAATTCATATGAAAACTGCGGCTCACTGCACCAGAGACAATCTAGACGACTTTGACTACACCAGAACATTAGTGTGCCTTGTTTTACTTTCAAAAACATTTGGCTTAAATGTGAAGCTCTTCCTCACAACATCTTCAAGATCTCAGTGATATCAGTGGGATATAAAACATGTCCATGGTGGATCATAATAATTATTCCCTGAAAGTTTGCACAACGATTTGAAGGTTCTACAAGGATGCACTGGTAAAGAGTTTGGTGTTATAAGCAATATTACTTTAAATCTGAAAAGATCTTTATTGTTTTATTGGACAGTAAACAAACACCATTCACATACCTTGAATGGTTACAAACAAATGAACTTGTGTTCACAGGAAACAAAAGGGAGAAAATAGAAAAAATCCTTCATACTGCTGTAGATTGCGAAATAAAAATATTTAGGTCTTGTGACCTTCGTCAGGAATATTTATTCTGAAGAGAACAAAACATTGTTCAATAACCAATATAATTCATCCAAGCTACATCAGTGAGCAGGATTTTTTCTCCTTTATGTTTTATCGGAAATGTAATATTTCTTGTCATTTTTTTTTTTACTTTGCTCCAGATAAGACAAAAATTAAGATGATTTGACTGTCTTTAAGACGTATCGAACAGGCAGAGAGACTTGCGCCAAAGTTTGCTGTTTTTACATTATTTATTTAAGTGTGTTGTTTCATAGTGTGCCAACATGTCTCTGTTGGGCTATTGTTGTCTTGTATTAGCTGTAAATGATATTCTCTGACAGTTTATCAGACAATGTGTCTCCAAATGAATGTATTCATGAAGTTTTATTGCATTGCAGTGCCTTTAGATTTAATACGTTTTGAAAAGGGGCTTTTTATATATACTGAAGCCTGTATTTTTCAGTTTTAAACCTTGAACGTTAACACAAAATGAAAAATATTTATGGACTGTTTTATAGGTATACAAAAAGTATTTTGTCTGACTACTCTTTTTGATATTTAAATGTGTTATTCATTCCTATTTTAAGATTTAGAGTGTTTTATTCAATAAAGTTTGATGCTATTTGAATTAGTGTTTTTTTTTTCTGGGTAAAACATGGTGTATTTTTTATTTTATTTTTTTTTTAAACAACAATACATTTCAGTCGTTCTCCGTGGGACTTTAGCCAGGCAGGATCACAAAGCATTCTGAGAGGATCTTTTGACTTGAACAGTAACCAACTACATAGAAACCTCTAGCAACCGCCTTGGAAACCACCTACATCGCCTTGGAAACCACCTACATCGCCTTGGTGTCGGTTTGTTTAGGGACAATCACCAGGCAGACATGTTTGATCCGTGTACTATATATATCAGCTGATCTAGAAAACCAAGTATTTTATAACCACAACGAACAAGCAAACTTTTGTGTGAATCCTGGCTATTCATACACAACATCACAAATGCATGGATCCTACCACTAGGCGGCGAAAGCGGATAAGAAAAGCGGTGCATCATCATCCGTCACTGCCGCACCTGCGCGGCTTGTAAAAACCAGAGAGAAGAGAGGAGGCGAAAAGTCCGACTGGGTTAATTTTGTAAGGAAATCTGGAAAAGGTCCACAAAGGCTTATCAAAACTCAAATATCCTCTTTTACTGCTACTATTCCAGGCTAAATACTGGCTCGGAGTCTGCGGTCAGCCGGTGAACAGTAAGCGACCCAGAGCGCTTCTACCAGCTGGACAAACAATAACAATCCCTTTGCTGTCACATCATGAACCCTGAATAGTAAGTCGTCTTACCTTGTGATATATGAAAATTTATGACCGCTTAATTATGTTTTTAGCCTTTCATTGACTGGTCAACCAAATCTTCTACGCAGTTGATGATCAATTTCTATAATAATTAAATAATAAATAGTAAGACTAGTAACACGAGTGACACAACAGACTGCAACATAGTTGCTCTGTAAATAAAAGTGTGATGAGCGTTCATCAAACAAGACTATAATATATTGTGTATATGTATGTGTTTATATGTGTGTCTGTGTGTGTGTGTGTGTGTGTGTGTGTGTATATGTATGTATATATATATATGTGTGTGCGTGTGTGTGTGTGTGTGTGTGTGTATAAACTGAAACTATATTTTTTATATTTTTCCAGTGACTACTTATTCAAGCTTCTTCTGATTGGAGACTCTGGAGTTGGAAAATCCTGCATTCTCTTGCGTTTTGCAGTAAGTGTTTTCTCAACAGCGTTGGATATGACAATCTCTGACCTTTGTGTGCTTGAATTATGATGGACTCTTCTCTTCCAGGACGACACCTACACAGAGAGTTTCATCAGCACGATTGGAGTGGATTTCAAGATCCGAACTATTGAGCTGGATGGAAAAACTATTAAACTGCAGATAGTGAGTTTGAAGACTTTAAAATTCTATTTAAATGTGACATTTAATATGAAACCACAGATAAACTGAGTCCCGTTCATGTTTACAGTGGGACACCGCTGGACAGGAGAGATTCCGCACGATTACATCCAGCTACTACAGAGGCGCTCACGGGATCATTGTTGTGTATGATGTTACGGATCAGGTTTGTGAGACGTCTTTCTAAAAATGCACATCCATACTTGAAACATTTATGGCTATTACTTATAGACTTAGAACTGAACTGAAATGTAACCTAAACTGCACATATTTAAAAAAAAAAGTTTATGCTGGTGTCTTTTCAGGAATCCTACAACAACGTGAAACAGTGGCTGAAGGAAATCGATCGCTATGCAAGTGAAAATGTCAACAAACTACTTGTAGGAAATAAATGTGACCTCACTACAAAAAAGGTTGTGGACTACACTACAGCTAAGGTTGGTTGGTAGGGCAATATAATGATATATCATTTCTTGTTAGACTAGTTAAAGGTGAAATGTGTCCTTTCTCTGCCAAACACTTTATATATATATATTAACATTGCTGAAATCATTTCTTCTTCTTTTTTTCCACAGGAGTTTGCAGACTCTCTTGGCATCCCTTTCCTTGAGACGAGTGCCAAAAACGCCACGAACGTGGAGCAGGCCTTCATGACCATGGCAGAGGAAATAAAGAAGCGCATGAGACCAGGGACTTCAGGGGGTTCAGAGAAACCTGATCTTAAAATCGAAAGCACCCCGGTGCAACAGTCAGGCGGTGGATGCTGTTAGAGCATATTTTCTCAGGGAGAGTGATGAGCATGACTGGACACTGATGAGTATTGTGTAGAGATGGCCTATTTGGATATTAATGACAGACCTTTTCCTACATGGTGCTCAATAAAGTCAGAAACCATTACTGTTGTTTAACAAAGAAACATTCATGGCTCTTCCCATATTTTTGTTGTATTTGAACATACTGTAAGATTAAAGCACAGACATGCACTGATTCAAATGAAGGTGAAAAATGTCCAGATCACTGTGTTAACAGCTGGTAACATTCACCTTTGATCCATTCATAACCTATGAACCGGGATTCGCAGCTCTCTGAAGTGGTGCCTTTTCTTGTTCATGTTTTGGAGAAGATCAAGTGGTTGAGTGGTCATTGTACATCAGCATGGTAAAAACTCTCCAGCATTCTCATGTGGAGTTTTACTGTGGTTCTGTGGTAATAAACTAAACTATGTTGTTTTGTGTGTATTAATTAGTTTCTCCTTTTATTTGTGTGCTGTTTTATCTAATATAAAGGGATAGTTTACCCAAAAATGAAAGTCATAATTGATGTTCTTTTTGTGTCGGGTTTGATTTTCTTTCGTCTACAGAATGCAAAACATTTATTGTGAAGATGTTTTCATCTCAAGTCCTCAAACCAACATCCATCGATTTTCATTGTTGGGACCATATCTTCAAAATATCAGATCACGTTTTCTACAAAAGAAAGGTACTTAATGAAATGAGAGTGAGTAAATGTAATTATTCGGTCAAAACGGCATTACTACTAACTACCTTTAAGCGATTTAAATTAGCTGCTTTCTCTGCATTTTAAAGTAAACCGAAATTGCTGTTTTGAATCAAAATGCGTACATTCCCGCAGTCCTGCAAACATAATAGGCTACTTAAATGGTTGAATTGAATTGATTGCGTTATTTTGTGTAAGAATAGTCTGAAAAGTGATTATACAAAAACGCCCCAAATGCGTCCAATTCACACCTTCCGGTAGCGATTCACCGGTTCGAGACACACCCACAACAATTCACCGATAAATGCAATGATAACCACTACCTTCATTCTACAGCAGAACAGATCAGCAGAGGAACTGGACGTGCTGCAAGAATGGAGACTGTGTGCGCGAGTGATTCCGGACCACGCAGATGGAAGAGTAAAGATACCGAAGAACAAGGTTGGTGTCCTTTCTTGATTTTCTCGAAACTGTTAATATTAAGAAATCAATGTCAGTTCATTTGATCTGGTGGTTATAGAGCTTGATAAATAGTAATTGTATCATTTTGAATATTGAATCATTTTGAAAATGAATCATTTTTCTTAACAAATCCACGAAAAGTTAAACACAATGCATCTAAATGGTCATAATAGTTGTGTATGTATCTTATAAAAGCCTTCAACATGTGAATTAATTTTTTGACAATTGATAAAATTGTGTTTTATTTAGACCTAATTGAAATTCAAGAAGAACTGGACAAAGCTGAGAAGAATCATCTGATGTCAGGACAAATATCTTTCAGACGCTCACTGACTCAAAATAAATCTGGATCCAAGAAAATGTTTCTCTGCCATCAGTGTGGAAAGAGCTTCACACAAAAAGGAAACCTTAAGATTCACATAAGGATTCACTTTGGAGAGAAGCCTTTTGAATGTCAGCTGTGTGACAAGAGTTTCTCCGATCCGAGGAATCTCAGAGATCACCAGCTCTCTCACTCTGGAGTAAGAGCTTTCGGCTGTGATCAGTGCGGGAAAACATTTATGTTTGCCTCACACCTGAAAAGACACCTGAGAATCCATACCAATGAAAAGCCTTACTTGTGCTCCATTTGTGGGCAGAGTTATTCACGCATGGACCATTTTAAAGAGCACCAGAAACTGCATGCTAATGTGAGGGCTCATTTGTGCTTTGAATGTGGGGATTCCTTTAATTTAGCCAGTCACTTGAAAGACCACCAGAAACTTCACACTGGGGAGAAACCTTACAAGTGCTCAAACTGCGAGAAGAGTTTCTCACAGTCAGGATCTTTGAAAAAGCATGAGAGAATTCATACAGGAGTGAAGCCCTACATCTGCCCTTCGTGTGAAAGGGCCTTCCGCCAGTCAAGTGCTCTCCTGAATCATGTAAAAAAGCATTGCCCAAAGGTGCAAAAGTGAGAAAATGATGCAAAGTAATGCAAAATATAGATTAAAAGAGAAATGATTTTTGACACATTTTTTTGAGGGGGAGGTCAAAGTATTCATTTAAATATTGGTGCGAAACACCATAGCTTTTTAGGAATGTTGTTTTTTTTGTTTTTTTGTTTTTTTTGCCAGTCTTAAGTGCTGAAAATTATGCATTGTATATTAACAAGCCTGTATTCTTGTTTTGCCCGCTTAAATAAACATTTTTAAAAACTGACTTTAACTCGTTCATGTCTTGAAATTTCATTTGCTCTTCCAGGAAGGTGATAATGTACATGTTTTATAGTTATACTTCACTACTTTCTGGAACATACACAGAGACAGAAATATCCCAACTAAGAATCTGTTTAGAAACCATGCTCACTTTGGAAATAGAACTTTTTCCAATCTTAAATCAAGAATTAAGATTAAGGAAGTTTTTGTAATACAGCCCCAAAATGATTAGTGACTGAATTCACGTCTTATTACAATGGGCAGATTAATGTGAATCTGTTGGTTCTACACAATCAACAACAAAGTAGATCAGCATGCATGAATGCACAACAAAATACCACAGTACAAAAGCAAAAACTAATTCTAATCACTAATTACATATAGAATTGAAGCAAGATCTATTAAAACTGTCCTAATAAACATCTTTATTATTTAGTTCATGCAACTCAAAGCAACAGCAGATGGCACTAACTCATGCCAGCGACGAAATCACGTGGACCACTAACCCTAACTGACTTGGCTTTGGCGCCGCACAGAAAATGATGAAAACCTAGAGAGGAGTTGAGATTGTCCTGGTGTGAAACCCACCAAACACTATGAACGGGAGAATATGACGCAGTAAGTCCCGCCTTCCAAATAAAATATTTTATTTAACATCTATCAACGAATGACCAATAATTTATTCTGTGCCATATTTTAGCTTCAAACATATATATCCAGATGTTTTGTCCAAAACATTTTTGATTGTTTATTATTATTATTTTAGCATTAATTTACGAATTATTCCGCCGTCCACTGCAATGGGCTGTGGTGGTGCGCACTCTGTTGGCGAGTTTTAGTACGGCACTTCTACATTCATGAAGCTCGTTCCAGGTTTTTGCTGATTTCACTGGTGGGCGCTGTTTTGAGAACATTATCCAGCTGCGCTGCTGCTGCCGTCATACTTTCAGCTCTTTTATGTAACTTAATCCACTCAAATATTGATGCTTTCAGTCTGTTTTGATCGAGAAAGAAGGTTCTGAAACGAAGAACAGTGTCTCGGTATGTTGCTGTTTGTAGTTTCCTTGCCCGACAGTCACTGGAGTGGCTAGCTAACATTAGCTGGTCAGAATAGGGACGTCAGCTGTACTTACTTTTATTTTATTTTCATTTCTCTAATTTTTTATAATACTATTATTGCATTTTAATAGTATATATGAGATATATGGTACTACTGAGCGGAACAAAAACAGTAAAACATGCTAGGAACACTTGAGGAACTTAAAAGTTTCGGCGTTAGCCTTTAATGTTTTCTTAAACTTGTTTATGCTTATGACTGTTAATTTTGCTACGAAAAATACTATTCGAAATGACGACTTCGTTTTTGCTTAGTCTGTATGGGATTTACCAAAAACAAGTAGCAGAGGTCTTTTATATAAAAACGTCTTTTCTATTCAGCATTTGTGTTTGTTTCTGGATTAGATGGAGAGAGATGATGGCGACTTCCTCCCTGAGCCATCAGAGGACTCTCATTCCCAGCGAGGAAGTGTGGCTTCCTCAGTCACCAGAGGTCTGTTCTTTGTTCCTTAGTGTTTCTTTGGTTCCTCTCTGGATCTGATGTCACTTGTATCTGATGATTGTTGAGCTGACATAAACAGTGTCACTTTTGTATTTCTCCAGCTCAGGATTTGTTGGTGTACTTGGCCAGCGACAGTGCAGTGCACTTGACTTTGGAGGGTCTCGGCTGTATGAATGCGCAGGAGCTCGGCCGCAATGTCCGGGAGGCTCTGAACATTCCCAACTCTGCCGTAGATGTGTTTGCTTTCTGGTTCTGCTCGCCTTTGCTTGGTAATCTTTTATGCTTGAGGCAGATATCAGACTAATACAAGAACGTATGGCCTATTCGTATTTAGGTCATGAAGAAAGGCCATACACAATGATGGCATTTACATTCTCTATGGCTGATTTGCAAGTGTAGGGTTGGGTGGGGACTTCAGGAATTCCTCAGGGTGTTAATGCCACCAATTGGCATTCATGAATTGTTTGAGGTCTTTTAAAACAAAGGCATCTTTACTTATTTTCTATTAAAGTATAAAAATGATCAAACAACATTTAAAATCTGAATCTGTTATCCTAGGCATACTAACTTTGAGAGGAAAAAACTGGGCATCATACACTATGAAGGACGATAACTAATGTTTTAATAATAGGCCTAATTCTATGAGAATAATGACCACACCACAACTATAAAGATAATGACAATGATATCACATTAATCACACCAAGAATGATTTTTCCTAGCTAATGAATGATAAAACCATTGACAGCCAATCAACTTAGAGCTCAAGCATGCAAAGTGGCAGATGACAACTGCAGCGCAACTTATAATAAACTGAACTATATTGTGCATTGTTCTGGACACTGACGTAGTTTGCTTTCTAGTTATTTTTAGTTATCGTTCTTGGTGTGGACTAGCTTTAAAGGTGCAATATGCTATTTCTGAGAAAGTCTGTTGAAGGTTAATAAGACTGAGCACCAAAACACACTTGTACCCAATCAGCAGTAAGACATATACACTCATGGCAGGGAAGGTGCATAGTGTGTTGGCATTGCTATCAAGATAGGGGTGTGATCCTTTTGGGTAGGGGCGTGTTTGTTTTGGTGATTTCAAAAATCAACAGAAATCTCAGAGATCTGTCAACCCTGACTGTCCAAAATTTGCAGACTTGTTCTGACTTAGCAACTGACATTGAGTCCTCCAGACTGAAAATTGTGGCAGAAATATCAGTATTCCAGTGTTATTTAGACATATTTTAATTATGAAAACATTTGTGTTTGATGATAAGCAGAGGAAATCGACCTTAGCATTTGAAAATCATATTTTTTTTCTGAAGTCCTTGTTGAATCCCACCTTTAGCCTCATTTTGCTGTGGTATGTTTGAATAGACCTGCAGTTGAAGCCAAAACATCTGCCCTACAAGTTGTGTCGTCAGTGGCAGGACCTGCTGTACCGCTTTACTGAGGCCCCCGCAGAAGACATTTCTCAAGGTGTTTTTTTTTTTTTTTTTTTTGTACTTTTGCACACTTCACTTTCACCTAATAGTTTAAGTGTCTAACAAAAAACGCATCTCTCTTTTTCAGATGAGCCAAGTCTAATGTTCAAAAGAAATGTTTTTTATCCCAGGTCAAAAGAACTTCAGGTAATGAACAGATTTTTATTAGAGATTTGTGTCTTTAAAGTGACTGCTCACCCAAAAATGAAGACTCTCTCTCTCTTTATGTTGTTCTAAATTTGTATAACTTCATTTTTATGCATAAACTGAAAAGAAAAATGTCTCAATTGTTTTATCCATACACTGAAAGTCAGTGTGGTCCAAAACAGTATTTGACGCAACTTTATCTATATCTTCTTTTGTGTTTTACAGAAGTTAGTATGTTATACAGGTTTGGCACAACATGAGAGATGTGATGTTTTTGGGTGTTCTATCCTTTTAAGCCCAGTGCACACTTTGCATATTTCTCTGTCTGTTACAAATGTTGCTTGTCAGATTGTGCAACATGACCCCATAGAGATCTTGCGTAAAATGTCTTTCATGTCAGACAGTGTACATCTTATCTAAGACTTTGGATTTGATTGGCAGCATTAGTGTCTGGAATCATTTGGCTTTGGCAGTGGAGGTCATGACATGGACTACTTAGTCTCTAGAGCGATCATAACAACCTAAAGATATTCATGCTGCATATCAATCATAGAACATGCAAGATTTTGCTTGTCTTGTTTTCAAAATTTTATTTATTAACAGAAAAGAGAGTTTTCATAAAATAACCATGATTGAGTTTTGATTCCTGAAATCTCAATAAAATAATTTTTTATATTTTTATTACATCAAGATTTTATGTACTTTTTAGTTGTTTCATTTATATTAGAGTTGGGTCATTTTATTAAATTTCTATTTTAAAAAGTATTAATTTAACTACTTTAAAGTCATCTTGAGGCCCACCTTGGATGAGAACCACTGCTGTAACATTTTCATTTGTAATGTCAGATTGAAGATGAAGGAGTGTTAAGGTTGCTTTATGACGAGGCCAAGATGAATATCCTGGAGGGTCGTTACCCCTGTGACCCTGAACACTGGCTGACGTTAGGAGCTTTATCCTGTGCTGTCGAGCTGGGCACTGGGCTGGATGACCAGGCTCTAACAGCAGCAATCAGGTGTGGTCCTCTGCTCCATTATCTTTGATTAAGTGAGGTTAAAGCAAAGGTGATCAGCTATCATTTGTTATTGAAAATCGACCCTTAATTGCTGTAATTCATTTCAGTTTCTCCCCCTTACTTAATGTTATTCCAGAGAGAAGAAGCTCTCCTCATTCCTTCCTGCTCATGCTGCATTTGGAGGAGGAGGTTTTCTGTCCACACTGAGGGGGAGAGGAGGGCGGAATGCCGAGATGGAGCATAATCTCATAAAGGAGTATCGTTCAGTCTGCTCCTCTGCTCCCGCTGGTCCCACTCTGGAGCCTGTTGCTTTGATGCACCAGTACCTCAAGAGCTGCCACGCACTGCCTTACTACGGGTACGAAAGACGCAAGTGTAAAGTTGTTCAATTGTTCACATGTAATGCAATTTCCCCACTGCATGCAATTTCCCCACTGTGGGACAAGTTAAGTAAGTAAACTTACTTACTTACATTAAGTCACTGAAGCTTACATTTGTGTATTCTTGCATTGGCAGATGTGCTTTCTTCATGGGCGAGATAGACAAGCCAGCCCAGGGCCTCCTTCACAGAGGTGGCCGTAAGTCTGTGAGTGTAGGCATCAGTCTGGAAGGAGTGTATGTCATGGATGTGAAAGAGAAGCATGTCCTCCTGGGTCTCAAGTTCAGTGAGCTGTCCTGGGATCACAGTTATCCAGAGACGGAGGATGACTCGCATATACTGTGGTTGGAGTTTGATGGAGAGGAGGCTGGCGTGCATGTTAATAAGTTATTGAAAATTTATTCAAAACAGGTGAGCAAACAATTAATGAATAACTAGTATTGTTATATTTGACAATGTAAGAAAGCATATATTTAAAATATAATGATTTATAGCATTAAATATTAAAATGCAATAAAATTAAATGGTTAGTTCACCCAAAAATGAAACTTATCCCATGCTTTACTCACCATATGGCAGATTTTGAAGTCAAAAAATGCATCCATCATAAAAGTAATCCATACAGCTCCAGGGGTTAATAAACTATCAATTTAAGTTGTTGTTATATTAATAAAATGAATTATTATAATTATTTTATAAATAACAATGAATTAAAATATTTCTATGATATTCTTGTTTTTATTCTTATTTAACAGTCTACTTTTTTTTTCTCTTCAGGCCGAACTTATGAGTGGACTCATTGAGTTTTGTGTGGAGTTACGCTCTGTTGGTGAGTCGGCAGCTGCAGGTACTGACGGTGACGTCACACCATCCCAAGAACCTACGGGTCGGGAAACCAATGAGAAGACTCGAGAGCGACGACAAGGGAAACTGCGCAGACAGAGCAGTGTGGTCTGTAGTCGAGTCCATTCACTCAGCACCATCAGCTATGTTGATGACGGTGAGGGACTTTAGTTGTGTCCATGCATAGATGAACTCTGTGTTCATTTGTTATGCCCATTAACTTATGTCATCTGCAACAAAAAACTCATTTTAATTTACCACTGTTGTTTCAGGCAAAGAGATTAAACGTCTAAAGCCCAAAAGAGCTGCTTCTTTCTTCACGAGACAGGCACAGCCTCCCACTTACTCGGCTGTTCAGGTGACTGAAAGTTTAGAGCAAGGATGAGCCCTGGTTTGAACACTGCTCTCTTCTGCCTGGTGACCAAAAATATATCTGTCGATTAAGATCCATAGAAACGCAGTGCAAAACCACCTGAATGGACAGATTGGACCAAAATCACAGACTGAAGAGCTAAACCACTATTTATAGATGATTTGTGCATTATGTCGCAGTTTTAACTTAATGTTTTCTTTGTTGGCTGTTAAAAAAATCGAATGTGAAATTTGAAACTTTTCAAACGGTCGTACTAATTTGAAGATATTATGGTGCAAACACAAGGCTATGAGACGATCTGAAAGCTCTGTTTAGGTCGCTGTTCTGAATGTAGGTTCTACTATGCAACCACCAAACCAAACTACATCCCAGTGGCTGTAAATCAAGAATACAGCAGTCCAGCACTTTGATCCATGCCACTAACACTGCTAAAACTAGACCTGCTGCACCCAAACAAACAGTCAATGCCTCTAGTATAGGACGACCGCTCCTGTACGCTAAACCAGGGCTGCAGTCTGTGGCAAAGCATTGCAAAGACAGCAGAGAGTGAGATTATGATGTTCTGTGCTGTGCTACTTGTCTACTGAATGTGTGTATTGTTTTTGGCTGTCCGTTGACTATAGGGCTTCTCTGCATATGCCGACTTTCACTGAGCAACAAGGTCAAATTGATTTTTGTGTGCATGTGTGTGTGTTCCTTGGTGACCAAAGTTAAATCATGACACAACATGAGTGTTGTTCACTACCTTGTTGCTCTTTTGAGAATCATGCCTTCCTGATGGGGTGCAATGTAATGCCCTGCTAAAAACAATCCAGGTCTGTGTTTTTAAAGAAGAGAAAACATTAATTAATAAATCAAATTACCAGTCGTGTAGGTTCTTGATCAATCAGTGTTGTATGTCCGCTATTTCTAATAGGTAATGTTTTTCAAACTGTATGAAACCCTCAGCATTGTACTGTATTTCCAGGCTTTCAGAGCCTGAATGTACCTAACTATTTGAAATGTTTCAGATTTTTTAGTAAAGCATTATCAACGCAGGGCCTGACATTAATGGGCCTGTCTGGTCAGGACAATTGCAAAAAATGTCAAAGAAAGTTGTTCGATCTGGTAACTAAAGTGTCTTTAGACAAGTTATAAGTTATAGTTCATCTATAACATCTGGTCCTCAATGTCCAGTTACTTGCCCTGTGGCAACATCACCAAATAATTCAAGGTTTTACTAGTTGTCTGAATTATGAATAATTAGTAAATTAATGAATTTATGTTCATTATGCGTCTTGTTTTGGGATTGCTGTTTTACTAGTCACTTAAATGTTCAGATACCAAAAGCTTAATGTCAAGCCCTGCACTAACAGGTCTTCAGTTACCAAACACAATTCTGTATTTATCCATGCATGACATCTGTTGTCTTAAATTGATTTTGTAGCGTGCATGTTTCTGTAATCAATTTTTTTTTTTACCTGCTTTCACATTGGACTCGATAAAATATATAAGTGTGGAAAATGAAGACTTTGCATCACAAGCTGAATTGTGAAAGGAAAACGGCCAGCAATGGTGTAAAATGATCAGTACACACTGAAGTCAGAAAATCTTGCTGCATTTCTGTATTTAAGATAAATGTTTGTATTGACGTTAATCCTAAAATGCTTAATCCTAAATCTTCTGTACCATATAATATTTTCCATTCTAAAACTAATCCAGTATTTATATTTCAATCTGAGCATCTGTCATGCACATATGCACCCACTAACTGTACTGTAGATAGACACATCTATGTTGTAAAAATCTGTCAATGCTAATTTAAAGTGCCTTTTTTTACATTTTATCTGTTATAGTTTTGCTGTCTTCTGTCCCTTGAAATTGTATCACCACTACCTTTTGTTGTTTATGAAGTTTTATACACAAATTTCACAACGTTTTGTGACTAAAATTAACTGAAACCATTTATATGCAACATTAAACCTTTTTATTCCCGCTTTGTACTAACTTCTGGCATACCGATAAGTAAATAATATTATGTTTAATTGATTTTATATTAATGTTTTATTTAAACTATGTCTGCAATAAGGTCTTTGATGTGATTAACAGAATTATATCTTGACAAGAAAAAGAAGGAAAAAATAAATGCATCACCTAAAAATTGTGTATATTTTTATTTATTTTAGCAGTAACAGCCATTAAATTTTCTCTCTCAAAGTCATTTTGTATTAACATTTAATTGACATTTTAAAAAAATATATTATTTTGTCCAAATTAAAATTTACCAAATAATAGAATACTTTTGTTTTGAGTATATTATTATATTCGGAGACACGGACCTTTATTTTGAAATACAATCTACAGTAGCGCCATTTTGGATCAGAGCAGCAGCTCTATGCTCAAACTGAGTTGGCAGGTAGCAACTATAGCTCTTGCAACAGATGTTGTTGTTTGTTGACGTCTGTCATTCATTCATGAATTAAACTCCTGCTCGTTCTGACATTAGGCTATAGTTGAGCTGTGGTGGAAATGAGTTCAGCTACAACCCCACCGGATTCGGACCCGACCCAGCGTCGACGGGTTCACAATATGCTGAAGCTCTACTACGGCCTGAATGAGGAAGGAAAAGCTGCAGAACAAGCCGAATCTCTGGATCCGTGTGATATCAATGGACCGCATTTCGACCCAGAGATTTATTTAAATAAGGTAGTGTGATGAATAATGATTAATAGTGAGTGTTTATTGTTTGTTATGTGGGGGTACATATCTGTCTGCAGTGTGCAGTTGAGTATACTGTCATTTTATGCCACATATACATTAATCTCCAGTGTTTGCCCCTGAATGACTGGGCATTTTTATAACAGAAGACTAACATGTCGTGTGTTTTGGCTTTGAAATGCCTGTTTGTCTCAGTTGAGGAAGGAGTGTTCTCTGGGTGAGCTGATGGATCATGAGAGCTGTATGGTGAAGCAGATCAGATCTCTGGACAGTGACATGCAAACCCTGGTTTATGAAAACTACAATAAGTTCATCTCAGCCACAGGTTAGCAAATTGATTAAATAATAACTCTGAAATCTGTTCAGATTTACTGTTAAAGTCACTGAAATCAAAATCGACATATCTTGTTTTTATGGGATATTGTAGTGTCTTATAAATTATTTATCTTTGCACATCATTATTATTATTATTGTTGCAATTCATGTGCCCTTGTAATCTTTAATCAAAACCTTAAACTTCACCTTCCCCATACAACGACATCTCTTCCCTGATGACGTACACCGACGCAAGGGTTGAGACAATTTGCAATTTTCTAGCGGGCAAAATCTCAATGGAACTGCAGCACAGACCCATCAATTGTTTCAAGTTGCAAATATTTTGGTAATTTCTCATAAAAAGAAAGCCAAAGATATATGAGGAAACGGGCATTTAAGACCGAGGTCCAGCACCCACCGCGATCACTAGTGGAACATTCTGAAACACCTAAAGTCACAATGAAATCAAAATTGTATTTTTTTTTTCAAGTATTGTAGTATTTATTTTAAATTATTTATCCATGTACATCATTATTTTTTTTTTTTTAATACATGTGCCCTCGTAATCTTCAAATGACATGTTTAATGGCGTGTGGGCGGGACAACCTCCTGTCACTCACATGAGATCACAGCAATAGCAAACCACAACCATCTAATCAATTCCTGATGGACAAAAAGTCCCGCTCCACATTTTTTCTTGTTGAAGAAGCCATTTCACTCCGATATATGTCACAACAGGGAAGAAAATACTATCACAAAAAGCTTAATATGCCCTAATGTACTAAGACGGCAATATTTAAAGATCAAATTCAATATACGTCTACACGTAAGTAAATGAGCCCATAATGTAAACGCAATGTGCTAAAATGCATGTTATGCATTTTCTTTATATTGGTTTTCTGGATGCATCTGTAAGTAGTATGCGTCATCTGTTAGGTGTATCTAACAATCCAGTCAGTTCCTCGGGAACTCTTAAGTCCTGCCCTACATTTTTTCATGCTCGAGAAGCCATTTCACTTGGATATACATCTCATTAAGGAAAAAAGTTGATTTAATTTCTGTTTTATGCCAACTTTAATAACATTTCATGGCTGGTTTTCTACTTCCATTGGTGGTTTTGTTTGGACATTATTCCCAGCATTGCATATTTCATAACCCTTTTTTGATGATGCAAAAAGTATATTTGTCTCTCCACAGACACAATCAGAAAAATGAAGAATGACTTCAAGAAGATGGAAGATGAAATGGATTGCTTGTCAGCCAACATGGCCGCTATCACAGAGTTTAGTGCCCGCATTAGTGGGACGCTGCAGGACCAGCATGCACAGATCACTAAACTATCAGGTATGAATATGAAACCTGTGATCCATGAATGGTTCATTTTACAGGCTTGTATTGCTTGTAGAACAACCATTATGTCTTCAAACCACTTTAGATACTCTCATATATCTATAGGCTCTAAAAGAATTCTAGTCAAGTCACCTTTATTTATATAGTGCTTTTTACAATGCAAATTGTGGCAAAGCAGCTTTACATTAATAATTGGCAAATAATTTTGGCTTATTGTCCAGCTTATTCTATATATTATTGATTCATTCCATATGAATCATATGGAATATGATTCAAATTATTGACTTAATTTACTCAAGTCATGAATCTTTTGCTTTCTATCTAGGTGTTCACACTCTCCTCCGTAAGCTGCAGTTTCTGTTTGAGCTGCCAGCAAGGCTTAATAAGTGTCTGGAGCTTCAGGCCTATGCCCAGGCAGTGAGCGCCCACCGGAGGGCACGCTGTGTACTGCAGCAGTATAGTCATATGCCCTCTTTCAGGGGCATCCAAGACGACTGCCATGTCATTATGGAGCAGCTCGCTCAGCAGCTGCGGCAGAAATTCAGGTCTGTGGTCTCTCGAAAGTCATTGCATATTTTTTTTTATTTTTTGTTTAATATAATATAAATGAAATGCTATGTTTAGTAGAATTTAGCAAGAAGCATCAGAAATTTGGTTTAACTGCTAATTAAGTCATTGTCATGAGTCCCAAATCAAAGTTTATACCTTATACAATGAAGATGAAAGATGAAATGGATGAAGCAGTGTTACTAACGTTAATTAAAACTATAATAAAAAATAATTTTTCAGTAATTAAAATAAGGTTGAAATAAAATATAAATATTACATGAATAAATCAAACTGAAAAAATAATGAATAGTATTATATACATATTCATATCACACGTTTAATTTTAAAGGGTTAGTTCAGCCAAAAATGAAAATTATATCATTAATTACTCACTCAGAACGCAGTCAGAATGGCAACTCAATATTTTAACAAAAATGAAAATGAAAACCTACTTCTAAATATTAATAGTAATATAATTAAAATACTATTATAACGCTTGATTAAGTGTTTTTTTGTTTGTTTGTTTTATTTATTTTTTACAGTAGATGCCCCCTCTCTCCAAATCTAATCTCATGTTCTTTATTCAATGTAAATTTAATATTTGCTTCCAGGGATGGCGGTTCAAGTGCTAAAGATCTCTCTGAATGTGTTGAGCTGCTTCTGCAGTTGGACGAGCCAGCGGAGGAGCTCTGTGACAAGTTCCTCAGCCACGCCCAGTCTCGATTGGAGGCGGATCTCCAGGGACTGGAGGCGGAGCTTAAAGACTCAGCAGTCACTGATACTGGTGGAGGCTCTGTCCAAAAAACAAGTCCCGGATCAAATCCCGTATCTCCTAGTTCCTCTGTGTTTAATCCATTCCTTTCCCCTTCGGTCGGAACAGACATTCTAGAGTTCATAGATCGAGGGTGTAATGAGTTTGTTAGCAGTCTCTGTTTGGTTATTGCCTCCTATCAAGAATTGTTCATTAGCCGTCCCCAAGAAGGTGAATTAGCCTCGAAGAACATCCCAGAGATGGCTAACGGCAAACTACATGTATTTGTTGACACCCTGGCTGCTAGATACTTCTCTCTAGTGGAGAGGAGGATACAAGAAGAGAAGGGGGTGGGAGATAACTCTCTGTTAGTGAGAGCTCTGGATCGCTTTCATCGCAGATTACAGGCCATATCCAAACTACTTCCGGGGTCGGCGGTGCCCAGCCAAGGAACTGAGATAGTTGTGCGAGCAGCAAGAGAGAGAATCAAACAGTACCTGTCTGCCTTACAGACCTTCTACCATGACAGCCTTACTGATGTAAGACAGGCACTGGCTGCCCCTCGTCTATCAGGTGGGGCCAGTGCATCGGGAGGTGGGTCTCTCGTAGGAGGGGCTACAAGTAAGGATGCTCCGCCCAGTCTGCCAGAACTGCTGACATCCTTATCAAACTTTATTCTGAATCAGTTGAAGTCTGTATTGGCATCAGTGCATCTCTTCACAGCAAAGGACATCACATTCTCCAACAAGCCTTATTTCAAGGTAAAGAATAAAGTGTATATATGTGAGTTATGTATATAAAATACTTACATTTTAGTATCGGACATTTTATTTCACACTTAGGGGTCACACTTTTTATCCTCGTCTGTCAAAACAGACCAAAGACCATAAATGTAATTTTTTTTTTTTTTTTTTTTTTTTTTTTATGAAATCAGTGTACTGTATTTTGTTTCAATGATATTTCTTTGATATTTTTATTTTGAGGGGATTTCATGTTAATAGACAATATTCAAATCTAAATTATGCATCATTTATTTAATTTAAAGTAATATGAATTTAAAAAATAATATATAAAATATTTTATATTTTCAAGTAACATGGTGGTTGATTTTAAAAATAACAAAAGTATTTAAAATTCAATACATGGAAGCCAGATTGGTGCTATCTGGTAGGAGAAATGAAGAAAATCATGTGCAATACTATGGTATTACAACCACTAAATAGCAGTAACCACTAAATGACTGAATAGAACTGTACACATATATATATATATATATATATATAAGTTTATATATATATATCAAAGAGTACAATGGGGGTCAAGTGGTCAATTATTTACTCTTTTCTAAACATGTCCCTAATTTTTCATGCTCGTATAACAAGTGCCACTAAAGTTTCATACTGTTCCAATCCAAACTCAAATCATAAATTTTACAGTCTAAAATAGCTGAAGACAGCCAGAGGAGTATTACTGTTTCCATGTCGTTTGTCTAATACCCGTCTCTCATGTTTCTCTCAGGGGGAGTTTTGCAGTCAGGGTGTGCGTGAGGGTCTGGTGGTGAGCTTTATTAAGTTTATCTGCCAGTCGTCTCGGCAGTACTGTGAGAGTGCAGGTGACAGAGGAGGATCCACCCCTCCTGCCCTCCTTTTGTTGCTCTCTCGTCTCTGTCTGGACTATGAGACCTCCACCATCTCTTACATTCTCACACTCACAGATGAACAATTTCTTGTGCAGGTATTCCTTATCCATTATATTCTGATAAAAACAAACTCTAAATATACTATTCATGCTGACTTTCCTCTCTAAACAGCACCACACTCCAGTCACTCCTGTTACAGCACTTTGTGCAGAGGCCAGAGAAGCAGCACAGAAATTACTGAACCACTATGTGAAGGTAATTAAGAGAAAAGATTTGGGTATCCGGAGTCATTAATTTTGTGATTTTCATAAATCAGTGATTGTTGTTGGACAACATTTGTTGAGCTGGTTTATCTTTTGATACAGGTTCAGGGTTTAATCATCAGTCAGATGCTGAGGAAGAGTGTGGAAACAAGAGACTGGGTGAACACCATTGAACCTAGAAATGTCCGAGCTGTAATGAAGAGGGTGGTGGAAGATACTACCTCTATTGACGTACAGGTGATGCATCGAACATTTGTTTCAAATTTCGTATACAAAAAAGACCTTCTTGAATCTATGAAAAGACTGCATTATTAGGGTGTGTTCTTCTTATCCATTTGCATAAGCCAATTGTAATGTTTTTCTTCACTCCAAATGTCTAGGTGGGACTTCTTTATGAAGAAGGAGTAAGGAAAGCCCACAGCAGTGACTCCAGCAAACGCACCTTCTCTGTGTACAGCAGCTCAAGACAGCAGATCCGCTATGCACCAAGCTACACTCCCAGGTGCACAATCACCGCTCTCATTTTTAGTAGTTTAAATCAGAATTTCTTATTATGTGCTTTTTAAAATGCAACCTGCGTCAACCATCTTCACAAATTTGTAATGAGAATCGTTTATAAGTCTTTATACTACGGTGCTGTTGAATGCTCGAATCTGATTGGCTGACGTTCATTCTAAGGTGTGCAATTATTTTTCAGGGAAACACATGGCTAAAGTATTAATTCAGCGGCCCGTCGTCAATTTTTACTCACATTGTTAATAAAAGAGAAACTTTAGAGCCTCCCTACATTTTGCTGGTAAAATATAAATATATGGTTTAATGTATAAAAATTAAGACGGCTACTATTATTATTATTTTTATTTTATTAATTATGAATTTTATTAAACACTTGGTTTTTTTTGTAGTATTGCAAAAATACATACATTATTATTGCATTGTATGATTGCAGTATTTATGTATATAATATACGATATATGTATATGTTTATTTCTATTGATTTGTACCATTTGAATAATATTTATATGATATATTTTAATATTTTCCAGTGCTCCAATGGATACAAACTTGCTGAGTAACATTCATAAGCTATTTTCTGAGAGGATCGATATCTTTAGCCCAGTGGAGTTCAACAAGGTAGAAAACAAAATACTGTTGTTACTGTAATTTAACTAACTGCCCAAAGCAAATTTTCGTATTTGAGGTTTTTTTTGGTCTGTATAACCAGTTTATTTTCTGGTCCTAGGTCTCGGTGCTAACTGGCATCATTAAGATAAGTCTGAAGACATTCCTTGAATGTGTCCGTCTCCGTACGTTTGGCAGATATGGACTACAGCAAATCCAGGTGGACTGCCACTACTTACAGATGTACCTGTGGCGGTTTGTGTCTGATGAGAATTTGGTGCACTTCCTTTTAGATGAGATTGTAGGTAGTGCTGCCCATCGTTGCTTGGACCCGTCTCCAATGGAGCAAAGTGTCATTGAGGTCATCTGTGAGAGGGGGTAGAGTGGGTGCTTTTCCTTAAACTACAGTCCAATTTGCACATAAGTGAAACTGAACTTCGTTGGTGGAAAATATTAATACTTTCATTAGAAGTTTTCAATGAACTGGTCACTTGAACACTGAATCTAAAGTCTGTGACCTCCAATTGAACCCTGTTGTAGCTGGATGGAGATCTCCACCTTCACTTGATTGAAGCTTTGAGTGTGTATGTTGGGTACTAAAAGCTAAAATATGGCATTTTGCCATGAGTCACAAAATGAATGCAACGCAGCATTAAAAGTAAAAACTCGATTATTTAACTAAAATCACTAAATATTAAGGGTAACAATTTCAGTATGTTTGAAATTTTTATTTTATGATTGACTACTGTATTCATCGACTTTGAAGGCTGTTCAATCTGCATAACTGTATTTAATAAAAATTAATGTACAATAAGAAGTTTGCGTCTAACAGTTTCTTTGGAGGAGAATGCACACAAATAATATGAAGCCAGAGCAGACTCTCTCGTCATTGGTCAGGAAGGCAGTAGGGGCGGGATTTTCTGCTTTTCTCTGATTCGGATTGGTTCGTTGGTTGTCTCTCCCCACTCTTCTGATAGCAGCGGTACGTGCTGATTGGTCAGAGACAAACAGCGTGTTCTGGGCGACACTACACAGGCGTTACCACTTAAGTCATTCACTGCGATACTGTGAAGATGAGCGGTTACCATACAATATAACCGTGGAAACTGAAGTTCGTGGAAAACCGAGGTGAGAGAAAAATACGCTAATTTTTTATTAAATATAACATTATTTATTTATTTATTTGTTGTTTGGCTGAGTCGCTTAAGTCTGAAAATAATCATATTACGAACGCTTCTTATACATAAATAACGTTTCTATTTCCAAACGCACTGACATTTAAATAATGCGCTATTATTACTTACTGTGAATGTTTTGTCAGCCATGCTAAGCGCTCTCATCTTTGTTCCAAACAGGCAAAAATGAAGCCTAACAAGCACAAAGCATTACATTCAACTGAAAGGGAATTTGGAGGTGCTCTTGGTGAGCCATGAGTTGTTGTATATACGCATATGTGTGTGTATAAGTAAAATTGGATCTACTGTGTGATTTGATATGTGACTTCTCTGCAGTAATTGAGATCATTTGTTCTGCTCACCTGTCCAGGTGCCACCTGCATCCCTGTGTTCCTGCCTCTGACTGTTCTGTACCTCATAAGTGTGTGTCGGTCTCCAGCAGCCAGTGTCCTGCAGTGGCCTCCTCCTTTAACCCCTGCAGCACAGTTGTGGGACCCTCTGGCTGCGGTTGTGATTGTAGGTTGGATCACCCTGCAGAGTTTTCTGTATCTGCTGCCCATTGGGAAGGTGAGATACGTCATTTCTTTGAAAGCCAAATTAGTTTATTTTCTGAGAAGAGCATGATATATATTATACCGATTCATTTGTTCATAGGTTTCTGAAGGATTGGTCCTCAGAGATGGATCCAGACTGAAATATCCCATAAATGGTAAAATAGGCTGCCTGTGACATGAATTATATAGGATCGCCTTTGACCTCTTGTCCTCGGTTTTACCACCTATGCTATACAAAGTAGAGTTCAAATTCCATTTATCAGTAATCTCCAATTTCCCCCTATATCTTGGCTGTGCTTCAGCTCATTAAAGGTATATTTAAAGGAAGAATTTAAGAGTGTATATATATATATATATATATATATATATATATGAATAAATGTAGTTCTGAAAAAAATATTTTATTGCACAGGTTAAATCTTAAATGACCAGGAGAAAATATAAATACACATGCTACTGTTTTTTCGAAAGAAGTCTTTTATGCTCACCAAGACTACATTTATTTGATGCAGTAAAAATACATTATTATGATATTATTACAATTTAAAGGTTTAGTTCACCCAAAAATGAAACTTTTGTCATTTATTACTCACCCTCATGTCGTTCTACACCCATAAGACCTTCTTGTCCATATTGTTCTTCTTCAGAACACAATTTAAGATATTATTGATAAAATTTGATGGTTTAGTGAGGCCTCTATTGCCAGCAAGGTAATTAACACTTTCAGATGACCAGAGAGGTACTAAAACAGATTTATAATAGTTCATGTGAGTACAGTAGTTCAACCTTAATATTATAAAGTGACGAGAATACTTTTTGTGATCAAAAAAACAAAATAACTTTTCAACAATATCTAGTGATGGCCTATTTCAAAACACTGCTTCAAAGCTTTACGGATCAGCGGTTTGCTTCGCATATCAAACTGCCAAATATGATGTTAGATATACAGTTAAAGACTCAAAAGACAGATATGATTAATGAAGTCAGAGTTTAAAAAAGTAAATTGAAGAAAATTTTAATAAAGAATAGTTTGCAGTTTCATCAGCAGAAGCCAGCTTCAAGTCTCACAAGGAGTTCGTAGTCCGCTCTCTCTCCCTCTCTCTCTCGTACATTCACATTTCCAGAATAATTATACTCTAACAGAGTCCTCTAACTATGTCATTACTAAGATACTGATTGGTTAAGAACACTAGACAAAACTGGTAATTTTCCGCACATGGACAGATAGTCAGAAGCATATCTTCTTCCATTATGATGCTGATGAACAGACCCTGAAGTTAGGCACAGAATGTCCTTCTAGGTCAGGCCTAGGCACCTTCAGGTCTCCAGTCCAGATGACAACAGTCCACCAGTAGCCATAACAGACCTGTACAGAACACTTAGCACACTAACAAAGATACACATGATTCACAGTTTCTTCAAGGCTGAAGCTGATCTGAGCTCTGCACTCAACAGGAAACTTTTCCAAAACATACTGATAAGTTGTACTTTTCTCTCAGTCAGAGGTACAGACAATATTCAACATTGTTTTCTAGTGTTTGAAAATGAAATTAAAGGCTTTAACATAAGTTGAAGTTAGTCATTCTAAATAATTCAACATTTAGAAAGATAATTTTGTGATAAATTGCTCAAAATATATATATTGATGCAGCAATGGTTCCAGAATCCACCCCTTCAGTTCTGAACCATTGAAACGAAATAAAAGATTCGTAAAGCTTTGAAGCAGTGTTTTGAAATTGGCCATCAGAAGATATTGTTGTAAAGTCATTCTTTTGTTTTTTTTTGGTTCTTTTTTAAGGTTGAACCACTGTAGTCACATGAACTGTTTTAATAGCTTTCTGGGCATTGAAAATGTTAATTATCTTGCTATCAATAGAGGCCTCAGAGCCATCAGATTTGAACAGAAATATCTTAATTTGTGTTCCAAAGATGAACGAAGGTTTTATGGGTGTGGAATGACATGAGGGTAATAAATGACAGAATATTCATTTTTTTGCTGAACTAACCCTTTAAAATAAGTTTTATTTTCATATATGCTCCACCTCTCTAGTGATGATTTGGTGATGGAAGAAACATATCTTATTATTATCAATGTTTAATATTTTAAGGGAAACCATGAAAACAAACATCTTTCTGAACCCAAACTTTTCTAATGTTTATGTGCAGGTATAATTGTGACCTGTAGTATCTTTTGCATCTTTATTTGTTAGGTTTCCATGCCCTGAGCATTACTGCTGCCCTGTTGATAGTATGTGTTTGGCTGGGAATGCCACTCGGCTATCTGTTTGACCTCATTGTGCCTCTTGCTGTATGTGCCATTGGGCTGTCCTACCTGCTGTCTATGTACCTGTATATCCGCTCCTTCTGGGCTCCTCAACATGCTTTATCACTCGGAGGAAACACAGGTGAGATCAGTTAGGATATTTACACATCAGTGTGGATTCTGATATTATCTCCAAGTACTGTTTCACTATGCAAAATCTAGATATTCCAGATGCTGCTATTGATTGTCTCTTTGAAATATGTCAATTCAGTTTCTTTGTCATTTGTAGGAAATCCTCTGTATGACTTCTTCATGGGTCGAGAGCTCAACCCTCGCATTGGAGACTTTGACCTGAAATATTTCTGTGAACTGAGACCTGGATTAATAGGCTGGGTAAGAGTCTCTCCAGATGTTTACATCTATATATGTGTATGTGTGTGAGTTTTTGAAACTAGACTCTTATTCTCACCAAGGCTAGATTTATAAAAAGAAATATTATTACAAAAATACAGTAAAAACAGTAATATTGTGAAATATATTAAAATTTAAGATAACTGATTACTAATTTGATATATTTTAAAATGTACTTTTTGTCTTTGGCAAAGCTGAATTTTCTGCTTCATTACTCCAGTCTTCAGTGTCACATGATCTTTCAGGAATCATTCTAATATGTTGATTTCGTACCCAAGAAATATTTCTTCTTATTATTATCATCAATGTTGAACACAATTGTGTTGCTTTTTTGTGAAAACTGTAATACATTTTGATCAGGATCCTGTGATGAATTGAAAGTGCAAAAGAACAGCATTTAAAAAAAAAAATGTAAATACATTACTTATACATTGTAATAGTTTTTACCATCATTTTTGATCAATTTATTGCATCCTTGCTTAATGGCAGAGAAAAAAAATAGTGCTGACTATTGAACGTGTACATGCAGGTTCAGGTTATGCAACTTTAAAATGAACACCAAAGTATTTTTACCCATGTCTCTCTCTTTTGTGCCATTGTTTTTCAGGTGGTAATAAACCTGGGGATGTTAATGAAAGAAGTAGAGCTGAGGGACTCTCCATCTCTTGCCATGCTGCTTGTCAACGGCTTCCAGCTCCTCTATGTGACAGATGCACTGTGGAACGAGGTATGACAAAACTAGTCTAGTCTGGAAACTTGTGAAATGTATTTATAACAGTGAAAGGAAATGAAGTCCCATATGCACAACATTATACTTTTTCCTTGTGTCTGCAGGAGGCTGTGCTTACTACTATGGACATTGTGCATGATGGATTTGGGTTCATGTTGGCATTTGGCGATCTGGCCTGGGTTCCCTTCACATACGGCCTTCAGGCCATGTTTTTGGTTGTGCACCCACAGTCACTTAGCACTCTTGGAGCAGCAGGGATTATTTTTCTAAATGGTAATCTACAGCCTGTTTTGCAGCAATCTGCATGTTTAACAGTTCCTAACTTTCCTCTTTTCAATCTTTCGCAGGAATTGGTTACTTTATTTTCCGGAAGTCCAACTCTCAGAAAAATCAGTTCAGAAGAGACCCCACACATAAAAGTGTACAACGTCAGTAACTGCATACGATACATACTTTGTGTTTGTATCCAGAGAACATTGTCTTAGAAAAGGTTATACATTATCAGTATCCAACACAAACATGCATGAAGAACAGGGTGAATTTATTACTGGAGACACAATTATGGCCTCCAGATTAACATAAATTATGAATTTTCTCATCCACCCATGTCACTTGTAGACCTGGAAACTATTGCCACAGCAACAGGAAAGCGGCTACTGGTATCAGGGTGGTGGGGGTTTGTCAGGCATCCAAACTACCTGGGGGACCTTCTCATGGCTCTGGCCTGGTCCCTGCCTTGTGGTAAGTGATGGACAAATTATTAATAACTGACATCCCTCATTTCAGTTTCATACTGATCATTTCTTTAACACTCTGAATGATGATGGTTTAGATTTTTTTATTTAATAACCCATTTCTTACTGTCTTACATTTTAATAATTGTTATTCTTTTATATTATTATAAACCTTCACAATAGCCAAAATCCTTGTGTGAAAGGTACAATACGTAAGAGTTTTGTATTAAAATATCCAAAAGCCACTAGGACAGTGTTATATATTTTGTTGACTTGTGTATTTACATTATCCCAGATATTTCCAAGAATGTGTAAATCCAGAGAAATAACTGATTTTAACCAGGACACGGACCTTGTCTGTGCATCGTCTATCAATGACATCATACCCGCGTTACCTTCAGTTTCTATTTTTATGTTGTAGAAACACCAAAGCTGCTGTTTTATTAGACAAAGGAACAACTGTTTTATAGCTCACAACTGTTAGTCTTATTGTTTGATTCTTGTTTTCTTGATTATTCCACAACTGCATGTTTTCACCATGCCTCAGAAAAGACACTGTTTTGTCAAGTAGCTAACATGGCATAATCAGATGCAGCTTTATTTTTAATAACAGTAATACAGCATTTTCTCCATCATACAATACGTTTTAAAATTAATGCATGCCATTTAGCAACACAAGCCATAAAGCATTTAATTATTATTGTAATATCAATCTAGCTTACAGCAGTGTGCAATAAGTGTCTCATAGAGTAACGTTAACATAATTTTCAACACTAATATGATAAAACAGTGCTGCCCAAATACGCTTTATTGGAAGAAGCTCAGGCGGCATAATTAAAGTTCTACTGCTATAGAGCCAGGAGTCACACTCGTCTGTCATAAGCAATCGCTCCAGCGGCCTTGTTCAGCTCCCACATCTCTCATCTCTGCCTTGCTTCATGGTACATTAAAAGTTAATAATCTCATCCATAAATATAATTTATGTGTCCCATCAGATTCTTTTCCACCGGCTGTGAGGTGAAGACAACACCTCCCAGTCTTCCACGCTCTAACTCCGCCGTCATCAAGCTGTATAACAATTAGTTTATTCTGCTTTTTTTTTTTTTTTCCCCTAGGAATGTCACATATTCTGCCTTACTTCTATGTCATATATTTCACCATCCTGCTCATCCACCGAGAGGCCAGAGATGAGAAACAGTGCAGAGCCAAGTATGGACTGGCCTGGGACACCTACTGCAGACGAGTGCCCTACAGAATAATCCCGTTTGTTTATTAATGGGGATTTAAGTGTTCTGAACCATCAGCAGATTATTGCCTGCAACCATTTAGGTGGAAAAGTGGATATGTTGTCATCGGTGCAGGCAACTGGACATCCGATGAGCCAACATAAAATATATTGTGTACATTGTTTTTCTTTGAATCATAACATGGCTATCCATTCATTCAGATGTTTTTTTAAAGTATGAAAAATATATTGTATAATTAAAAATCATTTTAATATCATCAGTGCTTTTTGAATCTTCAAGTGTGGCATAAATGACATTTAATGATGCTCAATCACGATAGTAGAAATAGTAATCCAAAAATGATCTGATTTTATTTAACTGATGTTTTTATTTATTTCTTTAAAAAAAAATTACATTACAAACAAATGCATTTAATAAGCAGTTGCTTAATTTTAAATAATAATATTTACAATCTCACTCAATCTCTTCAATCAATGCACCTTTAACTCTACTTTTTTCCCGTCCCTCTTCCATACGTTTCCTCTCCTCCTCCAATGTCGTTCTCTCCTCCTCCCTACTCTCATAGTCCGTCCACACGCATCTTGCCAGACTCCTCAAAACTTTAGGATTCTCTTTTACCCAAGACTGAAAAAACTCACACTTCTTTCCAGCTTGAAAGTACATCCGCCTCGTCCGTTCGTCTTCTTTAGGAACAGAGGCCTTTGCCTTGCTCAAAGCCGTGCGCAGCTGTGACAAAGCAGACAGCGAATATCCCGTGGCGTCCTCTCTGCTCTCTCCAGTCAGAACATGAGCTACCGCTTCCACAGCTCGAAGTGAAGCTAAAGGGTCCTCACGATCATAGTATCCTGCAGACACAGCCCTGATTGCGGCGTCGAGCGCCTCTGGGACAGAGTTGAACACCTGTCCGCTGCTCAGACTCTCTGAGATGGCGAGCACCGCCTGACAAAACTCCAGCAACATCTCTGAGAAGTCTCCATTGAAGAGACACAGCGAGAAGGTGAATCCATAAAGAGCATTGATCAAGTTGTACCGCACCAGAGGAGAGGGCTTTGACGATAACGTGTGAAGAGGAGGGATTTTGGCACTTATTGGAGGGATTGAGCTTCGTAGTGTTTTGTCTGATTGTACCTTACTGCGACTGACTTCCTTGTCATTTTTCTCCGTCGCATTGTTCATTTCTTCTTGATTCTCAGACTGAAGTTCCTCTATAAGTGCTTTAGTGTCTTTCTCATGCCGTTCCCACCAGGGGCTCCACAGGTCAACCAGCCCACCGATGCCTCCTCCTTTCACCAGTCTCTCAAATTTCTCTTTTTCCTGTGCTGACAACAACGACCAGAGTTCTTCCTCTGAGAGAGAGTCAATATCCAGCCCGGCTAACCTTTCAGCTAAATCAGCTTCATCTTCATCGCTCCCGTCTTCAATATCTCCTAGTTTTGCCAGTATTTCTTGCACCTCGTGACTTTTTTCATCCCCATCAGACTGAATCTCTGCTAACCTAGAAAGCAGCTCCAAAGCATGTGCGTCTTGTTCAGTCACACTATTATCATCTTCTCCCAAGTTCCTTATTAAATTCTCCATCCCTCCCTCACTGTCTGCACTCTGTCTGAGCCGTAACAGAATTTCATGCATTTTTCTTTTCCCCTCTTCATCTGTGGCACCTTGGGATTTCAGCTCCTGAAGCACAGACTCTTTGTAAAACTCCTCTGAGCATGAAGAGTGATTCTGACTTCTGTAACAAGTCAGTCCGCAATACAGGATGTTACACCTTGGGCAAGTGTAACAGGACGGTTTGGATAAGCAAAGCCCACATGGCTTGACTAATGATGCATTTCCATCAGTAGTTCCGCCCTTTGTGCTATCAGCAGGTGTCAGGAGAGGTTCAGAAGTCCCTCTTTTGGGAAGTGCGATCCCATCTTTGGTGGTAATTGAGTCCGAGTCTGTTTCTGGCCAGTCGCTTAAGTGTTCCTCCTCATTTGGTGCAATATTAGTGAGTAATGAACGAACACACGCAGGGATTTTACGTCTAACAACAGGATCCATGACCAGCTAATTGATTTAGAAAGTTAGAAAGCATTTGTATGATAGTTATGATCTGCAATGAAACAACACAAATGCAATTCAATTCAATTATACATCAACACCATTCATAACAATAGAGTTTTATAGTATTTCTCACCTGACCAAAATTTGAGTCTACGCACTTTTTCACAGACTCGCAAGTAAACGTAGAAAGTACGCGTGTTTATAAATATGCTTTCATACTGACGCGTCACGTTAGAACAACGTTACTCGTCGCAACAGGATGACGCATTCCTCCCTTTGCTCTTCAACCGACAAGGCTGCGCAATATTTGCGCAGACAGATGTAGTCGTTTTCCTCTTTTTTTATTGCTGTATTCATTCTTGTGTAATCTTTATTATTTGAATTTAAACTGAAAAAAACAATATATGTTACAGAAGGGAATACGGATTGTAAATCGGGTTGATTTTTGATTTAGTTGATTTTTACACTACACAGACCATGTATATAGTAAAGTAATAATTTATTTCCTGATAGTATTCATCGGCTGTACATGTTTAAAAAAATTATTAAAAAAAAAAAAATAGGGCAAGAACGACCTATTGAATAACTGTAAATTAAAAATGTTTAATAATAAGGTGATTATTATATAACTTAACTTAAAATAACTTAACAATTTAAAATGAGTAATTTTATCCATGTTTGAAATACGTCCCTTTGTAGTTATGCCTACACCGCTCTGTTACGTATATTTTGCAAAGTATGAAAAATTGTCTGAGGACTGAAATATATTTTGTTGAATTGTAATAGTAAATAATGTTATTCAATCATATGTATAATGTTTTTTTGAGTTACAGATGAATGGATATGAATTTGTGAGAATATCTTGCATTTATTTGTTTCAACCCTAAACATCAGGGACAACATGAAAAAGTGTAAATCAAACTTTAATACAATGGAAAACACAGGCATCGAAATGGTACACAAATGACTGAATTGAAAGAATTTACAATTTGTCCACCTGTTCAAAGAAGAGAGAACATTATAACATTTCCACTCAGCCTTTTCTCTATTGCAGTTCAGGTCCAGCAGCATTTAAAATCCCTTCTTCAAAAGCCAGTCCTTCAGCTCTTTATCAAACTGCCCTTTAATTCTTATAGTCCTGGTCACTTCATTGACCTGTGTCGGAGGCTCTTTGCCCGTAAGCCCCAGCAGGAATTCCTTAACATCCTTATCCAGGGCCTGGAAATGATTGATGTAAAGTTAATAAGATAATTTGACCATAATTGTGCTTTTAAACATGTCTGCTCATCACACTGACCCATATATCTCCCTCAACCTTTCTGAGCAGAGTGCTATGCTGATTCCCATGCTTGATGTCAGAGTAAACAGGAACATTGTGCATTCTGGAGCGACGGATCATGTAGGGCAGTGAAGGTGGTGTATCTGTTTATAAAGAAATAAAACATGATGCAAAACATCGATCACTTATAGGTATGATTGTATGAATGTTCCCATGGAGGGTAAAAATAAATGCTTCTACCTGGTGGTGGGATCCATCCTGACGGTGCAGGACCATCATGTCTAGGAGGAGTTGGGATGCGTGAAGGAGGAATGAGTCTCTCCACAAACCTGAACTCTTCTGTGGATTCAATGATGCCCCCTGATCCTTCAGCAGGGCTGTTTTGTGTCTGAAATCACATAAAACCGTCTTGTTAAATCCCTCCTATTTAAATATCAAGCTAGAATGATTGTTTGTTGTTATTACACAAAACCACAAGTGACATTGCAAGAACAAATCATTCGACGCAAATGTACCACTGATTATTACACAACCCGGATAAATGAGGCGGTAAAACTGACTTAAATACTAACTCTTAAGCAAGATGCAGTACTCAGTGAACGTATGGCTGGATTAAACGCTCTGTAAGCAGCTCGGCAGACTGTCAAAGACATGCTTCTGACGGACGCGGACATTTCTCTTCTCTGAGAGAGGAAGGACAGCAAGTTCCTACGTCATGAGTGTGAATGAAGAGGCTTTATTTATTTTTTTAAGACGACATAAAAATATAAATTTTCAATAACTTGACTAAAATATATATTTCTAAAATTTTATTTACATATATTCTATGTGCCAATAAATTAATACATAATATCATAATAAAATTGTGCTGTGTAGGGGACTTTTAACGTGCTTTCATGATTTGAGCATGCGCAGAGCACTTTCTAGAATCGGGTTAAACACTTTTTGGTGTTGATGTCGTGTGTTTGCTGCTCATTTGTCAGTATCGATTCATGTTAGTATTGGGCTTTACTTTCAATATTTAAGTAATGTTGGTGATGTTATTGTGCTATATGTGACGATTCTGTGTAGATGATGACATTTTAATTCTATTTTTATGAAGACTTTACATCATGCAGTTGTTTGTTCGTGCCCAGAGTTTGCACTCAATTCATCTGAATGGGTCAGAGACTGTTGCCCACGTCAAGGTACTCTGAACATAGTTAATTTAGACAAACGTGGATAAGAATTGGGAATTATTTGTTTATGTATTATTGCATTTGACTAACTTTGCTTGATTTTCAGGCTCAGATTGAAGCTTTGGAGGGTCTGACCTGTGATGATCAGATCATTTCACACTGCGGGATTCCCCTTCAGGATGACACATTGATTTGTCAGTCTGGTATTGAGGAGTTCAACACTCTTGAGGTCTCATCGAGGCTCTTGGGAGGTAAAGATCAATCTCCTGTGGCTTTATTACCTTCTGCCTGTGACCAAAAACCTTGCCAATGTTGTAGAAGATGAAAGAGATCCCATTATTTTAAACCGTGTCCTTTCCTAAAATAGTTTAAAGCAATTATAAAAATTGAGTATTTGGTAACGGGCTTCCTTATGATGCATTATCTTGGTTTGGATGTTTTCCATAAATATAACCTCTTCCCACCCAAAGGCAAAGTCCACGGTTCGCTGGCTAGAGCAGGAAAGGTCAGAGGACAAACTCCCAAGGTAATCCCAATTCCATTTTGCCTACTTATACTATGTCCTATCAGAATTTACTCTTTGAGAAGAAAAAGTATGTGCTGTTGAGTGTGTAGCAGATGAGTAGCTGAGTTTTGGGATGTATTACCCTGTCATAATGGAAATATTACATGGTCTGCAAATGTGAATCCTGTCACCGTAAACTGTCCTGTTAAACATCTTGTAACAGTTAAAGGGTTCACCCAAAAATAAAATTCATTAAGTACTCATCCTTGTGTCGCTCCAAACCCGCAAAACCTTCTTTCATCTAAAGAACACAAATTAAAGTGTTTTTTTAATAAACATGCATTTGCATATTACATGCATTTTTATATGATACACACACATATGCCTATATCATACGGCATCATAATTACTATCATTCAAGGTAACTACAGTGGTTCAACCGTAATGTTTTGAAGCGACAACAATATTTGTTGTGTGCAAAAACAAAACAAAAATAACAACTCGATTCAAACAATTTCTTTCAACAATTCCTGTGTTGTGCCGCTCACGTGAACCTCGTCAGCCTATACTGAGCCGGCATTTGGACGTAAACACAGAAGTGCTGCATTGCATCAACTGCGTACGAGAATGACCGTAGAGAAGAAATTGTTGAATCAAGCTGTTATTTTTGTTTCATTCTTGTTCTTATTCACCTTGAGTGATGGTAATTACATTGCTTTCTATGGGGATAGAAAAATATGATTTCATCAAAAATATCTTGATTTGTGTTCCGAAGATGAATGACATGAGGGTCCTTTATCATCTTCATGTACGCACTTCACATTTCAGTTCATTTCATTTACTCTACTCAACAATTCTTCCTACTGTACTGGAGAGAAAAGAAGTAGCACGTTGATATGCCAGTCGAGGGCCTTTCATCCGAAGAAACTCCTCATCTTTTTAAAAGTTAACGGCCAAGCATTAAAAAGTTCACAATGTTGTAGTAGATTTTATGAAGGATTTCTCTGATCATTTAGTTTGCTTAAACCCCATCCCTGTAATCTTCATTTCAACATACTATGATTTCGGACACATTTTATTTAGACAGATAGTATGCAAATTGGGATCGAGCCATTTTCAACAATATTCACATCCCATAATATTACGAGAATTCTAATTGTGAGCATTTACTTGTTTATTGACTTCGCTCTGATATTGATCCTTTCAGGTGGACAAGCAGGAAAAGAAAAAGAAAAAGACTGGCAGGGCAAAGAGAAGAATTCAGTACAACCGCCGCTTTGTCAATGTCGTCCCAACGTTTGGCAAAAAGAAGGGACCAAATGCCAACTCATAGTTTTCTCTTCAAATTGACCATCAATGCATTCCTGGGCAGTTCACTTTACCTAATTACTGATGCATTTCTGATAGGAAAATTCTGATGTGAAAGCCAGCTGATTCATAAAATGAACTAATTCGTGCCATTTATATGCTGTAATCATGTTTTGTACAAGTTAAATACAGTATTTAATTATAATGACACTGATTCACTAGGAGCTCATAATGATGTCAAAGGCAAGAAAATGTTTTGTAAATGCAAATAAAACATTTAATGAAATATTACTGATTCACATGTCATTACATTCACACAGTTTGAATATCATTTCAACTTCGCAGCATCATTCAATGTGAGTGATTCCTTCTCAAAGTCCATGTCAGTATGGGAGCAGCAATGCTATTCTTTTCTTGTACTCTTTCCCACTGGATCTGCAATCACCACGAGGCCCCAAGAAGCCAAACCTGAGGAGAAAACAGAGCAGAGTCAGTTGTGAGTTAATTCCTCATCACAGAGAGTGCATGAATGAGCTCACCTGCTGCAAATATGATCTGAGCCACTGTGCCCATAGATGTGGGTCCACCTAAATGCATGAATTTACGCGCTTGCATGAACACATATCCGCCTGAAGCCAGCAGCCCGCCGCCCGAGAGGACTCGACAGCTCCAGCAGTCCTCAAAGAGCGGTTTTTTGCCCGGACTCGACTTCTCCGGTAGTGGGGGTGGATTAGGCATGATCAGCTGGAAGTGTCAAAGCTCCCTTGTACGGGTCTTTGCTGTTTATATACAATGGCACGGTCTACTTGCCCAATAATTTGGTAACATTATTAACTTTTATAAAGAGAACTGTCCACAAACTATTTCAATATAAACGAATTCGGACGCAGTGTGAGAAATATCGGGTTTGTCACGACGACCTTAAAACCAGGAAGCTTTTAGCCTTAGCGCTGTTATAGCACTCGTGCAAGTCAATGCGGCGCAAATATTGCGCAGACACAGTTACTAGTGTGGAAAAATATTATTTAGCCTGTGATTAAAACCACGATTAAAATGTACAATATAAAAGAAAAGAGCCAAATATTTGTACAAATATACTTAAGAGCCACACAAACACTACGTTTTATTTACAATTTATATAAATATATACAATTGTAACTGTAAGCAACAGATAATGAAGGCTTGTGGACCATTTTGGACCAACCATAAGTTGTTGTTGTTTGAACATCCAAAACATTTATACTATTTTAAGATTATTTCTCCAGCAACTTTTCTGTCAGTGCCACTCACTGGGAGTGTCCATCAAATAATCAATATGTGCCTATGACATGGAGCATTTTCAGTTAATTTATTTCAATAAGTCACATCCTTCATATTTTTCCTCCCATGCATGTACAGAATCCCAGTGGCATGTTAAATAAAGTCTGATATTTGTGAAAACACATTCCATCACTTCTGGCTCCCAATTCCACGTGCGATGTTATCATTGGTTTCTGCAGCGTCTTTAAGAACCTGCAACATGAGGGCATTTCTCTTCCTGCTCTCCTCCATTCGGACGGGGTTTGCCTCGGGCAGATGCTGGAAAAATAGATGGAGAGATGGATCAGGATACAACTATGCAGAGAAATAACAACTAATGCAGCTATGGCAAGCCGTCTTTGCATTTATTCATTCTCAGGATATGAACTTGATGATATCAATAATTCGATTGTTGATATCAACAATAGAGTTTGAATGGAGGCCTAGGGTGAGATTTAACTAATGAAAATACAATTACAGATTTCAAGAAGTATAGTTTTTACTAGTGGAAATGTAATTCTTGATCTCAAAAATGGTCATTGTTACTAGTGAAAATGTAATTGTTGATATCAAGAATTAACTAATGAAAATGTAATTGTTGATATCAAGAATTAACTAATGAAAATGTAATTGTTGATATCAAGAATTAACTAGTGAAAATGTAATTGTTGACATCACAAGTTCATATCCTGAGAATGAATAAACGGCTTGCCATATGCAGCTCACTCATTGTTTTCAATGTAAAAAGAGACCAGAGAGAGTAGTGTAGACGTGTAGTTAAAAACGATCCCTCTTAAATGAAGTAGTTCATAAGAGATCGTGTAAAAACCACATTCATTATGAAAATGATTGTTGACAAACAATAGCACGAGTCGTTACCTGCCAATAGTGGCAAAAACAACACCCCGCACTTGTGTAAAGTAATAATAACAGGTTTAATTGTGTTTCTCATTTATAAGACTGCAATGTTTCAGTACCTTCAACATTTCCCTTTTCCTCTCCTCTCCAGGTGAAATTATGGCCCACATTCCGTATCCGACACAGACGGCCCCGACCAGCCCGATCGAGGTCAGCATGGTCCTCATGCCGCTCATGGTGTGCACGCGCTCTCCTCGAGCGGGTCAAACTCAACAACTACACGCTTTCTGATCAAACTTCTCTAGATCGCGGGCAAAGCTAGGTCAGTATACAACACAGCACAGACTGCCAGTTGACACGATGCAGTGCATTATGGGAGAACCTCATTATGCAACCTCTTTTTTTTAACCTGTTCCTGGCAGACTGGTCAATAATCATAGGGTAAATTGACAGCAGGCACGTGCTGCATCACTGTTTACTGTCTAGTCGCACTTTCTGTATAAAGGAGATGAGAAATCTTCAACCTTGGGAGGTCAAACCTAATATTATAAGAGATTTTTTAGAACCTGTTAACAAAATTAAATTGGGAAGTACATACATTGTAAAACTAAACAAACACTAAATAAACATCCAAATTACGACAACTATATATATATATATATATACAGTACTGTGCAAAAGTTTTAGGCAGGTGTGAAAAAATGCTGTAAAGTAAGAAGGCTTTCAAAAATAGACATGTTAATAGTTTATATTTATCAATTAACAAAATGCAAAGTGAGTGAACAGAAGAAAAATCTACATCAAATCAATATTTGGTGTGACCACCCTTTGCCTTCAAAACAGCATCAATTCTTCTAGGTACACTTGCACACAGTTTTTGAAGGAACTCGGCAGGTAGGTTGGCCCAAACATCTTGGAGAACTAACCACAGTTCCTCTGTGGATTTAGGCAGCCTCAGTTGCTTCTCTCTCTTCATGTAATCCCAGACAGACTCGATGATGTTGAGATCAGGGCTCTGTGGGGGCCATACCATCACTTCCAGGACTCCTTGTTCTTCTTTACACTGAAGATAGTTCTTAATGACTTTCGCTGTATGTTTGGGGTCGTTGTCATGCTGCAGAATAAATTTGGGGCCAATCAGATGCCTCCCTGATGGTATTGCATGATGGATAAGTATCTGCCTGTACTTCTCAGCATTGAGGATACCATTAATTCTGACCAAATCCCCAACTCCATTTGCAGAAATGCAGCCCCAAACTTGCAAGGAACCTCCACCATGCTTCACTGTTGCCTGCAGACACTCATTCGTGTACCGCTCTCCAGCCCTTCGGCGAACAAACTGCCTTCTGCTACAGCCAAATATTTCAAATTTTGACTCATCAGTCCAGAGCACCTGCTGCCATTTTTCTGCACCCCAGTTCCTGTGTTTTCGTGCATAGTTGAGTCGCTTGGCCTTGTTTCCACGTCGGAGGTATGGCTTTTTGGCCGCAAGTCTTCCATGAAGGCCACTTCTGACCAGACTTCTCCGGACAGTAGATGGGTGTACCAGGGTCCCACTGTTTTCTGCCAATTGTGAGCTAATGGCACTGCTCGACATCTTCCGATTGCGAAGGGAAGTAAGCATGATGTGTCTTTCATCTGCTGCAGTAAGTTTCCTTGGCCGACCACTGCGTCTACGGTCCTCAACGTTGCCTGTTTCTTTGTGCTTCTTCAAAAGAGCTTGGACAGCACATCTGGAAACCCCTGTCTGCCTTGAAATTTCTGCCTGGGAGAGACCTTGCTGATGCAGTATAACTACCTTGTGTCTTGTTGCTGTGCTCAGTCTTGCCATGGTGTATGACTTTTGACAGTAAACTGTCTTCAGCAACCTCACCTTGTTAGCTGAGTTTGGCTGTTCCTCACCCAGTTTTATTCCTCCTACACAGCTGTTTCTGTTTCAGTTAATGATTGTGTTTCAACCTACATATTGAATTGATGATCATTAGCACCTGTTTGGTATAATTGTTTAATCATACACCTAACTATATGCCTACAAAATCCCTGACTTTGTGCAAGTGTACCTTGAAGAATTGATGCTGTTTTGAAGGTAAAGGGTGGTCACACCAAATATGGATTTGATGTAGATTTTTCTTCTGTTCACTCACTTTGCATTTTGTTAATTGATAAATATAATCTATTACCAAGTTTCTTTTTGAAAGCATTCTTACTTTACAGCATTTTTTCACACCTGCCTAAAACTTTTGCACAGTACTGTATATATATATATATATACATATATAATAAAAAGGCTAGAATGGGTAATAGGGTTGCAAAATTAATCTATATAAAGTTATATTATGGATATGTTATTATGGGATCCAATGGTTGTTTGTATAGTGTTTTATAGTGTAGTTACTGATAGTTTTATATTTCACATAAATGAAATAAAGATTTATTTATTTATGTATTTATTTGCAATGTAGTGTAATTTGTGTAATTTTGTGTAAAAATATCTTTTGCTATGTGTTCAATAAGGTCGAGACCTTTGGCACAGGACAGGCCAAAATCAACATTTTATAGTCAGTGGATTCAGACATTTTTAGCTAGGTGTACTTTTCATGCTAGATTAATTGTTTGTTAGATAAAAGTTATCTAATGGTTTTCACACAAACACACACACACACACACACACAAACACTAACGCTAACATCTAACGCTATTAAAAAAAGTAATTGGACACAAAATTTGTGGAATGTGGCATGAAGAGGTATAATGGGTCCGGTAGCTTATTATTGATTGACTGTATAACAGATCATTACTTCAACGCCAGTAATGAAATATTGCTTTTTAAAATATTAGTCATCTTTCAAGGGTCAAATCAATGCATTCTGCATCATGCACAGCTGCACACTGACTGAATAAATAAATAAAACAGCTGGACACGGAACAGTTGTTTATAGTGTCCACCAGATGGCTCTAACATACTGGTCTAAATGTAGCCGATCTAGAGTGTGTGTGTGTGTGTGTGTGACTCAGTGCAGGCTGTGTGGGTGTTCAGAAAGCACATAAGTGCTGATAATGTGTGTCCATCAGAGTCAAGGTGCAAAATAGATAGCTGGAACGGAAAGTATACATTAGTGTCCCTTTAAGCGACAGCCCGAGCACATGTAGAGCTTTGTTCATTCCTTACAAAACATTACCATAGCAACCATAGTTTCGGCACAAACACCATAGTTGCTGCTAGAGTTACAAGATAGATACAAGAATGATAACTTGCTATTATCCATCACTGCCATAACAATGAAAGCATACAAAATCTCAAAATGATTCTAAAAGCCTCTTACACCATTTTAAGGAGATGCTATATTCATATATTATGGTTCTACAGAAATAACAGCCTGTATTTTACTGGAAATCATGGTAGGATGCACAAACTGAGATGGATTAAATCCGGTACAGTCAGAGTAGTCTAAAGGGATCCTCTCAGAAACCAATTTTGTTGACAAGTTCAATGTGCACAATTATTCACTCATGCTCAGGAAAAAAAAAAAATCTGATTTCTACATTGACAAATTATACTAATGATGTAAAAGCGATTAATCACATCTAACATAAACGTTTGTATATACAGGTGTGTATACATGATATATATAGGCATATGTGTGTATCATATATATAATTATATATATATAATATGGGCATATGTACGTGTATCATATATATATGATATTTAATATAGGCATATGTGTGTGCATCATATATAAATATGATATATAATATAGGCATATGTACGTGTATCATATATATGATATATAATGTGTGTGCATCATATATAAATATGATATATAATATAGGCATATGTACGTGTATCATATATATGATATATAATGTGTGTGTATCATATATATACATATATATAATATAGGCATATGTACGTGTATCATATATATGATATATAATATAGGCATATGTGTGTGCATCATATATATTATATATAATATAGGCATATGTGTGTGTATCATATATATATATTTATATATATATATATATCATATAGGCATATGTACGTGTATCATCTTTATGATATAGGCATATTGTGTGTGTGTGTGTGTGTGTGTAAATATATGCCTACACACATGCCTATATTGTATATTTACAGACTTTTATGTTAAATGCGATTAATCAATTAATATGTTTTTAGTTCATATGTAAAGTTTGAACAGAAATGATACGTAATCCCCCCTCTCAACACCGACGCATTCGGAACTTTCAGACATCCTACGTGTTGTGACCACACTACCGATTCCTTCACCTCTCCTGTTCTGAATTCCATCCGTGCTAAAGGTTTAAACTTCTGATGTTCTGAAGCAGAAAGCGAGGTAATTTCTACTGGCTGCGTTATTGCTTGAATATTTAATCGTTTCCTGCCTCTCGCACCCCCCACACCCCCTCCAAATCACTCAGTCTATAATGACACCTCTCACGCCAACCCCCTGGCTGCCTTTCCTCTCTGATTGCTACAGTAACGCTTGCAGATGCCTGCTCTTGTTGCCATGACACCCGTATTTTCCCGAAGGTGCGCCGCTGATCATTGAAGGAAATATTCATGTGCGTGTCTGTGTATGTAGACAGTGTGTGGTTTACCTCCGATCTGCAGCGTATGCGTGATAATAGGTGTGCTTTACATTTTAAACTGTAACAGTTTTCCCTTGTCTACTCAGTAGTGTTTTATGTATACAGAACACACGCACGGTGCTTTCATAATGTTCTCAATAGCGTTTAACACATTTCAACACCTGTGTGGTCCTGTGTGGTATTTCACATCAGCGCGTCCAGTATGAATGCTAATCATGGCTCGGATGGCGTTGGGAAGCAGAGCCCACTTACAGTTCTCGGCGGAATTTCAAACACTAATTCACACGTACAATTTGCGAATGTGTTGTTGTAGCCTACATAAATCATCAGTGGAAAGGGGGAAACGTCACGTGGTATGTGTGAGTGTGTGTTTGGAAATGGATAACTCAAAGTCTGTACTTCCCGAATGCAAAGAAGTTCATCTTTTTTCGCATTAGTGAAACAATGTGCTTAAGCTTCTGCTCTGTGCCAAACTGACCTTTCTATTTTGAGCAAATACATGACAGGAACTTGTTTTAAGTATTTTTCTAATGGTTTGATTTGGGGGTAATGTCCGAAGTCTAAATAAAGGTGTGTTCGGCTAGAAGTGGCACTGTGCAGACCGATTGGTGTATGACATCAAAGTATCACGAGAGCTGAGTATGCTCTCGTGGTACTTTTATGTCATACTCCGATTGGTCTGCTTCAAGTCGAACAGACCTTAAAGGGAGAGTTCGTCCAAAAATGAATATTTTGAATATTCAAAGCCACTTGAAAACAAGACATAAATGCAAGACATGGATTTCAATGGAGGAGAGGCTTCACTATGCTGAATAAACCGCTTTTGTGAAGAAATAGCTTATCATTTAATGGATCAACAGCCCATCGGCTAATCTTCAACATGTTTGCACATAAAGTTTAGTTTTGGATCGATCTATTTTTAGAGTCTACGGTTAAAAAAAAAAAAAAGTTTTATAAGAGAAGTCACGGACAATTGCACAACAGGTTACTGCAATTCTCATCCGCTTCTATAGTATTCCGCAAACTGTGATTGACTGTCGCACAACTCTGAATGAAATTCAATAATGTCAAGGCTGTAATGTGGTTAGTTGTCAAGACGCACATGATCCAATTTAGTCGCTACGCTTTTTCCAATGGGAAAGCCAAGGACCCTTGTATCTTCCAATAATAAGACCAGGGCTGCATCCGAAATCACATACTCTCTTGAGTAGGTCATTTTTTTGAACAAGTAATTACTTAACAACCGCTAAAAAAGTATGTTCTTGTAGTATGAATGTAATTTGGACGTACTACATCTGCCATGCTGCCATTGTCATGTGATCTACCAGTGTCAGTTACGTCGCTTCACTGCCATTCACAAATCCTCTCCCATGACCTCATGGGAAAGTAAAGTGTCAATTGTATGCAGACTTCAGAATCTCTCCGGAAGCAGCAGGTCATCCGGGTACTTTTTGCCTACTCTTTTATGAATACTGTGAATTTGGACATATTTTTTGGGTCACTTACTATTTTTATGTGGTAGGGAAGTATGTGATTTCAGGTGCAGCCCATCTCTGCCTTAAAGCCTTAAAGGTCTGTATGTATGTTTTCAAATAGCTCTCGCAGTACTTTGAGGTCATAAACCGATCAGTCTGCACAGCGCCACCTCTGGCATCATTTACTCACCCTAAAGTAGTTCCAAACCTTTATGAATTTCTTTGTTCAGATCTCGCCCTCCATTGACTACTGTGGTATTTATGTTTCCCAATAAATGGGGGGGGGGGCGAGATCTGTGTGGTTACTGACATTCTTCCGAATATCTTCCTTAGTGTTCAGCAGAACAAAGAAATTCATATAGGTTTTGAACAACCTGAGAGGGAGTATATGATGACATAATTGTCATTTTTTGAGTGAACTATCCCTCTAAGAACTGTTATGGTAATTACTACATGACGTGAACGCATTTATATATTTCATTCTCATTGGTCAGTCACAGATCTGAGTCAAATCATTTTTGCATAATTGACCACACTCTCTCCTTTTTCACATGATCCATTTAATTCATGGTCATGAACACATATTTTTACTCTCATTAATGGTATTAATCACCATTAATTTTAAATAATTAATTAAAAATATTTGATGTATTTATTTCTTTACTAATAAATAATTAGAAATGCTCCTTGGTGTACATTTTAAGGGAATGTTAGCTTGGCCTTTTTTACATTTAAAAAAAATGAAAGCTTTAGAAAAACATTAATAAATTAATTAAAAGTGTCGCAGGTAAGCAAAGCCGTATATTTCTGAAAGTAATCTTGTATGGGTCTCACATAATTTCTGAAAAATATATGGTTTTGAGCAAGTTTTTATGTTAATAATGGTCTTAATTAATTGAATTAATGTGATTACTATGATGGCACGTTTTTGCTAAATTAAAAAAAAAGTCTATACATAAAGGCCTACATATTGAGCTGATCAAATCTCAGGTGACGTCCTGTCGGGTGTCCAAAGGCCAGCAGTATCTCCAATCTTTGTTCTCTCAACTCCATTTATCATTCTAACTTATAATTCTGGTTCTCACGCCACTGTTCTAATTTGATGTTCTTCTCTCCTAACTTTAAACCTCATCTTAATTCTGATAAGGTTCACTGTACTGAGAATTGCACCGATGCATAATTCATGTCTTCCTCTGTCCTTCTTAATGTTCTGTCAGTCTTTTCATCATATTTTGGAAATGACTCTTTCAATTTTAAGGAGATGTTCTCATGCATTCAACAGCACCGAGAGGTTTTCTAGACATCAGACCGAATTATGCCGTTTGCTGTTGATTCATCTTTGACAAAAGGCATCTTAAGCTGTATAAAGAAAGGGTTAAATTGCTGATCCTACTACATTTAATTTCCTTTGGATGGAAAATCTTGGCAATTTGAAAAGCAGCTTTTCAAAAAGAGAACCATTTCCATACAACTGTAGCTGTCTCAGTCTGCGAGTGTGTCTGTATGTTCTAGCTTGTCTGTGGCTCACTCATGTTTCAAACTTATCAATTGTAACCAGTTTCCATAGCAACATCTCTCAAGAGGTGAAGAGAGAGGGAGAGAAAGAGCAGAAAGAGAAATAGACTTTGGCAATGAAGTGTATGTGATTTCATGCATGTGTTCTGCATGCGCTGCAGATAAACTGTACTTTGGTGCTCTGTGATAAAATGGCATGTTTAAAAAAAACAGCAGTTTGGGGGGGGGGGGGGGGGGGTTGCTCACATTATTATGTTATTATTTATCTATACTCTGTTCCATTTTCCTGCTCCATTTTCATACCAAATTGCTTTTCAAAGCTTTGGCAAATGTTTCAGCTGTATGGCCATGCACAGAAAACCTATTTTGGACAGGCTTTTGGTTTTGATTTTCCCCAAGCGAGAAAGAGAGAGAGAGAGAGAAAGAGAGGGAACCTAACATAAAATGCATTTCATTCTTTTTGTGTCTCCATGGCAACCAAACTGTGTTAGCCTCATATTGACTCCAATGCACTCACACTTTCTCTGCGTCTCTCCCTTTCATTATCACTCTTTCACATTTCCTTTCGATTGAGACTTGCAAAGAACTTTCTTTATCTCTTGGCCTTCATCATTTGCCTTGATCTTTTTCTCTTATCAGTTTTATTCCTCTTTCAATTTTTCAATTCAATTCAATTTCCTCCATCTTATTTTAATATAAATACCCTCATTTCTCATGTGAATTTAAACAAAACTGACCAAGTTACACTACTGTTCAAAAGATTTTTTAGATGTTTAAAAAAAAAATATATATATATATATATAGTCTGCATTTATGTAATAAAAAAATACAGAAAAAACAATAATATTGTGAAACATTACCATATTGAAAACATATCTTGCGTATTAGATGTCACTGAGGCTTAACATAATTCTAAAATTATATTTTATATTATATACCTAAATTAAATTATATTAAAATTATTATTATATTAAAATGATATTTTTGTGATTTGTAAACTAATTGTCCTTTTTACACTGACTCAGTTCTAGTGTAAACATTGATCAGATCAACACTGTGTTCAAATGTTTGGGATTATTAAGCTGTTTTCATGTTTTTGAAAGCAGTCTCGAATGCTCACCAAGGCTGCAATATAGTGAAATATTATTTCAATTAACACATCTGTTTTCTATTTTAATGCATTTTGGAATATAATTAATTCCTGTGATGCAAAGCTGAATTTTCAGCATCATTAATCCAGTATTCCATGTCACATGATCCTTCAAAAATCATTCTAATATGCTCAATAACCATTTCTTCATATTATTATCAGTGTAGATGAATGGAAAGTAAAAAAAAAAAAACATTTAAAAAATATAGTTATTTTGTAGTGCTGTAAATGTCACTTTTGATCTAATTGAATGCATCCTTGTTGAATAAAAGAACTTTCAAAAATATACTGACCCTAAACTTTTTAGCAGTAGTGCATATTTACTTCCCACATAAAAATAAAAAACAAAACAAAACAAACAAACAACACTTTTTTGTTTTTTTGTCTGCAACATTGTTTTATTAGAACATGTGGAATTGCTTTTGGAGTATATAAGATATTCGGTTGTGTTCAACTGAACACAGACCGTGAAGTTACCAAAGGTGCTGTAGCGAACATTAATGAATCATGTATAAAAGACATTATCATGCAGGTATTCTTAAATGTAGATACTGCATGTGAACTATAATAATCACAAAAAGACATTCAGTGATGACGTCTATAATGAAGACCCTAGTCAGTTTCTCTCGGCCCACATTCCTGTGCTAATAGCGATTGTCTAGGGTATATATTCACATTTTCGAGGGTACATGGTACATCAAGTCAAAGCCAAGATGGATATAGAGGACCCATGAGCTAGAACCAGATGTTGCTAAAAAGCACTATGTCATTATTAAATTACTTGCTTATTGTACTGAAATTTGAAGTGTGTGTGTGTGTGTGTGTGTGTGTGTGTGTGTGTGTGTGTGTGTGTGTAAGTGTAATAATGAAGCCATTCTAGCCAGTGCAGAGGCTCAGGAGTGATGCGCTCGGCCACTCTATTCATCTACAAAGCCAGAACTACACACAGCTTAGTTAAATAATCATTATTCTACTTGTTTAGCTGACTGATGGACACAGCACAACACAGGAACTCCAGGTGAGGCAAATCGAGGGCCCTATGACACACAGAACAGAGTGGCGTTAAATGTTGTATATAGTCTAACAACACTGAAGATTGCCTAAAAAGTTTGTATTTGATGTGAGACCATCATCATCATCATCATCATCGTGATCACGACAACATCATCAGTCTGTTGTCAAAAGCATCATGGGCGAACGTTACCGACACCAGTGTCTCCATCATCTGCATCACGGCCTGCTGTGTTCGGCTGTCTCACGCACATCAGCCCACTCAACACAAATGAGTCTTCCTCTGTTGTCTGCTACAGTTCTTCTGTTGGCATTCCAAAAGTGCTTTTATGATTTGTCACAGTCTATCGAGTATTTGAACTCTGGCAGAGGTTGGGGTCAGATCTCTCTTCCCTCTGGTACAACTCGTCCTGCACGCCCGTCTCAATTAAGAGTCTGCCGTTCTGCTCGTCCTCACCGCAGCCCATGATGGATGAACCTAAAACATCAGGTGTCAGTCCTCAGATGTGATGCTGCTCAAACAGTTTCTCCGGCTTGTGATATTTATCTCATTGGTTGATTTGCTTTGAAATGTTTGTGTAAACTTCACCATCTGATTTTGCGTAAAAAATACTTCTTGTGCGGTTTAAGGACACTAATAGATCTACCCTGACCGAACTGCAACAACTGAGCCATATATTCGTAATTTGATCAATTATTATAGTGTACCTCTACATACAGGGTACATTTATATGTATCTACCACAAATACTGAAATAGCAAATACTTAGCAGTTATTAAATACTTTGACATAACAAGTTTTTCCACAAAAAAAAAAAAAAAAAAAAATGCGGTTGTTTCTGATGAAAAAGATGTCGCAACAAAGTCCACGGTCTATTGATTAAAAATTCAAGGTAACACATTCTGTAATGGTCTCGGTAGCAAGTTATGTGTCTCTTCGTAGACATTAAGAACCGACGAGTTGTTGCTATGAGCAGTGGAAATATTCAGCAGCCCTTGAGAAATTAAATGGTGTTACAAAACATCTACACTGCCTGAGTCTTTTGTTCACCATATCTCTCTCTCTCTATTGCACTCATTTTCTTTTGGTCCACCTCTCCACTTGTTTTTTTTAATGGCAGTGATTGAGGCAGCATTGATGGCTTTAAATGCCTCCTTTGTCTTGAGCTTTTTCTACATCTGTCCATCGTCCATCCCCACCCAGGAGATCTGAGGAGGAGTTGAACAAGGTCTGTGGATGAGGGAGAGGTGAGCTTTGTCGTTTCTCTCCTTCCTTTCATAGTCCTCTGTCCTTCATTTGATCACTTAGAAGCTGACCAAAGCATACACCATACTGCAAGAGAGCGAGAGAAAAATTGAGAGAGATATACTAAACAATCCTTCGACAAACACTTGCTAGTGACATCTCAAATATTTATATTCCTTACAAACAATACAGTATGTGGATAATGATTTCAAAATGGTTTATTCCTCAGATTATTTAATGAGATTATATATATTTATATATAATGTATATTTACTGAATTCATATATATATATATATATATATATATATACACACACACTACAGTTCAAACCTTTAGTGTTGGTAAGATTTTTTGGTAACACTTCCCAATAAAGTTCATTAGTTAAACATTAGTTAATGTATTAACTAACATGAACTAACCATGAGCAATTCATTTGTTACTGTATTTACTAATCCTCGTTAACGTTAGTTAATGAAAATACAGTTGTTCATTGTTTGTTCATGTTAGTTCACAGTGCATTAACTAATGTTAACAAGACTTTAATAATGTATTAGTACATGTTGAAATTAACTTTAACAAATATTAATAAAGGCTGTAGAAGTGCAGTTCATCATTAGTTCATGTTAACTAATGTTGTTTACAGTAATTTTCATTAGTTAACATTAGTTAAGTGTTACCGTTTTTTATGTTTTGGAACAATGTCTCATGCTCACATTTAGTCAGCATTTATTTGATCAAAAATACATTAAAACAGTAATATTGTGAAATATTATTACGTTTTTGAATAACTGTCTATTTTATTGTATTTTAAAATGTAATTTATTCTTATATCACCAAAATTCGAAATTTATATCTGAAATGGAAATGTTTTGAAAAATTAAATGTCTAAATATTACCACTTTTAATAAATTTAATGCATGCTTGGTGAAAAATCTTACTGACTCCAAACTTTTGAACAGTAGATGTATATGTATGTGTATACTATTTTATCCAGATTATAGCTATGATTTTATTTGTAATGGTTACGTTCTGTTTATGGACTCTTATGTTGTGTTTCCTTTGGTTTCTGTGTTTCCTTCTTATGTTTAGTTTCTGTGTGTGTGATTTCCTCAGTTTCTGATTATGTCCTTTGTTGCTATGGTTACTTATTGGTTAATTGATTATATTCACCTGTGTCTTGTTTGGGTCCTTATTTAGCCCAAGCACTCAGTTTGTTTCAGTTCTTTGTCCTGCATTGTGTTTGCCTAGCGCAGTGCTTACCAAACTGTGGGCCGCGGCCCCCCGGTGGGCCGTAGCGGTATTGCAGGGGGGCCGTAGCTAGTTCAAATCAATATATTAAAATAATTAAAATATTCCAATTTTTCTAAAATTAAATTTTTTTGAAAGTATTTAAGGTTAGTGTTATGGATTTAAATATATTTGTAAAGAATGTTTACATCATAATTCACATGAAATTCTTACAAAATAAATGTATTTGTAGGTACTTTTGCAATGTTTTTGGGGGGCCTAACCCCTCTTAGGTTTGGGAAGCTCTGGCCTAGCGGTTATATTTTGGTCCCTCTATATTTTTGAATCTGTGTTTGTTTTGTTTATGTTGTTCAAGTACTACAATTTGATCTTCCACTCTCACTTCTTCTTCCTTGACTTGCCTGCATGGAACAATATGGTGTTGTTGTGCAATTTCTAAAGTCTTCTGATTGGTTGTTATTTGGTTTCTAGGATATTCTAGGTGTCTACTAGGATGTTATGGGTGGTTCCATAATGGTACAAGCCAAAAGACCCCAATTCTATGATATTCTGTTCTGTAGATACTTTTACCCATTTTATAATCAAGTGAATATCCAATCTCTAAGATAGTAACATATCTTTCCACAAAAAGTCACATGATTTTGTATGATCATTAATTTCATATTATGTCATGTGATGTACAAATTGTATGGGATGGGTTTGTTCAGATACATATCTATACATAGTTTGAGCCATAGTAATAGCAATGCCATTAATAAAATCCAAACATATTTAAATGGGTTTAAGTTGAATGAATGAAGAGCATTTACCTGTACAGATAGTAGAAAAAGGAGAGAAGGTAGAAGCCTAGTTTGCACCAGGACTCTTTTTGGCAATAATTAAGAATGTCTGCATTCATCACACTCACTGGATCATACATAACCTCAGACCCATCTGCAGGACGGTGGAAAAACCTGAGGGAGAAAAAAAAAGAGAATTACCACAGGAGACCCATTTTGAAATTTCAGTTAAGTAGATATGAGAAACAGTTTGTACCTCCAGAGGTGATAGAGCAGCAGGGGGATGTTAAGGCCCAGAGTTACCCACTCCCCTGCACACATGAACATCAGACAGAACAGCCCGTGGATGGAATACTCTGGTACCACCAGCTGAAAGACAGAATTAAGGATAGATTCAATGCATGAACATGCATGAACATGAACATGTATATTCATCATAAGTGTGTCATCGTTTGCATATTCAGTTCTGATTCTTTGCCAATGTGACAAAAGTGAAACAAAGTAATAAATGAGTGAGCCTCCAAGTACCAAGACAGGAAAGCAAAGGGGGTAAAGAAAAGAAAAGAGGAAAAGGAAGTCGATTATTTTGTGGGTTTGTTGGAGAGAAACAATGTTTTTACTGTTTACAACATTGATATTAATAATAAGGAATGTTTCTAAAGCACCAAATCAGTATATTAGAACGGGTAACACTTTACAATAATGTCCATTAGTTAAACATTAGTTAATGTATTAACTAACATGAACTAACCATGAGCAATACATTTGTTACTGTATTTACTAATCCTCGTTGACGTTAATGAAAGTTCATTGCTTGTTCATGTTAGTTCACAGTGCATTAACTAATGTTAACAAGATTTTAATAATGTATTAGTAAATGTTGTAATTAACATTTAACAAAGATTAATAAATGCTGTGTAAGTGTAGTTCATTATTAGTTCATGTTAACTAATATTATTAATATCAATGTTGAAAACAGTTGCTTAATATTTTTAAACTCTAAATACTCTTTTTATTTCAGGATTCTTTGAGGAATAGAAAGATTTACAACAAAGCATTTATTTGATTTGAATGAAATTGCATCAGTACTATTGGATATTAGAGATTTTATCATTCATCATAATCAGCCAGTAATGGATATTTAATCGTGCATGGCATCAGCTGCTCTTTTAAAGTTAACCTTTAATAGCGCTAATCATTTAATAACACAGTTAATGTAATCTTTATCAAATCTCAAAATGAATATCCTTTGGTCATACTGTATATTATAACACATAATAGTGTGAAATATTATTACCATTTTGAATACAACTGATTTTAATTTTTAGTGTTTTATTTTTATTTATCCAAAATGGTCAGCTTATGCAAGGGTATCGGCCAGCATTGTAATATCAATGCAACCCTTCTATGAAGTTTGAAAATAGCTGCTTAAAGGACTTCTCTTTCATGTCCTTCCCACCTTAGATATGTTTACACTTGAATTGATCTACCACAGTTTCACTCACCTTTCGGAGGAGGTTGCAGATTCTCTCGATGTTCAATATTCTTTCCCTCTGAGGAAACACAGAAGAACGCAATAAGAGAGATTTCTAGCAGAGCGCTCCAACTGTTTTGTAACCGTGCAGCACGGATGCATGTTGCTGCGTGTGTTCACATGTATGTATGTATGCCAGAGAGTTTCTCTGAAACCCGCTGCTCACAGTTGGGATGCTGAGTAGTTGATGCTGCGTGAAAGGACTCGTGATCTAAGAAAAGCCTTACCGCTCTTGTGGGGTTGCTCTGATCGATGGGGTTTTTGAAGTCTGTGCGCAGCTCATCAAACGCAATAATCTTGAGGAGAAACAAACACAATTTGTGTTACATGAGCATTTTGACAAAACAACTGGACATTTTGGGGGTCAGAGAGCATGTAGGATGATTGGACCATCCTTTTTATCTTTAACTTTCCACATTTCTCAAGCCATTCCTACAGCTTCAAGCTGTGTTCTCCCCTCCTTCATTTTCCCCTCACAGATCCATATCTCCAGCCATCCTCTTCTTCGTTCTCTGTAAACAGATGCAGTTGCCATGGAGACCGAACGAGCCCCTAAGCGGGCGTCATGGTTACTATAGAAGTGAGTTCACATTCTTATTGGCTGCGAGCCATACAAAGATGGGGGGAGAAGGAGAGGAAAGGGGGATGGGGTGTCAGAACGAAATTACGGTTTGATAAGCATTCTCAATAACATGGTTTCTCACCGGCATGCACTCATGCACAGACTATCAGCCTCCCCCACTCTCCATGCTCTCTGCTTCTCTCACATACATTTACACACACAGTCGCACCAAATGACTCATGTTTAGAATCTCTCCCACTCCTGTCATTAGTCAATGCTCAGTCATTTCAAGTCTGTTTCTTAATGGCCCTTTGAACGTCTTACACGTAAAGTCTGCAGTCAACTGCCAATCTGAAAATATCCTCGACTTCTCGCTTGGCTTTCAGGGCTTGTGTTTTAGGTGTTGAAACCTCTGCGCCAGTCGATCTCTGGCGTTTTAGTGTTTCAGACAGGTTTTAACAGTTCAGGGCCATTGTGTCTGTCTGCTGTTGCCTTTTGCGAGAATGCCGCCTCTAATATGAAGAATACAGATGATGTTGAGGTCTCTGGCGGCGACTGTGCAAATTTAATTTGTGATTCTACAGACAGTGGGCTGGCACAGAACAACCAGTAGAGATCAAATGAGCTGTTGACCTCTTCCTCTTCAGCGCTCGCTCTGTGTGTTTATGCGGGAAGCGGTAAACATGTCTGAGTCAAATTACACCCCAATATCAAAAGGAGAAAAATAAGAAATTTCAGTTTGGTTAAGAAAAATTAAAATTAATTAATTTTTGAATTATTTTTTAACCTACTTAGGGTATAAACACTTTGGAGAGGGGATGGATAGTATTATTGAAATATACATTATTTTTGAATTTTATATATATTAATATTATTGTAACATATTTTCATGACATTATCCACTAAAACATTCGTAAAGCATCCAGACGTTGATTTTGTTTTGTAATTCCCATTATACTCAAAGGTGATTCTTATAAAACTGTCATTAATAATAAAGCTTTTAATAAAATAAAGTAAGTAATAAAGTAAAATAATAAAGTCTTGTTTTTTTAAAAATAAAAAATACTATGATACAACATTTAAAGGCAATTCTGCTATGATGCATGTATAAATACCTTATAAACCTATGTGTACGCAGATATTTATTTCTATATTTTTTCCCATTACAGTAAGGAGAATGAGATTTTTTTTTTACTTCATACTGTATGGAGAATTACATGGGAAATGTGCTTAATTTCCATCTTAAGTAAAAAGTCTTAAAGGTCCTAAAAATACATTACAATTTCTTTAGGCAAAATATAATTTCTTGTTTCTTCCTTTTGATTTTTCAGGTGAAATATAACCATTCTTAAGGTTTCGTTAGATTTTCGTTTACATTCTTGACTGTTTGCGTGTATGTCCATATACACCCAGGTGGACTCCCACCTTTCTCCGTTTTAGTCTTTTGTATCCGTCTACTTGTTCTGTAAATCATTAATCATCCATGACTCAGAATGTCTGCTCTAATAATAACTGCTGCGATTTGTATTCACCTCATGTATAAGGCCTCTTGTTAAGGGCAGAGGAGACATCTTGGACAGACACACACCAGTCTTTGCGCTCAAAAAACTGGCACGAAGACACACACACACATATTCACACTCACGCAGTCAGAGAATTGGCAGTGACATGGATTCCGATGCCAATTGAAATGGAAGTGTGACAGAGTTACAGGTACACATAGTAGGGTGTAAAACTACAGACAGCTCAAAACGTACCTGCCAGATGACGAAGAAGATGAGAGCAGCGCATAACACGAGTGTTAACATGTAGCAAAAGGCCGCAAAGGTGAAGGCCATGGCTGTTCCAGCCAGCCTGACGGTGATCCGGGTCGAGAGAGGGCGAGGGGGAATCTTCCCCTGCTCTCTCTCTCTGTCTCTTGCTTTACTGCGTTGCCCTCACTCTCGCCCCCTTCAAGGAAGTTGCGAAGCACTTTCCTCTTCTTCTGTCTCTCTCTATCCCTGGTCTTAAAGCTTGCGGTCCAGCTTAGGATGAAGTCGGGAGAGCATTACAGAGGAATCTTCTTGGTCTGGAGCCGCAGATATGAGGCGCCTGGCTGGTTATCCGCCTCCGCTGGCTGAAGCGCCTTGTAACTCGTGGCTGGACCGTGTGTGTTTGTGTGTAATTCTTTCTCTCTGTCCACCTAAGATAACTGCAAGAGCTGTTTCCTCTTTTCACACTCTCTGTCGTATCCTCTATTCCTTCACTTGCTCTCCTTCTCCCTCTCTGTCTTTCTCTCTGATTGGCAGAGGGGGGTTTGTATGTATGTGGAGAATCGCTCCCCTCCCCCGTCTCTAAGATTAGTGCTACACACTGGGTCCAAACACCTTATTTACAGCGGAACACCTTAAAAAATATCTTGTGGGCACATCGGAAGATGAATGTCCTCGGTATACGATCTGAAAAGAAAGAGACATGGATTCGAGTTACGAAGTAAAGAATGGCTGAATGTGTTCACCCCAGCCTGATGAATGATTGTGGTACAGTAATTACAATTAGACGTATTTTAACTGCTTTAGTGTTGTCATTTCAATCAATAACAGGACACATATGAACATCCAATCGACAGGTCTTGCAATGACCTGCAATGAATGAAAGGTAGTTTGGTAGTGTGGATTTAATATGAATATATGAGCAAATTTATGAAAAATGACATACTTTCTAGACAGAATTAGTGACTTTAAAATGAGTCAATGAGGAAGTGTAACATTTTTACAAATCTTTGTTAGATAATCTGAGTTGCGCGCTTAAAATGGATTTGCAACAAAAACTTATTATCCTAAATAATAATCTTGACCAGGCTTTGTAGACATGTGCATTTCCAAGACATTACTGTATTTGTTTAAAATATTTACGGCTCGATTTGGCTGATGGGATGGATCCTTTGATTCAGCCAAAAAAAAGAAAAAAAGAAAAGTAAAATGTGCCAATTTTTGTGCATGCATCCATAGCAAAGCTGTATTGGTCCTTCTAAACAGTGTAAACATGAATAAACAAAGCCTTCAAAATGACGTTGAAGAAAGGTTAACTAAGTTAGCTGCGTTGCATGACAGGATGTAAAAACGTGAGCATTTACCTGTGTTTTCTGAAGCAGCGGCACGAATCTGTCTACATCTGTCCTCTCTCCCCTCATTTTCCTCCCATCAATCTGGGTCGACACCATGTCAGAAATCTCTGGTCTGCTTTGCTCTGGATGTCAATATCGGTCCCATCACAGTCTCTCATTGGCTGCTGGGTGCTCTGTGACCAGGTATGAAACAGCAGAAAGAAGCGAAACATGCATAAATGTGCTGGCCGTATTTTTCTGTTTTATCTTACGCTTTTGATCCCCCACAGCTTTCTGAAGTCTGACACTTAATTAAGCGTTTTTCTCTTTTTCCTCCCTCCATCTGCCTTACCCATTTCCCCTTCGCTTTCTCTCGCTCTCATTCCTTCTCTGCCTCTCTCAGATTTTTTATGAATTCAAGCATTCCCCGCTGGTATTTGATCTCAAAAGCAGAAGCAACGGAAAAGCCCTTCTCTCTCGCCTCCTTCTCTTTGATTGTAATAAAAATGTGATGTTATTACCTCTGAATGCGCTGCTCAACTACATTCAACAGTCTTCTCTTCCTCCGTCCCTGTATTTTCTGCCCTACTCTCTCATTCCCTGGAGAGATATGAGGGGGCAGAGGGAGCTCCGAGTCTTTTCTTTTTTGGCTTCCCTTGTTTGTCTCTCACTCTCTCTCTCTCTCTCTCTCTCTCTCTCTCTCTCTCCCTCCCTCTTTTATTCTCTCTCTCACACACAATGTTACCTGTACTTTGTTCATGAAAGCATCTGCCACTGCAAGAGAGATGAAGTAAGGATTGGTTCTGTTTAGTCAAATCTGCAGTCATATTTTCAGAGATCAAAAGAAGAAGAGAGTCATTTTATTTCACTCACAATCTGTTTTCCCTTTTCACAGGGTTCCCAAAAATTCCATAAATGTTCCATTTAATTTCCAGTTGTTCATGACAACAATTTTAATGATTTTTTTTAATGATTTTATTAAAATAGGTGCTTTTTTATTATTATTTCTTCATCAGATTCAGTCGAATAGATGAATGTTGAATTAATAGATTAGGCCTAATATTACATTTAAAATCTATTTTTGTACAAATTATCTACAGTAAGACAAAAATGTATACATTGCTTTAGATATTTCCATGATTGTTTTTTAACATTTTATTATTTTTATTTTATTACCAAACTTTTCCAGGCTTGGACATTTTAAAGCAATTTCAAAGATTCCACTATATGTTCCATGATATAATAATATTAATATTATTTCCAGTTTATATATACATAATTGTAGAAAACCTACATATAAATCCCCAATTTGAACAGGGTTCCCTGACAGCTCATTTACATAGTGTCAACTCCATTTACAATAAATACTCCCTGCGAAAGTTCATTTTCTTCTTTCATTAGCTATGTTTTCAAATCATCCACACAACATCTCCATCTTTGTTTACTGCGTGTTCTTTAAACTTGATTGACATACTCCCCAGGGATTCAGACTGAATCATTCCAGTATTAAGGCTTCTGATTTGCTTTTATTGCTTACATTACCACAGCAATATATATACGGTGTTCTCTGTTTTCCAGGAACACTGACAAATATAGCCGCAAGTGGCAATTATCAGGGTCCAAGCACCAATGGTATGTACGTAGACGATACAGTGATTCAATGGCTGTGTCTCTAAATGTCTCTTTTCGGAAGTATTATTTCATGTACTATACGAAATAGACAAATAATTTTAATTGGACATTCAGTCATGTCTTGACAAATATATTTTCAATATCATTAGGAAATATAAATTATGATAACAATTAATGATTAGGAGATCACAGATTTATTACACTTAATACTGATTATATTATTCTTTGTGAAACTTTATGTAATTATAATTCATTTAATACAAGTCAATCTTTTGAATCATTTACATTTGCGATCCCTCTGGAAGACAACATTAGTATTAGTATCTCTCATTCCCATTGATATAATTGGCTCATTTGGTAAAAACTGTGCTTATCCAATCATCAAAATTCTTTCAAAATGGAATATTTACTAGGAATGTCTTGTCCTTGTGTACCAAGTTTTGTGAAGTGTGGACACTGCATTCACAAAATAACGGCCAATTAGTCATTAAGGGCTACACCCACAAAAATGTCAGCCTATAAAACAAATTTATTTTCAGGAGAGTGTCGAGATGGTGAATACCCAATTTTTTGCAAAACAAATGTGACGGTATTAATTCGAAAATGAAGCAACTCAAAATAGTGGGAAAGTTTTCAAACGGAAATGGATATGCATATGAACTGATTTGAGGACACTGAAGAAATATTTTTTTTTTTTTAAATTTTGATCTAGACTATGACAACTTTAGAGTTATAAGCAATGTGTTATAGTGCCGTGTTATCAGCGTTATGGCTGATTCTCACAGAATTTAATACACAGCTTCTAAGTGTCTGCTATGTTTCGTAATAATCGACTTTTCGGATTTGACGTTATAAGCTGCTGAAGTTTTGGTTGCTGGCGGCCATGTTTGTTTAAGCTAGTTATCTAGTAATAGATAGAGTTTTGTTTGTTTGTTTGATTGTTTTTGTAGCGCCCCCTGGGGGTACAATTTGATGCAACTTGGCATGTGTCTTCAGAATGTCCGTTGTGCATCAAGTTTCATTAATTTGTTAAAATGCGTAATGGCAGACAATTTAATTTGCTATTATCTTTACAACAATTCCTTCAAAATTCCTTTGACAACTTTTTGCCAGCATAGTCTATACCTGGTTTATATACAAAGTTTGGTGAAGATTGGATGAACAGGTTAGGGGGAGTTTGAAAAATAGGTTTTTTGGAATACAGAAAATTTTACAGACAAGAATGACAGGAATATTGTAGGGTTTGGCGCAAGGATTCACAGGAAAATTTAGGGGTGCATGGATATCCTAAAGCTTATTTGACACCTTTGACAGATATTTTCAGCATGACATGAACATGCTCTTCAAATGGAGTCCAAGAGTACCATCTGGTGGATTCTTCCATACGCTCTCCTTTCACTCTCTCCGCCAAACTCCCCGGAAATGCCATTTTAATCCATGTTAAGGCTACTGCAACTTAATTTAGATTAAAAAAAATTCCCTTAACAAATGTAATTTTTATTTAAGAATCAAGGTTCTCGTGATTTTAGACAACATAGATATACTGTATGAGGGAATTTTATAAAGTGTGATTTCTAGAGCTGGAAAAGTAATCAAAATTACTATATTAAAAACCCTGCAATCACAAAATATGAAAGTCGTGTAAATTCATTGATAATAAAAAGCGTAGGTAACACTTTACAATAGGGTTCATTAGTTAATGTATTAACTAACATGAACTAACCATGAGAAATACATTTGTTACTGTATTTACTGTATTAATGTTAATGAAAATACAGTTGTTCATTGTTTGTTCATGTTATTTCACAGTGCATTAACTAATGTTAACAAGATTGTAATAATGTATTAGTAAATGTTGAAATTAACATTAACAAAGATTAATAAATGCTGTGTAATCGCAGTTCATTATTAGTTCATGTTAACTAATGAACCTTATTGTAAAGTGGGTTAGACTGTATTTTAAGGTGTCTTTGTTACACTGTAATTATACATTTAAATACTGAGTAATATTAAGTAGCTACATGTGCTTACTATAGGTTTAGGGTTAGGGCTAAGTTCCATGTAATTATGCATCATTTTTAGTTATTACTATAGATGTAACATATGGAACAATGACACTGTAAAATAAAGTGTTACCGTAAAGTGTTACCAAAGCGTAAAACTGGAACAACATTCAGTTATTGGCATTATGGAATTTGATTATTTAAATTATTTATAATTATTTGATTTCATTCTTTGGTTACACTTTATTTAAATGTTACATTTTAGATATCCTACTAACTACATTCAACCAACTAACAATGCAACTACATTTCAACTAATTAATTTTCATCTAACTCTCATTAGTGTATTAGTAGACTATTAGGTTAGAGTTAGCATTATTACAATAATTTGATATGTACTTGCAAATTTACTAATAATAAGTAGAATGTCTGTTGGGGTGTCAATAAAGTGTTTTAGCCATTAAGCAGATATTAAGTCTACTAAAATATAGACATGATAGTTGACATGTAGTTAGTAGAAAGTGAACTATCTAAATAAAGTGTTAAGCATTCTTTTAATATATTGCCATTTCTAGTTTCTGCAAATAAAATTGTGAAAATGAGCAGCTATGTAATTATAGCATATATCAGAGATACCTTGGAGTCAAGTTGAGAGCCACCGCTTACAGCAATATTAAATTAAGTAAATTAAATTTCACTCAAACATGAAGATATTATGTATTATTCATTTACTCACCCTCATGTTGCAAACTAAACGAGATGTTCGGTTGAATTACGCTCTCGGAAAAGATGCAAAAAATGTAACTGAAACTTTCAGTCCCTAAAATTCAGCTAAATATCTTCTTTTGTGTGTAAGTGGATAAAAAAATCGGATGGAAATGGAAAATCCATTTTGAGTTTTTAATGCTTTTCTCCAACGGTATTGAATATAATCGCTTGACAACATGCTGAAACTCGCACTGATTTGTGTCGTCTGTAAATACACTTTTAGTGGGGAGCGGAACTAAAAGTACTTGCTTTGCGCGTTACACCCGGATGGAGTTGTGTGCGACAGTAACGTGGACGTCTGTTTTTTTATTCTCAGTAAATCCTAAATCACTTATTTCCTTTTAAATGGATGCTAAAAGCCAATTATGCTCAATATGGCTTGGGTCAGAAACTGGAATATTAAAAGGTAAAGTATTGTTGGGAGTTTATCGTCTCTTTGTCGCCACATTGTTCACTTTTCTGTTAGCCATGGAAGGGACACGTGAGTTGGCGCAACAGACCTTCCATTTAATTTTCTTGAGGGCCACTAAACTAATGACTTATACATGTTTCTCCTCAAGGGGTGAGTATCAGCAAAAAGCAGGCGTTTAACTTCTGTGAGATGAGCTGCTTGAGTCGGGATCAGGAGGTTTGTGTGATGGCGTGGGGAGACCCTCAGGAATCCGAGGTGAGGAAGAGAGAGCTGGAGTTAGACCTCATCACCATGATTTAGTGACTGACAGACATTGTCTGTGTGTCCTTGCAGGTGTTAGTGGGCAGTGTGAACGGCACTGTGAAAACTTTCAGCACAGATAAGGGGATCTTCACGGCCACCAGAGAGTGTGGGGATCCTTCACAGGGCAGATTCACAGGACTTGGTGTCACTGACAGGTTGTTGCCAATGTCATGTTATGCTTGTCTCTGCTGAGGTTGATGAATTACTGCATGTTTTGTTGGTTTGTATTGATGTTCTTTAGGAATGATGCATTTTCTTTCCCTTTTTCCAGTTCTTTGATCACGTGTCTGGAGTCAGGACTGCTGAAGGTGTGGAAGGAAGGCAGTACAGACACGGTAAGTCAGTGTGATTTCAGTGTCTTGCCATGTAACCTGCTATATTGCATTTAAAGCTATTTAAAAAAGGATCTCATTCTTTGAGAGGCTGCTCACTGCAGAGCTATGGGTGGAGCGAGAAGTCCAGCTCCCCCTCTCTGGGCGTTATGGGTGGAGCTAGAAGTTGAGACCACTCCGTAACCTCTATTTCTCCACCCATTCGATCCACAGAGGTGGAGCTGGACGTTATTTGGCTCTGTAGTGAGCACTACTTGAATTCTTCACATTTATTATACATGCAGTTTTATGGTAATATATTAATAAATGTTATATTACTATGAAAGCTTGTATTTTTTTTTTTAAATAAATCATTTGTCACACTGCATGAGTATCTACACGAGTATGCACAAGAAAATTAAATGTTTAAATTGTGGAAAAAATTAATGAAATGGACGCGTATTATCTAAAAATAGGAATCATCCGAGTTTTAACCTAAAATCCTGCAAAAAGTTCTTGTCCATATTATTTGTCGAATACCCACCAAACTGAGTGATGAGTAAGATTATTAACACATCCATGAACTGAAATTATTTCTTTTGGTATAATTTTGGCCAAGTTGTTCAGAAGAAATTTGCAATATGGGATTTGATTAAATCTTGAAAATGGGTTGTTAAAAAGGATTAGATCACATAGTGTTGGTTCTGATGTGGATTGTGTGTTTTTCAGAACTTTTTAGTAGGACTGGAAAATTAATATTGGTAATGGTATTAGTATCTAAAAAAAAAGTTATTTCTTTGGGGTAGATTCAGGGTGTATTTCAGAAACAAAATGTAGCAAAACAAAAACTAGTAAAATAATGCAACTTTTGTATCATGTAGTACGCATGTTTTACATCTAATTTGTTTAGGCATTAAGGCTTTCAGTACAGTAAAGTTAAAATAAATGTCTATAAAATATTATCCTCTAACTAAAAAACTAACTATTGAATTTTAACAGGCATTTATTCCTGTACATTATGGTGGCACAAGCTTCAGAGAATAACTTGTCAAAAGTCCTTATTGCGTGTAAATTTTTAAATTTTATTGATTTGCTGTGGGTCACATGAGGAGTCCGACTGTTTTAAAAAAAAAAAATTAAATGGAAGGGCATCTTTGTACTGTATTGTTTTGTTTTCTGTTTCCCAACATTTACAGTCTATTCTATCTGTTCTTTTATATGTATGTATATATATCTCCTCCTCCGAAGGTTGCATTTTTAAGATTTCAGACACAGCCTACATGTACTCAAGTACTCTTACTTGTGATGTAGGCAGCGTCCGAGCATAGATGTATCCTTTGCTGCCTTTGATATCCCACAATCCCTGCACATTCCATTCTGTGACAGTTAAACTAAAAAATAAAGATGGCATCTGAAAGTCGCTGTAAATGTACATCTTTGTTTTCCACTTTTGATGTCATTTCTAGTGAGAAATTACTATTGTAGTAATGACATATTCACATAGTTTCACCAAAACTCTGTATTTTGCTGTAGTTCATTAAACCGTTACACTGCCTCAGAAGTCTGTCCGAAATCGTGAGGTACCTTCATGCCCAAACGCTGCCTGCAAAGTCATTGCCTGATAAGGCAGCGAGGCAAGTTTTTGGACGTAGCGATAGTCTTATTAGCACTAGTAATCCAGATTTGCTAATCTGGTTGAATTTGTATCTGTTTCGGGTTGATCCAATCCAGCGTTGCTTTGAAAAACCGGCACAAAAGTAAAATGAATTGCCTGACCCTGGATAGCGAAACATAGGATTTCCAAATCACAACCATTCTGATCCAGATTAAACTTTTTGAACAAGTGGGCTCTGCTTCTATTGTTTGAATTGGAGATTAGGTTTGAATAATGTATGATGTTCTCTTCATCTCTATGATAATTTTGTTGACCCTTAAGATATGGATTTATAGTAAACCGGATTCTCAACCAAACCTCATCCGTCTTTGTTCTTAGGTTGAGGTAAATGTTGGGAATGGAATTTGCAGAATGCGACAGAACCCGTCACAGCGCCATCGTGTGGCTACAGGGGGTAAAGAGAACCCCCTTAAAGTCTGGGATCTGGAGAGACCGGATAAGCCAATATTCACAGCCAAAAATGTAAGGGAGAAGAGGAGAAAACTATAAACTTTTCAGCACTCTGTAGTTTATGATGACTGTTACAAGCTGTTCTTCATTTCTTTAATCTATCAGGTAGCCCATGACTGGTTGGATATGCGAGTACCCGTGTGGGTGAGAGACATCGGCTTTATCCCAGATTCAGATAAAATAGTCACATGTACTGGGCACCATCAGGTTTGTTAAACCATTAACCCTTTTCTCTGGCTTTATCCATTCATGCTTGTTTGCTGTTCTTATGGTGTAAAATTATTTACTTAGAAAAATAATGTTCATTTTTGTTTACAATGAACAAATACATTTTTGTACACTCCCATTCAAGTTTAGGGTCAGTAAGATTTTGAATGAAGAAAATGTTTTTGAATGAAGACTTATGCCCAGTAAGGCTGTGTATATTTGATCATGAATATATACACGTACATAGACAGGGCCATCCCAAGCATGGGGCGGGACCATGTGCGAGTGAGGGGAAGCGTGGCCCCCCTTGGTTGGTCCATTCTCGTTCACCGCAGTTGCACTTTCCTAAGGGTGGCCCTGTACATATGAACACACATGAATGATCAATTTTTTCCAGAATTATTTGATGAATAGAAAGGTTAAAGAACAGGATTTATTTACAATCTTAACCTTTGCAACATTGATTTTACAGTAAATTTTGATCAATTTAATGCATCTTTGCTTAGTAAAAGTATTAATTTAAAAAAATCTTACTGACACTAAACTTTTGAACGGTAGTGTATTTAAATGAATTCTGTCTGTATCGTCAAAAACTGGCATGTATGGCTTTCTAATTTGTCAATTAAAAGTAAACTTTTAGTTTTAACCCTATTCAGTTGCATCAATCAAGTGAAATAATCTCTAAAAAAATCATACCAATGAATTTTAGTCTCTCTTTTTTTAATGTTGCTTGTGTAAATTGTAAAGGCTGTGACGCACCAAACTTGCATCAAAGAACTATCAGCAATGAAAGCTGACTGTGTTTACAGTTCGAGTCGTGTCTGTCTGGGGCAAAAATGGCCCACCTGACTTTGCTCCCTTTAATCACGCTTTTCTTCTCATGCACTGGTGGGCTATAAAGCTGAACAGCCAGCCAGAGTTCCCGCTCACTGATGCTGGTTCAATATGCTCAATCGGCCAAAAAGCCACCAAATGTGTCCGTTGTGCCAACGGTGCTGACAGATGCATAACAACAGCCTGACATTGGCAGAGAGCCTCAACCTTCAGCTGTTAGCTGAAGAATGGTTATCTTATTTAGATTTAACGGCCTTTCAGAATATAATTGACAATTTTTTCATAAGTATTATGAGTCAACCATCTTTTTCTTCCTGTCCCGTACCCTTTGCTATTGTATTTATTCATGTCTTCCTTTGTGTCTTAAGGTAAAGATCTGTGATCAAACTTGACTCAAAATATCTTGCCTTCTTCGTTCTGCTCCTCCTACGACAGGTGCGCGTGTACGACCCCTCGACGTCTCAGAGGAGGCCGGTGATGGAGGCTCAGTTTGGAGAGTACCCGCTCACAGCGCTCTCTCTTCCTGCCAGCCAGGGCACAGTGGTTGTGGGCAACACTCACGGAGAGCTCGCCATCCTTGACCTCCGGAAAGGTAAGCAGTAGGTGGATGCTCTGTATACTTTTTCTCTTAAGCAGGCTTGGATCTGCACAAAAGCAGTTGTTTTGAACTGAAAGTCCGTTGCTTAGGGTTTTTTGTCCAGGATCTGTGTGTGTTCCAAGTATAAAAGATGTATTTGGCCAGCCGCTCTCCACGTATGCACTGTAATATTATTGAACTCCTGAGAGTGTTGTTTTGTCTGACCCCATTTTCTTCTGTATCTGCCTGCAGGGCTTGTGCGTGGGTGTCTTAAGGGTCTGGCAGGGGCAGTGCGGGGGTTGCAGTGCCATCCTTCCCTCCCATTGGTGGCCTCTTGTGGTTTAGATCGTTTTCTTAGAGTACACAGCCTGGAGGACCGTTCCTTACAACACAAGGTATGAATGCTCAAAAAACCAGGTTTCTTACTCCATTCTCCCTGTACTTCATCTGTCTTTTTCTCTCTGCTGTTGTTTCCATATCCTTTGATTTCTGCTTAGCCCCTCTCCTCTTATTTCCATCTGGTTGCATACACCATATAATCATAAGTGCCTCCCACTCAGTGTCGTGTTTTTAACATTTATTCTCTGTGCAGGTATATCTGAAGTCACGACTCAATTGTGTGCTACTCTCTAGCAGAGAACTGGAGGTAAGCGGTGGTTCGGTGTCAGGGGGAGCATCATTTTGATGATTTGCTTTTATGTAACTGCCTATCAACAGTAACAACAGTGAAAGTTGCTTTCTCCCTGATGACTTTCGACTGCATCCTAATGACTCTGTTAATCGTATGACTCTTTATGTGCTCTTCTCTTTCAGTTATCAAGTCCTGATGTTACCGGAGATGTAGAGGAGGTGAAACCAGAGGAGGATGAGGTTTGGGATACCATGGAAACAGTGACGGAGAGAACAAAAAAGAGGGCCGCACAGAAAAGCGAAATGGCAGTTATTGGGGTAGATGGAAAAAAGAAAAGAAAACTAGTGAAAAAGTGATATTAAGTGATTCAAAAAGGACATTTTTATCATTTTATACTCTGTTGATGTAAAACTGTATCAGAAGTTTCCAAACAGATACTTTATAAAGGATAGTTCACCCAAAAAGGAAAATTGTCAATTCTCTCACCCGTTTTCCAAACCTATATGAATTGTTTTCCTCTTGCTGAACACAAAATAAGATATTTTAAATAATGTTTGTAACCAAATAGTTGATGGACCCCATTGACTTCCGTAGTGGAAGTTTTTTTTTTTTTTTTTCATATTATGGAAGTAGATGGCTACCGTCAACTGTCTGGTTACCAAAATTCTTCTAAATATATTCGTTTGTGTCCAGCAGAAGAAAGAAATTCATACAGGTTTGGAACAACTTGAGGATGAGGAAAATAATGGCATTTCATTTTTGGGTGAAATTTCCTTTTATACATGTGTTTGTGTATGAGTGTACAGATCATTATTTGGGGCCCTGAAGTGGATTTGAAGATTAAATTATCTGAAATGTGATACTCAGATTATCTTTTTAATATGTGAAAATGTTAAAATTCCATTGAACTGGAACAAATTAACCTGTTTATGTAAAAACAAAAACAACTTGCCACATCTATCACTGCAATTCTGAATTAAACAGAATTTAAGGAAGAGTCAGTAGCAGAGCTTTGTCTATTTCAATAAAGTTTCAGTTGTGTTCAGTTGACTCAAATACACAAAATGTAACAGCAAACTGTCACACATACTTGAAGAAAGTTTGCAGAAATCTGATAAAAATGTGTGGGTCTGTTATGTGCTTTACAATGTTACTTTGATGTTAACATTCTTTTTCAAGGCCTGTGTACAGTATCCCTTTCAAAAATTAATTTGAGGTGCATTTTACTGAAGAAAAAAAAGTCAATGAATCTGTGCTGTTCTAAAGACCTTGACTTGACCGTGAATGACCATGCATACCTGTGTTTGTGTGGGTGTGAATTACACATTGTGTTATGCACACTTAAACACACCTTATACCAGCTCCTGATAAGATAAGGGTCATCTTGGTAAGAACTGTCAACTTTGTAAATGAGAATTAGTTGCTAATTACTGATTTATTTTGAGCAGGATAGAGGATGAATCTCTTTTTAAAAATGTAACATTTGACGTTACAGTGGCGTTATAACCAAGGAATCAAATCAAATAAAAAAAAAAAAAAATTATTTATTGAACATGATGTCAAAGTTTCTGCAATTAAACCTATTTATAGATCTGACATAGACAGTGATGTTCAAGGGATGACATGGTTTCAATATGTAATATTTTTTGAGTGTTTAGTGCATCTAACATATTCTACGTGACAGATAATTAAACATGGAAACATTTTCAAGGAGCTGAGGGGCAAAGGGCATAAAATATACAGGGGGTGAGGAAGTATGACAACATGAATTGAACTCTGAGACCTTGCAGGGTGGTGAGGGCGGTATTCCTGACTGCTGACTTGCAATTAAAGAGCCAGAAATGTGGCTTTATGTGCAGCCTCAGATTTTCCTGTATGGTTCTGGTAAGTTATGAAACCCATAAAATATTGCAGATTTGTGGTTTGACCCTGTGTGCGGTAACAAGGTCGTAACCACTGGAAAGATTTCATTTCCTCACGATTTCCTCCTTTAGTGTGAGGGAAACGGCTGAAACTAAACCCAAAAACACAACCACCACACTATATTACACGTCCTGAAATATATTTATCATACAGGCCTATTATTTTTGCGTTTTCCAGCATCTTCAGTAAAATATTAGATTGTAAAACTCTTCTCACAAGAAACACAATGCAAATTCAACCCTCTAGTCCCACATATCAATCTGCCTGAGGGACAATGTCTGATAATGTGCTTAGATGGAGTATTTTGTCCTGGTACACTAATTTACATGCCATTCTTGTGTTTGACAATCGAAATTCCTTCACACAGTGTGCACTTCTGTGCTCTTTAACCTAACAGTGACAATAATTAACCCTCTCTCATGAGTATTTTATTATCCTGTTATAAAGCCTTTTTTCATTCTTTGATCAATGTGTAGAGTCCATAGTCTACTTTATCTATTCTAATCATGCAACATTACCTCACGCTGTGCTGTTACCAGTAATTAAGACATTGACCTACATCACACATTTGCTGATTTACAAAAAATATGTCGCGCCTTAGCAACTCACAGAGGATGAAAACAGTCATAAGTTGCAAAAATAAGACTTATGATGTTCTAATTCTATGTTCAGTATAGTAAATAATAAAAATAAAAAATAAAGCTAAACCGTGACGCCCTCTGGTGGTTTATTGTGCTTAGAGTAAACTGGCAGGGTGTCTGTTTGGCCCACAACATTTCTTTAGACATTTTTTAAAATAAAATGTGTCGTTTTGAACTGTTTCAAAAATATAAATGTACTTAAAAGTAACAAAATAGGGTCCTGAGGTAGCCTTTGTGTAAGTCCATAGGAGTCCAGGATGTCGGATTGAGGGGCAGGGCCAAAAAGATGTTAAATATTGACGAGGAGTGTAATTATTAACTAAGCTTCAACTTCAAATCACTTTTAAACTGGCCTCTCTCGGCCTGACATTGCACTACTGATCGACGCACCCCTCTCACCTGCAGACTCCCTTGGTGTGCTGTCACTACCGTTGCTGTTTTCTATTCCTTTTCAAATTTTTGAACTGAGATGTTTTTGCTTTGCTTCTGTTAATTCTTTAATCTCCAAATTTATGTAACTTTTCTTTAGTTTAAATTATTTCTATTTTTTTCTCCCTGATACGTCAAACTCCAAGAACCTGGACTCCCACGAGGAAGAACTGAAGGTAAGTAACCTAACGCTTTAATATATAATATAAAGTTGTAGTATAAAATAAAGTTGTGGGCACATATGTGAGAAACATGGAACATGTGTAATGTTTGAGAATTTGTATAAATATATATATGTAAAAAACATTCAGTGCAAAACTTAAAGCAGTTACACATCTTTGCCTCGCCTCTGCAATTACGCAGATTCACGTAGGATGTTGAAATTTTAACGTCTGTTTGTTTGTGAAAGGCTAGATTAATATTCTAATGTAAATATTGCTGCAGTGTCTAACAAAGTAAGCAAATGCTTTTAAAGAGGAAAAGAAAAGATTGCAAAAGGCTTGCGCTTGGCCCTCAAGCATTTTCCAGGAACAGGGTCTTATAAATAAAAAGGTTTCTTTTAAAATATCTTCAATAAATGTCGTAAATTGCCTGGTACTGGTTTTCAAATGCAAATAAATGGTAGTTTTAAGTTAAGTTAGTTCAATGTTTACACAATAATCAGAATTTAATGTTGCCCACTACATCTTTTCCACAACTAATTTCTTTTCTACAAAGTAGATTTGATGAAATACATGCGACTTCAATATCAAGTACGGCAACTGGGACTTGTGACAAAAATGAACCACCTTCATGAGTTCATGCCATTGATTTTCTCTCACCCTACACAAATGTTGGATACAGCACAGGGATGAGAAAGAAAATGGTGGATTCACAAGATGATAACAGGAGCAGATAACACAGACTGACTCATGCGATGTGTGCCCCCTTTAATTACTTTATTATGCTGTTTTTCCAAAGGTAGCAAGGTGCAGTTGGAGGTTTACTGCAAGGCAAAGTCTAAAATATGATAAAAACTAAGAAACCAAGAAGAGAGAAAGAACATGGTAGAGAATGTGGGATGGGTAACTCATGACTAAAAGGAAGTGATATGTACAAAATTAAGACATAAAGGCATATAAATTATTAAGCGACACACCCTTATTTCTCTCGAACCGCACACAAATTCTGCCGAGTACCCTTATGTTGACTGCTGTCATAAAATTGCTGTTATCAAGATCAGTCTTGGCACTTTGGACGTGGTGTTGGCCAATAATGGAGTCTATGGCATGTCATAAAGATGAGAAAGAAACAAGAGGTCAAAGTCATGAGCCAACAGAGGAACTCTCACATGTTCTTAATGGCAGTCATTAGCCCTTGTCTGAATCCAGATCTAACTCTGTCTTCTATGCTTTCATTTCAGGTGGAACCACGCTTTCCTCTTCCTTTTTTCTTTCTTTAAATAGAAAACTATCTGCTACTACCTGGTTTTTGTGAGAATAAGTGCACTTCCTTCCACTGTTCAGACGGGGCGCACTCCAAAGATTCGGTGCTGACTGGTTGTAACAGCAACTCCATGTGGAAGGATTGTGTCTTCCAGTGGAGCTGCTGTTGCGTGCAGATAGTCACCTTTCTCTGCCTTATTTCTACATTAGTGCTTCTTTTAAGTGAACAAAGAATATAAAGTCCTATATAAAGCTTTTATTCTGATTTAATTTAATACTTAACATTTGACCGCAATTGTTCATCTATACTAGCACGAAGCATGTTTAACCCAGGGTCTAGGACACAGGATGATGACCTATGAATTGACAGCCAGTGTTTGCAGTCCAGCTGCCTGTCAGTTCTGTAGGCCACTGTCCTGTTTATCCTACTAAACACACAGTGATTTGCACAGAATGCAGGACACATGAATGTTATGTATAAATGTGGGGTTAAATAAATGTAAAACCTTCACGTAATGGTAGTTGGAAATGTTTTTTGGCAACATGTATGTATTTATTTTGATGTTGATAACTATTAAAACATGATTTATATTTATATATTTATTTGATTTTTTTTATACTGTATTTAATTTAATTTGAACCTTCAATTATTTTTAAATCAGTTTTTTAAAATATTAAATAAATGTATCCTTTACAGGTTTTCACAAAAATTTCTTATGTTTTTTGTCACATTCTTTGCATACATTTCATATAAACATTTTTAAACAGTTTTTCAAAATCAGTGTTGTCATGATTTAAGGCTCATTCACACCAAGAACAATAACAATAAAGATATTTACGACGATAACTATATTAGCTCCTACACCAACAGACGATAATATTCACGGTACGTCTCAATCAGCTCACTAGCTTCCCTAGGCCGTGAATCAGTATTTCGTGTACACTGGCAAGAACTGAAAGGACCCTGGCTCAATATACACTGGGACTCTCATCAGTGTCTCCGGCGACTTGAACAACATCACTACTATTTATGAACAACAGCAGAACTGATATCTTTCTGACATTGTGTTAATGTTATTTAAAGTACATTATGATAAATACTTTGCCTGTTACATATATGTGCAAAATTTCAGCTGTATATAAAATATAAATTTTGGCTAGATTATGTTCATTACCTGTCTAGTGATCTATGTTTATACTGAAACAAAATTAAATAACCGTTTGTATTTTAAAAAGCATCTATCGCGTGTCATTATGTGCTGCATCCGAATTCACATACATCTACTACATAGCAGGCAAAAAATAGTATGTGACAAAAGAATATATCCGAATTCACAGTACTCATAAAAAGGAGGCAAAATGTACCTGGATGACGTACTACTTCCGGTGAGATTCTGAAGTGTCCATACAAATGACACTTTACTATCCCATGAGGCTTTGTGAATATTGGTGACACAATGCAACTAATGATGTAATTCATGTGATAAGGGCAACATGACGAATGTGCGCCCAGATTACATTCATACTACACATATTCATACAATATAGAACAGACTTTTTAAGTGCTTATGAAGAAATTACTTGCAAAAATAAGTACCTACTTAAGAGAGTATGCGATTTTAGACATAGCCATAGTGAGCATCAGTGCTCCCTGGTTTTCATGGTGCATTGTGGGACTTTTTAGAGAACGAATGTTTCAGCGCACCGGAAGGATTTTGTGACTGAGACCGTCCTTAAAATGGCCGACTCCCTGATCACTGCCCTGATCAAAAAAATCATTGTAGCTGTTTATTTAAATAAAATAAGCTGAAACAACTCAAATCTTTAGTTGTTTTTTTTTTTTACTTACTTGTCATTTTGCATTTTTTTTATTTATGTTGAATGAAATTATTTGTAAAATGTTAAACTTAAACCATTTGTGTTGGGACTACATGAATCATTTCTGTTGCACTGAAAGAAACTGCGCAATGTTTTTTTTCTTTCCAAGCATGCTTTGCATAGGGATAGATCAGGAGAGTAAATGTTGAAAATAAGTGCTGTTTAATGTGTTTTTAGTAAAGGAAAAGGCTTGATAGAGTTTAATGTTCAGTTATGCTGGACTTTTAAAAGAGTTTCTATTGTTGATTTTTTTGTGGTCACCGCTGTGCTGAAAAGTATAGCTTGTTGTTATTGTGGGTGGTGACATTCTATTGTAATGCAGTTTGCTTTACTCATTGAGCCCTGACTTTATTGGCATCAATGCAGAGAGAGGTAACTTCTTGTTCATTATATCATGTTATAGCTATAAAAGTTAAGTATGAACATGTTCCAGACTAGCTATTTATTGTAACTTGAAGTTGCTGCTCTGCTTCATACGCAGATTGAGCTATTAGCGTACGGTCTATGACCCCGCCCCCCATCAGATAATCATGGATCTCTCATGTGCACAACAGCTACCCACAATAAGAACAAGCTCTTCGCCACAATGGTAACCACAACAAGTTGATGCATTTAAGTTCATACAACAAAATTATAATAAATCAGTCCAAACTAATTATTTTTTGTTGGAAAAATATAATTCAATTTTATGGAAACGCTTTCCTTCATTTAAATAAGTTCACTCAACAAATTCTTTTTCTGACACAAAAAAAAATGTGATTAAATTGATTAAGTTTGTCCAACAAACTATTATTTGGTTAAATGTTGTAGTTTTGTTGTATGAACCCAACTTTTACGAAAAGTTTTACTTAAACTTTTTTTTAAGGGTCAATTGTGGTGTGGACTTTCCCTTTTTATAGAATTGGAGTCAACAGTCCTTTAGTCACACATGAGCCATTGAAAAGAAAGCCTAATCATTGACAAAATAATATTACAAACAACCTGAGCCAATTTCATGTAAATGTCAGACTTCTTTCACTTTCATTTGTGTTTTGCCTAGAGTTTTCCTCCTGAAAGGTCAGGGGAATATTAGATTTACTCATAGCTCTAAGATTACAGAAATAAACTTACAGCCAGTGAATTGCAGCTAGGTTGAACAAGCATGGCAGATAACAATATTAATATATTACTATTAAAATAATAATAATAATAATAAAATAAAAATGGGTTTTTAGAAAAATGTTTGTTTGTCTTGCATCCCTTTCTGACTCTAAGAACATGAAGCCCTGGGAACTCCATGAAAACCGCAGGGAATTCTGAAAGACTTTCAATTTCGCTTTCTGAGTCTGACATAAAGAAGCCTCATATGCTTTTCTTGGTTGTTTTTACTTTTGTTATTTGTAAACCCTAAGCAAATGACTTCATACTAGTTTATACATTTCTTTTCATATCTAAAGTTTCTGTTTAAAAGAACATTAGTTTCTTCATTGGACATAGTGGGTGTTGAGTGTAATTTTCTAGTGCCCTCTTATGACAGTGTCAAACCTGGCACAGATTCAGACCAGCAACTGTCACTCTCTTCCAGGACAAATATAGCAGTCAGCTATACTGTCAAAAGAAAACCCCCTACCCCATCCCATCCCCCAAAACAGGAATATTACTGTCCTTCACAAGAGTTGTCATATGAAGTTCATATTATATTTCTGGAATGAACAGATGGCATTGATTTAACCGGTTAAAGGGGGTATATTATATTATATTATATTATATTGTGGAATTAGGTAAATAGATTTCTATGCATAATTTATGTACTCTAATCCATTCATTCATTCTTTCAAACAATTCAAAGTTGTTTGAATGCCAGAAGTTTGACAGTTCAGCATAGATGCTATAAAGTTGTTGAAAGTTAAGGTTGTTAGACATATTAATCAATATAAAGTTTAATTGTTAGAAAAAAAAGAACGTCAGCTGTGTGTCACGAAACCCCAAGTTTGGGGAGGTGGAGGGAGGGGCTTTTATTTTGGAAGTTCCCTTGAGTTCCGGTCCATAGTAATATATTATAAATCTCAGTGGGGGCGTGAGTTCGCACTCGCTAGCTCACGCGCAGAGTGCTCGAGCTGTAGGACTCGTGAGCAACTCCAGTGGATATAAAAGAAAACGATCTGCTGCAAGGTCGCAACTGACGCGTAAACTAACTTCAGTCTGATGTGCGAAAGTAAGTCAGAATTAGCAGCGAATAAATGAATTAATAAAAATACAACAGTTAGTGGAACAGCTGACAGGACCGACCCACCACGCTGGCAGTCCGCCGTAACGTTACCTGACATTGGACCGTTAATTCATCCGACCCGCTGGATCAAACTGCCTAGAAATCGGCAAAGAACTTGTATTCCACCGTGAAAGTGTTATTTTTTTTTTATTTAAGTAATAAGTTTACTTTACACATTTTGCAACATGTTCAGCTGGGCGAACAAGGACGGGAAGAAAAAGGACCCCGAACTGTTTCAGACAGTTTCTGACGGGCTGAAGCGACTCTACCGAACCAAATTATTTCCTTTAGAAGACACTTACCGCTTCCACGACTTCCACTCTCCGGCTCTAGAAGATGCCGATTTCGATAACAAGCCCATGGTACTTTTAGTGGGCCAGTACTCAACAGGGAAAACCACATTTATTCGTCATCTCATGGAGCAGGATTTCCCCGGGATGCGCATAGGCCCCGAACCGACCACCGATTCATTCATTGCGGTGATGTACGGGGAACAGGAGGGTCTCATCCCGGGCAATGCTTTAGTGGTGGACCCCAAAAAACCCTTCAGAAAACTCAACGCCTTTGGAAACGCCTTTCTGAACAGGTGAGATCTTCATTCATTACAAATTCACATTTTATTTTAAAAATAAACATTCTTAAAAAGTGCAACGTTTCCATTAATCACGTGTCTGCTGTTGTTTTTAATCTCAGGCTTTCAGCTTTTCAAGGTGTTGTTTTCCTCATTTGATAAGAGGTTGTCAAGTTTTTTGTTTCGTATGAACTCTGCGTTACTTTTATGAAATGTAATAATACGCGCCTTCTGGGCTTTAAAAAGGGTGTTCATGTTGTACTAAAATAAGTGAATTTCCTGCACTTTTTTCAGCTTACATCTGCATGCTAAAGTTGCCAGCTGTATTGCAAGGGTGGAGCTTTGAGAGTAGTAAAACTGAATTCTTAACTGTTTCGCCACCGGTGTTTTATATCCTTGATTAAACAGATTAAGTATATTACATGCTTTTTCCTGCTGTTTAGCACTCACACTACTGTAATACATTTATATGTCGTTTTAACACGCACTTTGGCAGCCTACACCAAATCACTCAGTTCTCTGGCCTGCAAACATTTATGTTTGTCAGTTCATGAAGTCTATGATTTGCTTATTGTAATCCTCACAAACCTTTATTACTTTTAGATATAGTTGTCATACCCAGAAAAGGTCTTCAGGCTTTTGAACCTGACATTTAAGCTTTAACAGAACTAAACTTTAACTGTATAACAGGAAAACTTTCCCCTTTTCATTGTTTTAATAATGAAGATATTAATACACATTGTACATGCATTAAACTTGCTAAACTTGCTCATCAGTCTTTGGTTCCCTCTTCTGAGAGTAAGGTCAGCTGACACTGGTTTTGACAGCTGCAGAGGCCTTTAAGGGTCTTTTTAACAAGCTCTTGGGGAATGGGGCCCTCCATAAGGAATGACCTGAAAAGAAATTAGTTTGTTAGTAGTTGTGTATCAGTTCAACTCACAGTTGTCTTTTCAACATGTTGCATCTGTCATCTGGGGTGCATTTCAGGCATGGTAGGCTGATTTAGGTTAAACAGGGCTGAGTGTGACTTCTCTCAAGGACTCGTACTACACTTTCCCTTTGACTTGTGCTTGTAGATATGAGGATTTAACCACAACCCCATGCTGGTCAATGCTTGACTTAGAGGGATCATATTATGCGCAGATCATTTTTACACCCCAACAGGCCTGGGCTGGCAGAATGCGTTTTATTATACGAAAATGTCCTTTTAAAGAAAATCTTGGAATGCTTTCAATTTGTGCAATGAGTAGGTTGTGTCAATCATGAATGGGAGGAGAGTAGTTACAGATTTCATCCCTCCTCCCTCCATGAACTCTCCTTGAACAGTGTGTGTTGTTTTAAGGTCAAATCAGGGTTTCTTGAGAAGCTCAGGTGTTTTCTTAGTGTAGCTATGACTTGATCAGATGCTTTCATGTAGATGCCGCCCTACTTGTTAAATGCATGATTTTAGTGTTTGTGACTTTTTTTTTTTCCATAGATTAACAAGAGGTTAAAAAGAACTGACTCCGCTTAGTCAGTCCACAGATAATCTGAGGAACTGACTCCGCAATTTCAGAGCGTTCACGTCGAAAGTGTCCCCCGTTTGCAAATATCTGACCCCAGCTTCCTTTAAATTATGCTGTTTATTGCTTATCAAGCATATTGAATTTTCCCTCCTAGTATCATGCACTCTGACCTTGTCGGAGAGGTTCAAAGGTAGTTTGAAGGTCACTGGCGAGTTATCAAGGGTGTGTGTGCCTTGTGACCACCATTGCTGTAGATTTTTTAGTACATATTAACCTTGTTCCAGGTCATTTAAACATGGATGCTCCGCCTTTGTGCTGTTGTCCCCACTCTCCCTACTACTCATGTGTAACTTGAGTATGCACTTTCTCCTCTTGTGCAGCTGCATTCATCATTTTCCCCAGGCTCTGGCCTGTATTGAACCAGATAATGGCTGATTGCAGATTCTCACCACTGTAGTGTTTGTCAAACACTTTTCCCAAGAGCTGTATTCAAATGTCTAAGCCCTATATGGTGTTTTAACCTCTACTAGGCTGAAGATTAATTTATAGTTAATGCTGCAGTTGGTTGTGCTCTGTGGTGTTATGCTTTGCAACATGCACCGTTAATGCTGTCTATCTTGCTAAACGGGTTCTGATATGTATCTCTGTGTAGCCATTTTGATTTATGTGTTTGTCAGCTTGGTATCTGAATTTTTTGCACACAAAGGAATAAAAAAAATGGTGTAAATGTTGGGATTTTTAAAAAGTCCTGGAAGCAGCTGTAATTTTAAATATTTCTTTAATAAACTGCACAAAGGGCTGAGACGTTACTCTCCCTAAATAGAACATCAGCAGGAGAAAAAAGTATTTTAACAACACAGGATTTTCAGGATTCTTTGACCTAATAGAAAACTTTATATGAAATAGAAATCATTATAAATGTATACTTGCTGAAGAAATATTAAGTTCTTTAAAAACAAAATCTTACTGACCCCAAACTTTTGAATGGTAGTATATATAGTTGCATCATGCAGGAAATGAACTAACTTCTGCAGGATGTTTGGAGAACCTCTGAAGCTTGACTTCAAAAACAGCCTAGTAGTATTTAGATCAGTTAACTCCAAATTATTTATTATTCAATTCTTGAAAATAAACATACATTTTGGATTTCTGGATATATGGAAGGAAGCATGTCTCTGTTCTTCTGGCCCTGCATACTAGGCTTTACACTTGAAAACATCAGCCATAATGACTCAAACGGTCTTTGTCAACTGGCAGCAAGTCCAGTAATGTGTGGAATGTATGCAGAAAGGAAATATGGGAGGCACGAGTGACGGTAGCAGCTTGTAGAGATGGCACTCTTTCTGGAAAAATGAAGGGGTGGGAATGAGTAAAATACATAAGGGGGAACACGGTGGTAGGGGGTTTGAGGTTGAAGATTGTTTTTGTATGACTAAAATGTTCTGCTATGTTAGAGACATGGAAATGAAAGCATATGGGTTGGCAGATAAATGAAGAACGCTCAAAGATAAGCTGTGAGCATTTAGTAATGGAAAAGCTGAGGGAAGAGTTGGCAGGAGGGAAAGAGAAGGGAATTCCTTCCAATCAGTCATGTTTCACTAAAAACATTACTGAAAGATCATTAGGTCCCAATGGTGAAATGGCTGATTGTTACAAGTCTCCGTTCTTTTTCTAATGTTTGATCCTCTTTTCTCAGGTTTATATGTGCTCAGATGCCAAATCCAGTGTTGGACAGCATCAGCATCATAGACACTCCTGGAATTCTGTCCGGAGAGAAACAACGGATTAGCAGAGGTAAGTGTTTTTTTTTGTTTGTTTTTTTTTTATTTAATTTCCTCTTTCTTTAATTGTCATCTTCACTTCTTTTACCATCCCCTGACTTTCCTTCCCAGAGTCACCACAACTTCATATTCTTTGTCATATTAATACAACTTCCATTTGCATACTGTGAGTGTGTTACTGTAACACTTGGCCCAAGCAAAGGAAAGGAGGTTAATTCAGTTAGCTTCTCCATTATGGGAGTGTTAAAATGAGGAAGTATTTTTAGTCCTCCTGTTTACATTAGAGAACAACAAACCCACTCTTCTTCCAAAGGTTTTTTTTTTTTCCTTGAGGAAGGAAGGGAAGTTGAAAACCTAATTATTCTATAGTGACAATGTGGACTGTCCATTCCCATCAAACACCATGTTTTGGCAAGAACAATTGATTTTCTGAGCCCTCACTGAAAACAAAAATTATGCAAAAATAAATGTCTAAGATGTTCATTTAGCCCTTAGGTAGTGTATTTGATGGTTAATAGCCATTAAGGAGCACAGGAGAAATAAGGGTAAGGATTTTTTTTTTTTTTGCTTCCTTAGATGCATAATTGACTAGTCTGGACCTGTTAGAGGCCCAGAAATTACAATGGAGCACGTTGGTATGTTGTTTATTCAAGAAAACTAAGAGAGCATTGTATATGGAGGTAACCGGTGTCATGCTGAGGACTCTTCCTGTGCATGTCCATCTGCCGTGGCGCGTGTGTGCATGCGGACGTCTCTTTGCCTTTCCCTGAAGACCATGTAAATGTGATCAGAGGGTGAGTGGCATCTACAGATAACAGTCTGACAAAGAGAGGCGACAGCTCAGGCCAGGAAACAGACATTACCGCAGAACAGAGAGGGCGTGGTAAAGACTTACAAATGAGCAGACTGCGTGAATCCATCCATGTTCAAAGATTCAGTTATGTGTTATTGAGCATGTTATGTCATGGTGTATATGAGCGAGTAGATGTACATCGGCACACTTTGTTTTCTATCTTTCTTAGATTGGCTTTCCTGCTCTTGGCATCAGACAAACAATAGCACACTCACAAAAAATTGGGTACGTTTCATTGTAGTACTATATTTTGTGGACATGGTAAAAAGGTACCAAGTTTTTTTTTAAACATACACCTACAGGCTAGGGATATGCCTGAAGCTGAATACTAAAAGCAAATTTCAGAAATATTTGGAAAGACACAGATAATGAATAACACATTCTACAGAGCCCCTAAAGGAATATAACGATGAAAGCCTTTAGGGGCTCCATAGAATACATTACTCATTATCTTTACATCTCTTGAAGAAGGTATTTGGCTCCAGGCACATCCCTACTACAGACTACCTTTTTTTTTTTTTTATACCATGCCACTTGTATGTTTTGTTGTGTTTGATATGAAATCACACTAACATCATTTTTATATTTATTTCATGTTCATAAATTAAAAAAAATAGGGCTGGGACAATAAATCTATTATTCTGAGATATTCCGTTCCAGGCTATTTTTTAAACGTACGCTTAAATGCCCATGAAGAAGAGTGCTGAAGAGCGCTCATATGTCCGGCTGAGTCTGAGAATGTACTAGAACCTCAGAATGCTTTTATGACACGATATTGATGTAAATGGCCCTCTGCAAACACCTTTGTGATTCGCTTCAACCGTTTCGTACTTAGTGAATGATTATTTTATAGAAGGTTCAAGTAGTCTGTGTAAGGAATTGGAAGCAAGTATGAGTGTGGCTGTTTCTAAAGCACGCAGTGCCATCTGCTGTTAAAAACGTAGCTCAGAATCGATTAGAGGGAGAATCACGTTCAGAAAATGCGGTCCAAAATCATTTCTTCATTCGTGACGTATCGCTTTATTGGCCCAGCCCTAATAAATAATACTGAAATAACATTGTTTTGGAGAATTGCCTGTGAGCTCCATGAGAGATTGCAGACATGAGTGGATGACACTAAGCAGGTGTTCTGGAACACTCTTGCACTCCATACTGTACAGCTTTATCTCATGTTATTTAGACTTACTTTCAAATGGACCGCACCCTATGGTCTCTGATAAGCAACTCTTCCCCCTAGAGCTTGGCAGTGCCTGGGCGGGTGTAGAAACATCATTAATGTATGGTCAAAAGTATTTCCAGGCTGATACATGGCTGTATAAGCTCGTGTGAGGTCATAGTATGTGAGATGCAGCCCATGTGCTGCACACTGAACTCATGCCAGTGATTTTTCACTGACGGTTTTAGTAATGAGTGCTTAGGGTCGTTAAAAAGAGCAAGAGAGGTAACAGCTCTCCATCAGAGACCAAGGTTACTCTCTCTTTGCTGCCCTTTACCCTCTTCCTCGCTCTGAGGCAGAATGAGAGCCATAAAAATTGATGGTGATGATGAAGGCGTGGTAGCTGAGAGAATTCAGGTTCAGGACACAGCGAACGGTCACATGATAGTCACCACAAAGACTCTGTTGTGTTAGATTGCCATGAAATGAGGAGATTTTGAAGGAAATCAAATGTTTGACATATCCATTAGTGCTAAATATGCTTGATGTGTGGAATCTTTGAGAATTTTTCAAATGGAATCAATAATCATTGAAATTGTTTGTCCATCTGATAAATGTACTACAGTAGCACATGCGATACAATTTTGCATGTGTGTGAGGTCAATCTAGGGCTGCACAATTAACCGAAATTAAACCATTTGCTTAGTGTGATTATGAAATCTCAAAGTTTTAACTACATAAGTAGATGCGCAGCACTAAGATCACGGCGGATCGATCGCCGTTAACATTCCATCTCTGCAAGTGCTGTGAAGTTGTCCTATAACATGCAACAAACATCTGTCCACCACGCTTGTAATGGGAAGCGTTTAAAAACCTGTTGTCCAACAAAAGAGAATATTTAATGACATTTTACTCCAAACTCATGTCCCAACATCAGTCGAGTGTTTGAATTAACTTCCTTTTGTGATCTGATGTGGCTTCATATCACAGAATGAGGCAGAAATTATATTGCTTTATAGTATTCTGTGATGAAGGCTATGTCTATGAGCATGACATGACAAAATATACTTTATTCTAATGAAAATACCTGAGATAAAACCAAATATTGTCGCAATCGTTCTTCCGGCTACGGTTATGAATGAAACAGAAATTACATTATATGTCTTCTCAATAATGCTCACAACACCCTTTTTGATAATAATAAGGTTCATTAGTTAACATTAGTTAACTACATTAGTTAATATGAACTAATAATGAACTAATATTAATGCCACACTTCTACAGCATTTATCAATCTTTGTTAATTTGAACATTTACTAATACATTATTAAAGTCTTGTTAACATTAATGCTCTGTGAACTAACATGAACAAACAATGAACGACTTCGTTAATCTTCATTAACGAAGATTATTAAATACAGTGTCAAATGTATTGCTCATGGTTATTTTATGTTAGTTAATACATTTACTAATGTTTAACTAATGAACCTTATTGTAAAACCTTACCATTAATTCTTCTCTCTAAAGAAATTTGAAGTAAACATGAGAGTCCATACGTTTTCTCCAGTTTAGAGAAGTATAGCCTACGGAAGCTTTTTTTTTTCTTTCAGATGGATGCATAAGATTTCCTGACAAATTAAATTGCGTCACCTTTTTTGAATAATCATTTTTAAGTGCTCAATCAAAACAGTGGATGTTGTTTGGTTTGTGATTAGTGAAATTGGGCTATGTAAACAAAATTAACTTGATGTTAAGCAAGGGATGTTACGTTCCTGCAGCCTGCTATTTTTGGCAAATAAAGAAAATGTTTGTCTAAAAACATTTCTTGTTAAGGTTTGTATTTGGTGTGCCCTGTATGGAACATTAATGTCCTTTGTCTGTCAGTACCCGTTTAAGTGATGAACTGCACTGCTTGTGATTGATTTCAGAGCTGGTAAAAGATGTTTTATACTTGTGCTACAAACCTTTCATCCTATTCTGTAGCACTAGTGCTGTGTGCAAAAAACATTTTATGTACAGCCCTGAAATCAAACTTTACTGCTGCAGTCAACTGTCATGTACTAAAGAAATATCACATGGAGGAACATTGGCTTAAGGATTTAATACAACAAACCTCATTCACTCCCTCTGTTATCAGCTCTGTGTCTGAGGCATCTCCTCTACACAAACATACAGACACACACAGACTTGTGTGTATATTTATATATGTGTGTGCATGTGTGTATTAGCCATCAGTTGTCAGAAGATGAAAGCTATATCGTTGTCATAGCATCCTTTTAACGTTTTAGGGGATTTCCCATCATTCAATGCATTTAATCAATGCCATTGATCTCTATGAAGCAAAATATATGCTTCAGCATTACCCAGGTGATTGAGCTTTGTAAAGTGGCGGTCGAAGTTAAAATAATTTCAACACCTTGTTTCGTTAATACGCTTCATTTAGGTGTATTAATGAAGGGTTTAATGATGACTCACTCATAGAGACAGTCCCTTGTCGCAACCTGCTGGCGTAACAATGTAACTTCACTGCATGACAACCTGCAATTATGTTCAGTCTTGTAGGCTCTTTATTAAAGCAAAGTATCCTAATATTGATAGTGTTTTGCGTATGCACTGTTTTTAAAGGCCTATTAAAATGTTCATTGTAAAATGTATATTTTTTGTGCTTATTTCAATTCTCAATGAAAACAATTACAACATTACTGTAAATAATATAACCAAGGCAACATCTGTGGTAATCTGTGGTGTACTTGAAGAGTGCACCTAGCACTAGGAAAATACAAGTATCGGATCGGGACTCATTATTCAGTGTCTCTGACGTTCAATGATCAGTGGCACAAAAAACTAGATTGTGACATCCCTTCTTTTCAGTTACTTGTGATATTTAACATTATAACAAATTTTTCTTTTCCCCTAAAAGTTATTCACAGAGCCTGTGATACATATGGAAATTACGTTTCTTCACAAGATGGGTTTATTTTAAGATTCCGGCTCTATTGTGTTCAAAGCTTCCTCTTTACTGATGTTACAGTAATTGAATGCTATCGCAGGGAAATGTAAGGAAAGCCCTGCTAGTGTCATTATCTAAACATGGAAAATGTTATTGTATTTGTATTTGTATGTATATGTATTTGGCTCTCATTTTAAGTACATAGGAAGAAAAGGCATTAAATTGGCAACAAAACAGACAATATATTAAACAGAAAATGCTGGTCATTGCCTGTTCATAGATCATAATGTGGCGTGTAGCCAGTTATAGCGCACGGAGGTCAAGTAGATGTCATGTGTGAATACTCTAACTAGCCTAACAGCAATAAGTTTAGCAGGAAATCTGGGCCTGTCTGAGAAAAATGGTATGATCAGTTATGTAACTGAACTGAAAAACATGGATATTCAGGTAGGAATGACAACTATTTGGACATCTAGCCACAGTCATGCTGTTCTTTGGAAGTGGATGAACGTGCTTGCTGTTTTAATTCAGTCCTTTTCTCTCTCTGTATTTAATTTTCTACATTTTTCTTGTCTCCTCCCACTTCATTCTTCACAGCAATGTGCTCTCCAGATTGTGGTTCTGTAGAAGAATAGAACAGGACTGCTTATAATAGTTTTGATAATATGGCATGTTTTAAGCTGCAACCTTAAACCCTAAAAATGGCCTGCTCATTCATAGACCTTGTGAGGTCAGTTAATGTTCTTCTGAAGTCTGCTGACTTCACATCCCTCCCCCTTCCCTCTGACCGCAGTTAGACTTTAGAAGCAGGTAACGACAAGGGACTTCAAAATGAATGCTCATATATACTTTAAGTCAGTTTGCTTCATAATGAGCTATTCTCAAACCTCTATTCCCAACCAAATGTCATTTGACAAAAAAATATATATATAAAATGTAGATCTTATTTGCATTAGATCATATTTTGACATTTATAACCATTGACAATAATCAGTCGAAATAAATAATTTTCTTTTTTTAAATAAATTTGGTCAATATAGAATCAAATTCCACTGTTATCCCTTTATGCACTCTATTCATTCTTAAACTGGGTGGTGTTCCACAGGGCTCTGTTCTAGTATCTCTCCTATTTACTGTACACAGCAGTACTGCCTGTATTAATTCTCCAATGGCTGGGAGTAGGCTTTGCTGGGTGTCAAGTTTCATCTCTGATAGCGTCCCAAAATGCTTTACTCAATATACTTATTACAGCACTCTTTTGTTTTCTTATCTGAAATCACATCTGTTGTGACTGATTAACATCTTGTGTCAGTGGGCTAGATTTAGTGGCTGTGTAGGACAAACGTTATGTCTTTTATTACAATTCCATATGCTACAATCTTTTTAAAGCAATGCTTTTATTATAAAGAATCCATAAAAGATAATTCTAATAAATTATTTCCAGCTTAGATAAACCGATCCCCCTGAGAATGTGCGATTGTTTACATAGATCATTACAGCAGATTTCTCCATTCTTCCTCTCCCTGTGCTTTCCAGGAATTTGTGGAGATGCCACATTTACATGTGCTGGTACTGGAAAAGGATAATTTCCCTCCAAGCAAAGCTCAACTTTTCCGGGCCCCCCATCCCATAATTCTCACGTTTATGCTGCTGGTATGAAATAATAGCCTATTACCATGAAATAAAGTGTGTTTAATTCAGTTTTCAAAGACCAAAAAAATAAATAGAAAAATAAATGGCATGTAGCATGGTTAATTGGTGGGTTCAAAAGACTTTTCATCTGTCAAATACAGGCCATCTACTGGATCAGGATTGAGAATAAATGCTTAGATCCTTTATCACAAAGACTTGTGCTGGATTAATAGTTAACCTATATTATGACACCACCAGTGCAGTGGTCCTGTCGAGTCTGAAGTCTGTACTTTTAAATGTATGACAGTTATGACAAAGGGAGACTTTAGAGGGCTTTTTTTAAAATTATTATTTAAAGTTGAGATGAAACTAGAAAATGCCCATGTTAGTTGCAAGAATATAGGCATGGTTAAAAATAAGCAGACAAAAGCAACATAGCCACAATCCTAAACATTTTATAGTTTGCAGCTATTCATCTGGTGTAAATCAGCGATCCAGTTGACACCTGTTAAGCTACATTCACAACTGTTTCACAAACAGCTGCTGCTTACTATGTTATGAGCAAACCTTTTTGCAGAGATGCTGCAGGACAAGGGCTCCCATTACGAAACACTAAAACCTCTGTTATTTATTGACATTAGCAGTAGATCTATCGTTTCTAGGGTCTTAAGGTACAAATACCAGGGGTTAACCTTTACTGAGACCTTGATAAATGACATGCATGCTTCAAAATCTCATAATGGGTTTGTGTAATATATTTTTTATTCAGGCAGAGAGATTGTGTATCAATGTCTGGATTAGGTCTTAGCAGGGTTAAGGCAACACTAAAGATTAGCCTTTGTTCTAAATGACAGCCGTCTATACTGAGCCAAATTTCCTCTCCCCCCTTTACGGACATTTAGTCCAACCTTTAGACCAGCATGAACCAAATGTCTATTTATGGTGGTTTGGATCTTTGTGTTGGTTGTAAACTTTAAGGCCCAGCCCTGTTTTCACCGTACATAATATGCTCCAAACCAGCATCTTTTTACGTAGCTGGTGTAATTTATGTTTCCTAATAGAATCATTTAATCATGCAACTTTGTTTTTAACCATAACCGCATCAGCAAGAGGAGGATTAAGTTAGTCTTGATTTCAATTGTCTTGATATTTGCAACGTTGTAATTTAATTTTCTTTTATTAAGTGGAGCTTTTGTGTGCCCATTGTATAGATTTTAGTGCAGGAACAAACACAGTTACTATGGCATTCTTATGTAAACAAGGATATCCCATAGTTTAAGTTTACACAAGGATATGTTTTTGGAAAGTATTAGAAGGAAAGCAAGCAAAGAATTGGAAAAGCATTATCATTAGGGAAAAACAGAGTAAAATTCCATCCATATGCGCTACCTCCGCTCTCCCAGTCTTTACCACCCATATTAATGTGTATATGTATACACAACCAGCTTATCAGTGTCTGCTCTGAATGAAGCCAAAAGAATTCATAAAGAATGCTGATTTAGCAGCATGAAGAAGCATTTTAAGCCTTCTTGTATTGTCAATATACCCACACAGTAAATTCATAACTGCTGGGAAAAAGAACAATATATTTTTAATCACATTATTTACTAAGTGTACCAAATTACTGCATTTGTAGTAAAATAAATTCTGGTCTTAACAGTATAAATACCTGTTTTATTAGTATTGCAGCGAATATTGTGATGGATAACAGTCAATAAAGCAGGGCACTGAATCCCTGAAGTCACGCCCATGTTACATTCAGATCCAGATTTCACATCCTGCTGACGTTGACACAACTGTTGTGAGCTGGGATGCAGTCTTTCCTGTCTTCCACACACTCTCTCTACACAGTCCAAACATAAATTGGTAACTTCTGTCTCTGTAAGCAAGAGAGTTGGGAAATTCTGGCTTTAGCATGTGTATTATGGCATATAGAGAAATCTATGAAGATTAAACCTTTGCCTTTAAGATCTCTTAAGTAGCTTTTTGGAAAGGGGCCGAATTTGTGTAGTCTAGCAATATTTATGCTGGCCCTTGCTGAAATTAGTGCATGTAGCTTGTGCCCTTTTTTCTTCTTGAAGACTTCAAAATACCTCAGAGAAAATGTCTACATTTTTTGTGGAGTACAGATTTTTCCCATGACCACACATTTGTTTCATATCCTAGCATCTTAAATTTAGTTTTGACATTTCGTCATCTCCTTGGCTACTGTCAAAATATTTTACTCAGATTTCCATTGTTCCCTGTGATCCTTTTAACCATGTAAGATGGGAGAGGAAGGAGTTTCTGTGGGACAATTTATTCTCTTTCCTGTTTGCCGTGTAGCTTGAGTGGACGTGATGTCAGTTCACTGCAGTCTCTTCATCTGAACGTTTTTTTTCTTTCTTCAAGTTAAAGGGCTGCTGTACTCCACCCTCATGAGCCAATAGCGGTGTCATGCAAGAGGACTGGACAAAAGGAGATGAGTTCTGTTACATAAGACGTTCCTTTGACAGCAAAACTCATGCATTTTTATTGTGTGTGTTTACCTGTTAATGGATTTCTGCCTGTTTGCGTTTAGTTGGTGTTGTTGAGTGAAAAGGGCAAGGACAGGAAGTTCTAGGGTCAAATATCTGCTGACCGATGTACTGCCCTTGATCTGGATGGAAAGAGAAGTGTTGGGTTGTGCTTTATCAAGGAGGCCCACGCACACAATCAAGTTCCCTTTGCATTAAATGTACTGAATGACTAATTATGAAGTGGAGTAACTGGTAATTTAGTTTTAAAAAGCCTTGTATTGAGTTAAAAATGTTATATCACTTATCTCCGTTTCAGGTTATGACTTTGCTGCTGTGCTCGAATGGTTTGCTGAACGTGTGGACCGCATCATTCTTCTCTTTGACGCACACAAGTTGGACATCTCAGATGAGTTCTCCGAGGTGATCCGAGCTCTGAAAAACCATGAGGACAAGATGCGGGTGGTGCTCAACAAAGCTGATCAGATCGGGACCCAGCAGCTCATGAGGGTCTATGGCGCCCTCATGTGGTCGCTTGGTAAAATCGTCAACACCCCAGAGGTCATTCGAGTGTACATTGGTTCTTTTTGGGCTCAGCCTCTCCTGGTTCCAGATAACAGGAAACTGTTTGAGGCAGAGGAACAGGACCTTTTCCGTGACATCCAGGGACTTCCACGTAATGCAGCGCTGCGCAAGCTGAACGACCTAATCAAACGGGCACGTCTAGCCAAGGTAAGAAATTAAACTTTTCTTCTTTTATAGTCCGTTATAATGTTGGGTTGACTTCTTGACACACACTTAAATGTACTTTGAATTTTTTTAGTTAGATTAATAACCTGGTGTGTGCTGCCCTCATGTGATCACTATAAATTTTCACCCTAGACATGATCCAAGTTTTTTTTGGATTCTCTCTTCTTGCTCGTTGTCTTGCTTTATATATAACACTTTTTTTTTTTTTAAAGGGGTTCTATTATGATTTATTTTATTTTTACTTTATTTAGTGTGTAATATTGCTGTTTGAGCATGGAAAAGGTCTGCAAAGTTACAAAACAGCACTCCAAAGGGAGTTATTCTCTATATCAGTGCTCACTGTTTCTGAACTCTCTGAAATGCCTCCATTGTAGTCTTTTTACTGTAGTCTAGTTTTCTTCTGGGAACGTACACGTCACAATATTCCTTATTTAAATATTTCCCAACTAAGGCATATTCAAAAAAGGGACATATGACCTTGGGTTGCGTGGTGTGTTGAAACTGGTTATGGTAACGGCGTAACATTTCTGAAACATGATGGAAGCAGTTGACCAATCAGAGCACGTTGCGCCTTTCAGAAATAGGAGCTTCTTAGAGACAGGAACTAAATGGAGTTTTACAGACAGACTGGAAAGAGAGGTGCTGCAATATTGTAAAAAAAATGTTTTTTTTTTTTTTTTTTTTAAACATATAAGCATTAAAACCTATTCTAGTGGAACCCAAAAACAAAATCAAGACTTTGAAAAAGGGCACAATAAATCCCCATTAATGTTTTTGATATTCTCTTATGCTCACAAAATCTGCATTTGATCAAAAATAAAATATTATTACAAATTAAGAGTAGTTTAAAAAAAAATAAAAATTTATTGAAGGAAAAGCTAATTTTTCAGCAGCCATTACCCCAGTCTTCAGTGTCACATGTAAATACGGACTCAAGAAACATTTATTATTATCAATGTTGAAAAAAGTTTTTGCTATTTTTGTATTACCATTCAAGGACACATTAAAATGATAAAAGTGACATTTAAGACATTTAAACGTTACACATTATTTATGTTTCAAGTAAATGCTGTTCTTTTGAACTTTCTATACATTAAAGCAAGCTAAAAAAAGTATCATAGTTTCCACAACATTATTAAGCAGCACAATTAGAATAATTGATTAGAATTAATTTTTTTCTTGAGCGTCAAATCAGCCTATTTCAAATGTATCACAGTATTACTGCTTTTACAGTATTTGTTCAAATAAATGTAGCCTTTTTATGCATGTATGTATATTTATTATCATATAATTTCTTATATCATTCAAGTCTCTGAAATTGACAAATTGCAGATATATTGCTTGTATGTAAATTACCCAAATATCAATATAACAGATTTATTTGTCAAAATGATTTTCTCTTTAGGTTCATGCCTACATCATCAGTTCTTTGAAGAAAGAAATGCCAAATGTTTTTGGGAAAGAGAATAAGAAAAAGGAACTCATTGCTAACCTGGGTGACATCTACGCAAAGATTGAAAAAGAACATCAGATCTCCCCTGGTGATTTCCCTAAACTCAGTAAAATGCAGGTATGGAAATGGTACTAGCTGTCCCAAGAATGTTTGTTTTTATATATATATATATATAAATAATGTGTGTGTATGTATGTATGCATGCATGTATTGTTTGTTTAGCCAAAGATTTTAAGAGTAACAAACTTTTTGTAAAAAATCACCCCCTTTTTCAAATGCTATATTTCAGTTACTGGATCCAAAGTTACAAAAATATTATCACACCCTCTTTTTTGACATCTTTGTTGTCCTCATCATTAGGAAGTCCTTGCTGGTCAGGACTTCACTAAGTTTCAGGGATTGAAGCCCAAGTTGCTGGAAGCTGTAGAGGACATGCTGGCCAACGACATTGCCAAACTCATGACCCTCGTTCGGCAGGAGGAGGCTGCCATGCCCAGCCAGTCTGTCCAGGGTGGTGCCTTTGAGGGCACCATGAATGGACCCTTCGGGCATGGCTATGGAGAGGGTGCAAGTGAAGGCATCGATGAGCTGGAGTGGATAGTGGCGAGAGACAAGCCGACTTATGACGAGATCTTCTACACCCTGTCACCTGTCAACGGGAAGGTCTCCGGTGCAATGGCCAAGAAGGAGATGGTTAAATCCAAATTGCCCAACAACGTTCTAGGAAAAATCTGGAAGCTTGCTGATGTGGATAAGGATGGGTACCTGGACGACGAGGAGTTCGCCCTAGCTAACCACCTCATCAAGGTTAAACTGGAAGGTCACGAGTTACCTGCTGATCTTCCTGATCACCTTGTGCCACCTTCTAAACGAGGACTGTAAACAATTTGGGAAAATAAATGTTGTCTTTGAGCCAAACTTTGTGGAGGTTATGGATATGGGTGAAAGGGGGGTCTAGAAATATGAAAATAAATAAACAGAATTTATGATATAATTATACAGTAAGCATTACCTGCAGAAAAAGGAGCCAAAATAGCTTTTCACTTCTCCATCATTACAGTTTCTCATTCTCACTATTATTATCTTCTTTGTTCTTGATAGACCGGTAGTTATCAACCTAATCAAATCTTTAAAAATATGATTAAATTAGATAGTGTCCTGTTATCGTATTTCTCAAATGCTAGATGTAGCTAAATTCTGTTTAAGCATGTACAATGTTATGCTGGCAGGAAGATGAGTCAATTGTGACCAAAATATAGGCTAATATTAGAAGTTATCTTAGAGGTATTTACTTCCAAATCTTTACACTGATGCTGCTTCATACATTAAGCCATGCTAGGGGAAATGGTTCTTCTTAATTCTTACACTCCATTAAGTTTCCTGATGGTTTCAGATTTATCCAGATCTGTGACAGACCAGATCTTTGAAACTTTCAGTTAAACAATATTGTAGTTCACAAATTTTCCAGTTTTAGTTTTACAATTTGAACTTGTGAATTTAACCATTTTTAATGCAAACAGTGCTGCATTTTTGTATTGTACGTTAACTGATGTTGCATTGTCAATCGTGATGGTTCAAAACAAGAGCGTGTATGACAAGACATTCAACAGTCAGAGACTCCACCTGTATGATATGTGTCAGTGATATAAGTAGCACCACTAACATTGGTCTCTTGTGTGCCTCACCCGGCTACAATATCAAAAGCTATATACATTATAAATACTGTTCATATGTAAATTGTTTTCGTCTAGTTTGCAATAAAAAAAACTACCACAAGCCTGCCTTTTTTCCCCTTATCTTTCTATCCAGAGTATTTGAGGAAGTTATTAATAGCTATTTCTTTAAATATAAGTTCTCATGAAATGGTTGTAAATTGAGATAAATTCTAAAACTTTGAGCAATGCCTGTCCTGAAACTGGTACAATATGACTTCATATCCTCATTTGGTTATATGTGGAGTGTGTGCCCCTGTGAAAAACTAAACTGGTGCCAGATCTGGGCCTATGAAATAGGAAAGTGATCTTTTTTTAACTGAAAATTATGAAAATTGTTGCTCCAAATTACATCATATTGAGTTACACCATTTACGTCAAAAGACTTGAGATGAAGAACTCAGGAGACTTTAAAATCAGCGGGGGGAAATAAGGGGTTATGGTTGGATTTTGTATAAAATTGTCGCATTTGGAGCATGTGTACGCAAGAGGGCGTGAAAACACCTTACAGTTCTCCTACTGAAACCTCCGGAAATCACGTGTGCAGATTCCAGACACAATCCACCTGCGAGAGCGAGCTAGTGGACTACTGATGCTGCGCGAGACTGAAGTGAAGTGAACACGAAACAGTTCAAGCCGGAGGGAAAAGTTGTTTTTATACTTGCGTCTATTACTAAATTGTTGCTTAAAAGCAAAGGAATGGAATTGAACACGGTCTGCCTCTATTTAGTCTATGGTATTCTCCTCGCAGGTAAGTTTTAATGTGTTTTTATTTCGCTTTTTTGTCCGGAGGGCTGCGGACTAGCTCGGCGCTACCTTGCCTCAAAAGTTTTTTTTAATACTTTTATTTCGTTTTCTTACACATTTTTTTGTTGTTTCAGAGTTTTATAATGTTACGGTTTCTGTATATATTTCAGCTGCAAACCAAATTGGGTAAAGCACGTTTGTAATGACCGACATAGTCGAAGTTAAAGGTTTTCAGTTGAAGAAAAAACGGTCACTAATTTGAAAATGTAATGGCAGATTTTAAAATCTGAATACGACACAACTAATTTAAATATTCCCAATTTATAGATATTATCGTTGAATTAAATTAACTTATTTTTAATTATTTTTTATTTTTAATTATTTTTAATTAATTTTTTTTGTTATTTTTTACTATTCATACAATTGAACGTGTATAAGGCACCATAGGAAACACAATTTACACATTAAATGTAATCCTGCTATAAATGTACGGTACATAAGTCTCGAATCGAAGGGTTACAGGTTATACGTGTTATACTGTACAGGCTAACGTTACATTTTGAGGGTTAAGCTAGTGTTTTTATTTTCATCTGAGGCTGCTTCGATTTAACGACGCCCCGATAACATTCAAGTCCTCGCAACGCGGTTTAATTAGCGGTTTATTTCCATTATCTATATGAGGTCTTATCTTTTGCTGCTGCTGAACCTGATTTGCGTTATTTCCCTTTGTTTCTAAACTCAGGTGGAATTATACATTTTCAAGAGTACATTTCTCGAATATTGTTGTTAGTTGGCAGTTAACACAATAGGCTTAACAGTCTTAAAGCCTTCAAGAGGGGCTTCTTTCAGACTGCCATCTGCCAACGCAAGCTCCACTTGAACCCCCCTTCTCAGGAAGACTCCTAGATGTCTGAAACTGAGGTTGCTTATTATCCAGTCTACATACAAGACCTGATATTAATTTGTCCCTTGACTTAGAGGGCAAACAGAGTCACAGTAGGTTTGGCAGTGGACTTGTCTCTAGTCAACATTGATTTTCTGTAAGTTGCACGTTCTGTCTGCTTGTGGTTGTATACTTCTGGTTGTTTACTGACCAACTGGTGATTCATGTGAGGAAGGGAATGATTGGTAACGCAAGCATTAAAACAGAAACCAGCCACTCCTTTTCTGCTTATTCCTCTTGAATAACATGCTTGTGGAGTTGTGGTCGAAGGTTATCGGGCGGGGGGGGGGGCGGCGATAACTTTCTGGGCCGCTGGTTACTGATAAACTAGAATCAAACAATAACAAGCTTTGCGGGCACACTGTATTTTTGTTTTAGTGCATATGTGGAATGTGTGCAAGCTTGGTTGTGGTGTTTATCTGAGCTGTTTTCCATTACTGTGGGAGACATTCAGGTATGTTTTTTTTTTGTTTTTTTTTGGCTTGTCTTGTATGTGACATTTATTTCTCCATGGTGTTAACTTGTCAAACTCATTACCATCACAACAGAATGTCGAGTCTGATATTTGTGCTCCGTGTCCGTCTCAGCAGACAGGGATATTATTTTTGATGGCGGCTACAAGGATATCTCTCATTTGTGTTGTCATTCTGTCACAATACAGATTATTCATGAAGTGAAACGGGGGATGTGAAGACATGGCCTTTTCACCATGTAATATTGCAAATGTCATTTGTTATAATTAAATGTATAGGTATGAGACTTGTCAATGGTCTTTCATGAATATTATGTGCACTCTTAGACATTTCAAAGGGGTTTTAGTACATTAACTTACTGTTGCCAGTAAGAAAAAATACAGTAAATCTCTATATATGGTGTTTAACTTCAAAGAAAATGCACATGATGCAAAGGCAAGCACTTATTTACTGTAAAGAATTGTGATGTATAGTTAATAATAGTACAAATGACAGAAATGTCTAACGGTATGGATTGGCCAATCACTTCTGTTTTCACTATCACTGAGCGATTTTAGCTTTTATCTTTCATATGCCACATAAACATTACAAAGTTCTAAATTATTGTTCTGTGTGCGTACAGAATGCAGGAGTTTCTTCTGAATTTGGAGTGGTAGATTCCCCCCTGCTTGAAAGAGCTTGTTATTTCACCCAAAAATGAAATTTCTCTCGTTTATTACTCACCCTCATGTCATTCCAAACCCGCAAGACCTTCGTTCATCTTTGGAACACAAATTAAGATAGTTTTGATGAAATTCAAGGTTTTTTTTTTATTATTATTTATTTTTATCCCCAATAGAAAGCAATGAATTTTCTGTCATTCAAGGTCCAGGAAAGTACTAAAGCAGCAGATTGGGGCTGGGCGATATGACGAAAATCTTATATCACAATATGAGTAATTTCATATCATGATAACACTATATATCACAAGATAGTTATTTTTGCTTAAAATAAGGTTTTCATGATATCAATTTTTCTTCTGTCACCATTTTCAGTATCATTTAAAAAAAAATTAATACTAGCCTAAAAAAAAACTCAAGTAAAAAGTGATAAAGAATGCGCAAAGAAAAACTACAGTAGAACAAAGACATAGACGAAATAGACCTACCTGAAAAATGTCATGCACTAAATACTACATAAAATGTATAAAAACAATGCGTAGTCTTTACTGTTATGTAACTAAATGTACATATATTCTTATTAAAGTTACAAAAGTAAGCATGGAGAGATTTTCTCTTTTGTTGTTTGATTAGAATTAATGATGGCAGCAGGTAAGTTAGGATGCTGTCCCTTTAAGACTGACTGCACCCATCCATTACATTCAATCCTTGTCTTTCTCAACTGTACCTTAAGACATAAGACTTAAGACATAAATCGCTCTGTTTACTTGCAAATACATGGTCACGTTGACACATTGTGTGTTTAATCATTTCAAGCAGTTCAATAAGTCTTCACGCGCTCTATGAGCTGCGGCTTCGTGTCGCACGTCTCAGAAAGAGCTGAGAAATAGTCCCTCAGAGAGCGTGCAATATGCTGAAATGGGTTGTCTTTTGCTGCTAATTGCACTTTAATGGTTTAAAACCACTTGTTTTTAAACTGCAATGCTTAAACTCATGCAAATAAGTTTTCGTGACTGCGCAGCATAGCAACCTCACATGAGCGTAACTGCAACAGAGACAATGGTCCAAAATCTCTACCGGTTGACAAATTTCTACGGGCTAATCGTGTTTCCCAGTTTATTGCCCACCCCTACTTATTGTGCTTAATAACACTTTAACATCGTGCACGTCCCTATTTGCAATTGGCTACTGAGATTTTGTGCTTGCGCTTTGGCAGCCAGTCAGCACGAGTGCTGCACAGAGTTCCTTTTCATATATTGTGCTCTTTTTAACATCAAGCAAGTCCCGCTCATTATATTCTCATTCAAGTGTCAATAGTGTAATATATTTACATACTGCGATTATGTATGAAATGGCAAAGTCTCTAACCATAGACATTTTATTTCGTGGTAGCGATATACCAGACATTATAATCGTTATAGTTATCCTTTAGTTATCTTTCCTGGTGTGTAAACAGGCTTTAATGAAGCACTGCAAATTCCCCTTTAGCGCTCAAACTAATAAAATATTTGCATATATATACATGATTTGCAACTATAATGTTTCTACATTTATAACAAAATCTTTGAATCAATAGTCTTATATTTATCCTTGTAAATGTATAACATAATGGACTAAAATATTGATGACTCACAGATTTCTGGCCATTGAAAGTTCCCTAATAATAACTACCATAATACCAAGACCAAAACCGGGTTTGTTGCTGTGACGTAATGAAAACTGATTTTCCTTTTTCAGACAAAAAAGACATTTCAAAAACTGTTATTTTATGTATACATTTTATTCAGGATAAAAGTCAAAGAGAGCTTGCAGGCTTTTCTAAGGTTTGAGACAACACTTTGTCTTCGCTGTCTAGTCCTGTAGTCTTCCCTGTTCTGTCGTATAATCCCTAGTGTCCATTAAAGACATATTCCCAATAATACATTCCACTGCCTCTGACAGGCTTGTCCCTTCACTTCGATATTATCCAGATGCTGTCAGACGTTACTGGTCAGTCAGCACTTTTATTTTGCTCCTGCGGTCGTGTATGTGTGCAAGATCACTGATTCATGTCCGGCCCATGTTGTAGTATGCGCTCAACTCCTCAATATTATCTGCTTCTCCTTTCTAAAGTTTGACTCACACTTGTCTTCAAAAGCCGTTAAGAACCCTAAAGGACCTTCCCATTCATAAACTACTGAGTGTAGTGCCTTGTTTTAACCTCGTTTAAGTTCAGTGTACTGCTCTAAAAACCTCATCAACCTTGAGTAGACCTGTGATGTAAATCTACCTACTCTTGAGACCCTGCCTGGAAACCGTTGCTAGGAGACCTGTAGCACGCAGTCACGTGGGTCCTTGAAGAAATGATGTTCTACAGTCACTTTCCTTGTTCACTGTTAGTGGTTTACTGATTGCTTTTTTTTTTCTTTTTTTTTCAAACATAGTCAGTCATCTAATAGAGGTAGAACCCACTGAAAAAGAAAATCTTGGTTTAGTCTGTTTTTGAGCTTTGTACATTTATAGTGGCATAGGCACACTATTGTTCAAAGGTTTGTGGTCCGTAAGATATCTGTTTTGAAAATAATTAATACTTTTATTCAGCAAGTGTTCATGAAGTTAATCAAAAGTGACCGTAAAGGCATTTAAGTAAAGCCGTGTTAAAATGTTAACGATCTTCTGTTCTTTTACCCTCTTTATTACTGAAAAAAGTATCATTTACATGCACCCTCAATGCGATTATAATTGGATTTTGGCAATATTGTGATTAAGCTTTACCTCATGTAAACGCAATACTTCGATCAAACGAATGCGATTAAGTTCCTAATCGTAGTAACCATAATGACATTAAACTAGGTGGTGTACGGCGATTTTTAATTGCAATAAACAGGCATGTAAACGCCTTAATCACATTATTACCACTCTGATTTGCTCGGACGTACACGGATGACGTGTTTTGCTCCCACTACTTCGTGTATATATATATCATGCCACTTTTTTTCAGATTTCTAAAAGTGGAGCAGAGGTTTCTACAGTCTTTCAGCTTACAGCAGAACATGGTTCCTGTTACACTCCATAAGGGTTTATTAATAAATGAGGACTTACTAATGATGACAAGCTAAAATTTAAAAACTTTTTTTTACCCTCTAATTCAATAATTATTGCATTGCCAACATGAGACAAATAAACAAACTCGTTTAAACGGTTATTCTATTTTAATGGTTCTATAAGAAGTGCTTGTTATTATAATTAATTATAATAAAAGCAATTGTTATAGTATTTCACAATAAAAAAATCTATTAATGGAAGGCACTTCTTTTTTTTCATAATCATTGTGGTTACTATTCTTACTGTTCTTAAGAAATGTCATTTCTTTCTAATTGGCTTACTTTTAGAATGAATAGAAACTGTTTGACGTTGGCACCCACAGAGAGGAAAAGATGTTGAGTGTCCCTGGAGGGCATGCTTTGAGGCAATAAGATATTTATTTGAGATAATCCGAGATTTGACTTTGTGTAATCTAAGGAGAGACAAGCTGCTGAGTAATGGCCCCAGGCCACCCACTCTATTCTGTTCTGTAGCAACGGTCTCTAATCCAACCAGCAAAGCCTCTCAAAACGAAAAATTGATATCAACTTATGCCTCACCTGCGACTCAAAACACTGTTTCGCTCGCTCTGTTGTGTCTTTCTCCTCTCAACAAAACATTCCCCCTGGTGCTGTCCTTTTGAATAAGGGACTGAGCTTTATAGTAGCATCACACTCTGAGCACCTGTGTTTGTGAATGTACTGTATGCCCTCCATCTTACAGAGGACACACTACCCATATGAATATTCAGGCCTCTGCTTCATTAATGTTTTAGGATGCAAGACTCATACCTGAGAAACAGGCAACACCTACTCCTGTTACGTTACAACCCTCTGATGCCAAGCCCTCACTCACTCTCTTGCCTGTTTTCATTGCCTTTTTCAATTTCAAGAGTGAGTGGGCCATTACGGCAGGCCGATCACGTTCCATTAGACCTAGTGATAATGATAAATAACCAAGGTTGTAAGGTGTTTTTTTTCTTCTTCTTTTTTTCTTCTCTCTTCTCTTCGGTCACTCTAGTTTCAATTGGAGACTTGCTATGCATTCATGGATCATAACTCACATGCTGAAATGGGCAACCTGGGAACAGGGGGGAGTAGAAAGAGAAGGGAGAGATGGGAGCAGAGGTTAAAGTCATGGATGAGTGTATGAGTGGGTGTTTAGAAGAGGATGGAGGGAAGAAAGTGTGATCATTGTAAGTATATCATGTGAGATGCAGAGACGAATGAAACAAGGAGTCGAAAGGGATATTGCAAGAGAATGGAATCGTATTTTAGAGGGATTTGGCAAGGTTGAGGGTTAAGTATGTTAAGGCTGGTAGGAGTTCTTTCTTTTTTTCCCCAGGGATGTGTGAATCGCTGTGAAGCTAAGATCATAGCCAAGCAGACTTGGGCTGGGATTTACACTTCTCCCCTCCCACTGTTCTGATAAACCTTCCATGAACACAAGGTCATGAAACCCCTTGTTCTTCGTCTCTCCATCTATCACACATCAGCTCATAGGCACCACCTTGTTTTTTCTGCTGTGATAAGAGGACCTGTAGTGCATCCATCATTGTGTCCCTCAGCTCACCCCTTAGTAATGCTTATAACCCATAATGAGCCTTAATGCAGACACATGACTAATAAACTCCCATTTGTGATTCAGACAGAAATGTCTCCATCTCAGTTAGACCTTTTGATACTGAGACTGCTCTTCAAAGGATATAAAGCCAACTTAAAAGGATAGTTCACCTAAAAATAAAAATTCAGTTAGCATTTTCTCACCCTCATGTTGTTCCAATCCTGTGTGACTTTCTTTTTATTGTAGAACACAAACAGATATCTTGAAAAACGTTTTCATTGATGCACTGAAAGTCAATCAACAAAACATTGAACCCAACTGACTTTAACTGAATGGACGAAAAAAATATGTTTCACACTATCATCTTTTGTGTGTCTTGGAACAATGTAAGGATGAGTAAATCTTCATTTTTGGGTGGAAAAGAAATCAAGCGTTTACTTTTAATGATGCAACTATTAGTATAAAAATAAAACATAATGCATGAAGGCATAGTTGATGGAACAAATTATTTTGATCCATCTGTAACAGTGGTAGAACATTGAGTACTCTAAAATTGTGAGTTTTAGCTGATAGTTTTGGGGTCGGTAAGATTATAACTTTTATTCAGGGAGGATGACAGTTAAGACATTTGTAATAATGCAAAATAATTTTAATAAATACTGTTCTTTTTAACTTTAAACTGTTAGACCATGGAGTTTAAAACTAACGATTGAATCACTATGTATTGCTTAACTGAGTCAATTGTGTCCTGTCATAAACACACTGATGACGTCTGTCAGAATTACTCAGAATGTAGATCCTGTCCTTCCTGTTTAGAGACTGCTAGGTTGGGTTAACATGATCCTTTGTCTCCTCCCGGTCCTACGAGGACAGTGTTTCAGTGTGGTGCACTTAGCATTTTATCTTAGATAATCAGAATGTTTCAGCATTTATTCACATGGAAAAGTAGTCAGTCATGCAGCAGCAGTTTTTCTTAATCCACAGTTGTCCTTTAATCCAAATTGGTAGGAGGGAACATATTCTCTGAAAGTATGCGTCTTCTAATGCATGGTGTATAGGCTTATGTGTTTGTTTTGTGTGGGAGAGAGTGGTCAGGCTTCAGTGTGAGATTATATTTGCCTCGGAGACTCTGTGTGTGTGTGTGCGCCTGCCAGCTTGACATTGGTATGTCTGTGTGAAGGTGTACATAGTCTTGGTGCAGTCACAGAGTGTGTGTGTGTGTGTGTGTGAGTGAGCGAGCCTTCACTATATGCAGGAATAATGTCTACTGGGATTTGCTTTAGCAGGTCCTCTACTCGTAAGCTTTATATGTGCCAGCACTGTTCTGGGCTCTACACTAACATTTTTCAAAGTAAAGTCCTTGAATGAAGGCATGAAAAGCAACCGACATGCATTTTTGGACTTGTACTTTTTATTCCGATTGTATTATATCTCTTCATGAGAATTGATCAAGCCTAATATTTTCACACTTGCACAAAGTAATTTTCAATCGTGAATGCGAGCGAAATGGTCAAAAATAGAATCAGATGGAGAGTAAAATCAAATAGTTACACTTAGTATGTACTATTCAGATTAGTCATTTAAAACTACCTTATCCCTGGTCCAGCATTAGTCAAGCTCAAATCCAGTTCCATCCAGTTCCAATCCATTGCACTTCACTTTCAGACAGAAGCAAGAAGTCGGTTCCAGCTCTCTACAATTAGATTATAATCAATTGGGGAAATGTAATCACATGCAGTACAAGACCTTTGCCGCTATGTTGTGCTATCAAAGAGATTTAGTTCCTCCATAAGGAAGGAAGCGAGAAGTAAAGCAGTTGTTCAGAAACCAATTTTAGGCTTTTTATCTCATTGAGAAACATTACACATTATTGACTGCCAGTGTGTGAGAGAAAGCAAATTTGCACAGACTGGAAAAGAAGAGAAATACTATGCCCTTGTCTCATATCAACCCCCTCAACACATACACACGTCCTGCCTCGGCATTAGCATTCAAGTCAACACCACTCTAATGTTAAGGCAAATTGTAATCTGTTCCTACATATGTAAATGACCCTCGTGTGGGGAAAAAAGTGATTTGTTTCCCCTAGATAATCATTAGTATGCACAATTTGCTATTTTATGTTCCATTTTCTCAGCATGAGGGTGCCTGTGGTGCTCATACCTACTTTGTAATATTTTACAAATAACCTTTTGGGCTCTGGCCCAGTTCTGATAAATCAACCATCTAGCTCTCATCTTTGCCCAAACAAACAAGTTTCATTATAGCCTTTATGATTATTTTCTACATTCTGCTTCTGGAGCTTTGATTAGACTGTGAGCATGCATGAATGTGAAATGAGTTTAAATGTTGTAAAGGGGGAAGAAGGAAGTCTGCGGTGCGTTTCAGTGGAAATATTTGAGTTTTTCATGTGATGTTAGGAAACAAAGGCAAAAAAAGCATCTGCAAGGCCCACATGCCGAGTATAACCTTGAACATGGGTGTCAACAGTTTGTCTCTGTGTGCGTAAGTTTTGGATTTAGATGTTAACATTGCTGTTAAAAGGTCTAAAACAGCCACCTTGTACATCTCTTCCAAAACAACGAGCTTATGCTACATTCGCGCCATAACTAATGTAATTATGAGATGGTGAACCAGTGGTGTTCTAACTGGAGCTGTTCACGCCCTTAAACTTGGAATTATGCATTTCCATGTCAACATTATCAATACCGAAATTAATCTGCAGCAGTCAGTTACAAGCTCTCTTAGTTGTTTGCGTTCATTATTATTGTAATGTGCTTTGAGACACGAGGTAGTTTAACACTGTCTCTCACGTGACGCTTTGCCGAGAGCAGCAATAAAAATTACTCTCTGGAGTAGTTACAAATTAAAACAAGGAAGGATCAATTGTATGTTAAGAATTTGAAATGTATAAACTAATATAGCTTCCAAATATAGAAAAAAAGTAGTAGCCTAAATAATAAAGTGCATCAAAGAAACTCATTACAAGCAATAACAAAGAGTGCTTTCAGTATTTGCCTTTTCTGTTCGAGGGCTGTGAGTTGATTTTTCTGTTTTTCAGCTTTAGGCCTTGTGTCCACGAAAGCATTTTTAGCCAGCTGTAAACCCTATGTGGTCTGTTGAAAACGCCTCAGCAGTACAGTGTTTTGATGATTTTTTGCTTTGTTTTGTTTTGGGGTTTTTTGTTGAAACTCTATGCTTATGATACAGAACATTCATGGAAGTTTAACTCTGTTAAAGTATCTCATTTCACAGTTTGTTTCTGTACTGTTTCTATATACAAATATCGATACAATGTAAAGGATTTGCTCTGGCTGTTTTAAATGATTTTGTTCCGTTATTATGCTTATTGCTGTCTGTTGTTGTACAAGCACAATGTGTCTGTTGGTTGGTGTTGTATTTGTCCCACCCCTCCTCCACAGTGATTGAACTGTTGGGTACAAAGTGACAGTGATGAGCACTGTTTTACCCAAAGTTGAACATTCTTCAACTCTCAGCAAACAGTAAACCGTATTACTGATGACATTATTGACAGCGGGAGATCTAATAAGCTGCATTCACACTAATGGACAGATCTCTAAAGTATGTCTTTGTCATGTCTAATCCCTAAGACATAACTAACTGTACATTAATTTCGCAACTCAAAAGCATTTTGAGATGCAAGTACATTTAACCTCTTACACTGACTCGCACACAGCCACCTACGTTAGAGCTCTTCACAAAGGGCACATGAGCATTTGAAATTGAAAGAAGCCTTCTGTCAGTGAGTTTCATACTTTTAATTTATAAGTTCACTGCGTTCCAGATGGCACACATTATACCTTCGTAGAGCATTTGTAAGGAAAATATCAGCACTGCAAGCTTGCAATGAAGCCTGTGAATTTCTTTATTTGCTTCAACCTTGCCCAGCTTTATGAAGATTATATTTCATGGAAGTTTGAGTGGTGTGTGAGGAATTGGAAGGAAGCAGAAAACGTGTGTGAATACGTCATCAGGCATCTGCGGTTAAAAATTATGATCCAGAATCATTGGAGAAAGAATTGTGATGCATCAGTTTGTTTTTTTTCCTCCCAGCCTTACTAGATTCCCTATAAATGTTCATAATTTTGATTTGCCATTTTTAAATGTGTTTTTTTTTATTATTATTATTTGGCTAGATAAGATAAATACTAAGTTTCTAATAAGTGCATTTCTTGAAATATTAGTTATTGCAGCTTTAAGAGGTTATTTACAATGATGTTTGACTTAAAACAAAATTAAGAAAAATAACATTGTTAAACGGATAGTTCACCCAAAAATAAAAGTTCTGTCATTATTTACTCACCTCAAGTAGTTCCAAACCTGAGTTTCTTTGTTCTGCTGATCACAAAGGAAGATATTTGGAAGAACATCAGTAACCAAACAGATCTCTGACATTCTTCAAAATATCTTCCTTTTGTGTTCAGCAGAAGACCAAAATTCATAGAGGACTGGAACTACTTGAGGGTGACCTAACCCTTTTTAAGAAATATTTTTGGGAATGCAAAAAAATTTCTTTATTTAGAAAATAAGAAAATGGCAGTTAAGAAGAATTTTATTTTTAAGAATGTTTCTTGAATCCGGTCCCTGGACAGCATCAGTGTCAATTGCAAATACTGATTCATTTATTTTCAGGTTGTGTGTGAAAGTCCATTAGGGATGTATTTGCAACAGCATTTTGCTAAAAGCTATTGCACATTAAAGAGCGTTTAAATGAAGGAGACTGAGATATTGAGATTTAGATGCAGAGAGAAAATCAGAGATATAGTGAAAAAAAACTGTGTAATTGACTGTAGAACACATTGTTTCCCTGGAGACTGCCTCTGGATATAATAAGCCGTGTTTTCATGGTACTTGGCAAACAGTAATGTTTGAAGTGGAATTTGTTCTGTTGTGAACAAATAAAACCTATTTTACCCAGTGGTAGTTTTGAAGTTTAACCTAGTTTTTGAGTCCTTTATCCTGAAATCTTTGTCTGTTTTTGAGTGAGCATTTTGCACATACAGTATAACTGTGTGTGAGACACCAGTATAATGTGTGTATAAAGCTGCAATGTATGGTTTCTGTTGCTGTAGATGTTCCTCTGAAAAAAAAAATGCTTTATGGCAGCCAGCTGTTAAGTGTCTTAATGGATTCATGTTTAATTCATAACCACATCACAAGGCCACCTCCTCTCAGTGTCATTCGCTCATCCCTTTCCATCCTGCGCGCGAGTATCAGAAGGAATTGTTTTTTTTGTTGGTTTTTTTTTGCCATCTCAGTACTTTCAGAGCTTTCTCTCTCTCTACCCTCCTTTTTCATTCTGTATAAAGGGATGCATTTAGGCAGCACTAGGTGTTCTGTAATCCTCAGATTTACTGTCTTTCTCTGGTGTGCTCTCGTCTGACACAAATACAAACACATATTTAAAATGTCCTTTTCACCCACAGTCACATTCCACCTTTTTAAAATCAGAACTTTGACATTTTGCTTCGTTCTTTATGGTGTTAACAATGATTTGACATTTACCTTCACACATGAGAAGACTGTTTAGAGAGACATGTTGGAAAATTAAGTTTAACTGTTCATAGAAGGTTAATGTTTACTTTTTCTCTTGTGCATCCTGAGTAAACGAGGCTTCCATAAGAATATTTTGTTTTGTTTTCTACGTATTCTAGCCTTGCGCATCCGTCACACTTTCTTTACTGGTGAGAAGATGAATTCCTTCAGCATCATAGAAAGATCCTCACACGCAGAACCCACCCAAGCCTTCCAGGCTTGCAAAATAAAGTAACTGTTTTTTAGGCCTTGGCAAGTGTCATATTTCAAATGAAATGTCAGGTTTGATTTCTGTTAAACTGAATGCATCAGATACGTCTGTCACCGTACAGGTTTCTGGCATCTCATTTTTGCAAAGCCATACCGTTGTTCTGCTTGACTTATTTATTCAATATGTTTTGCAGGATGATTTAAATGAAGATTAATACAGGGTCTTTTTCTGTCACTCACATCCCACCTATAATGGTTTAAAAAGGTTGCATGTTAATGGAGATTTGAGTATAAAAAGTGTTTTTCAGCATTTGATGCGTTCTAGGTTTTTATTTTAGCCTTTGTCAAGTAAGTTAGTACAGGCTTTTGGTTCTGAACGCAAGCTCTCTCTGATTCTTTGATTGAGGTTCCTTGCTGAGAGTGAAAGCCTGTTAGCTGAGATCAGACACTTTCATTGGGATTACTGGGCTGATCTGCCTGTCTGACCCTGACTGATCTTTAAGCTGAGAGACAGCTGTCTGTCTGTTTGACCACTCCTGACTTAACTTCTTTGGATTCAAGAGTGTGCATGTTGTCTGGGCTTATTGGCTTTCAAACCACTTGGACAGTTGAAAACGAGAAGCAAGTGACTTTCTTATGAATATTATTAGAGTTCATCATTTAGTGACTTATTTGACAAATTAATGTCCCTCTTCTCATTGAAATCGTCAAATATGCAGGTGCAACTTCACAGAAATGTTTAATTTTTGCTCTGTAGAGAGTCTCTATTTTTAGAATGTAGTATTTGACTCTGAAAAGGTCATCTGTGTTTTCTGGTCTGGTGAATGTGGCTTTGTTAAACAAACATGTCTAGGTGTGAGCTGGATGCTAGTACTGATGCGAGCCAGAATCTACCCAGAAGGCTTCCACTGCTACACTGTCTTCATATTTCCCTCCAAATATCAACGAAATCAAATGTAGTGCTTGTTTGTTAACAAAATATTAAAACTATTTTTATTGAGATGAGTATGTTAGATCTGAAGATTAAGTATTTGGAAATATGCTTACCCACAAAAGCTTACAGAGAACAAGATTCTCTAGCCCAAAAATGGTTCTGACAGATTTTCTTATGAAATAACTTTATGTAGCAAATTGTTGCTTTTAATTAATGACACAATTCAAGGTGGTGTGGAGGAGGATGGCAAGCTGAACAACTGGGAAATGGTAAAAGAGTAGGCACACACAAATCTCTGCATTCACAATAGCTGGAGGTTTCCCCCTCTGTAATGTTACTTTCTATGGTTTAGAGAATCCTTTTTAATTCAAAGCAAAAGCAAAGTGTTTTTCATGCACCGAGACCTTGTTGCTGTATCACATTCATACACTTACACATCCAGTGGCACTGTTAGTGCAGTTACATTATTATTATTTTTTTTCTCTAAACAGTTTGTTCTTGTGTCTGTAATATTACTTACCCTTTTATTGGATCCTTTTAATTCAAAGCAAAGTGAATTTCATGCACCGAGGTCCATTTGTTACGTGATTGGTCCTTTGCCTGTTGGATGTTCTTTAGAGAAACACGGATTGCATTGTGTTTGTGTGTATGGTGCCACACAATGTGCTGTGCCCCACAGCAGGTTTGGGATGCATATTCAGTGCTTTTTGAAGCAGACCTTGCTGCTATATGACTTTCATACACATACACATCCAGTGGCACTTTAAGTGCATTTTACACTTTATCTATACAGTCCAGATACTCCACTCTCCCCTTGTTCTGCTGATAATAACAGTGCTGAAGAATGTCCATCATCTTTTCTATCTTTTTTTTTTTTTTTATTACCAGGTGAAGTGTTTTTTTTTTTGTCCTAAACAGTTGTTGTGTGGAAATGGCATTTGCTTTAATGTTTGACATTCAGAGAGTCTCTTTCTTTCTTCCTCTTTTCATCTATCTCTTCCTCAGTAATAGACCCTGACAGACTTGCTGAGCCTGAGGGAGCAAAGCACACAGAGGTGTGCTCAACATACCTGCTGGTTTGTTTTTCTTGCTCGTGTGTAATGCGTGAGATCGCTCATCACATTGAAAGCATGTTCACTGCAGTGGTCCATAAAGATTGGCCTGTGTGTAGTCGACTTGGTGTGTGTTATCAGCAGGGCTGGGTGTGATCTGATAGTGCACTCACCTAGTGACTAAAGTCCTATCTTTATTGTCCTGCTGTCTCTTTCACAAAGAACATCAGGAACAGCTGAAGCCTGTTTTTTTTATTATTATTCAGACATCAGATTTAGACCAAATGACAGCTCTATATAATCTTAAACTAATTTTAATTGTCCTAGATGAGATACAAATTTTTTTTTATAGTTTTGTTGTCACCCTGCAAATGTTACAGCAGTCAGGTTCTGGAAGTAAAAGTCCCATTCATTTTCTCTATATGTGAATTGATTTTTAACAATAACTTTTAAAGACATACCTACTGTGAGCTACAAGGTTGTTAATTGATGGTGTATATATACTTTTGAAGCCATGATTGTACATTATTTCGACCTTATTTTTTTAAATATTCAATTTTAACAGCAGAATTCCTTGTGAAAACGACATTACCCATGATTCTGTAAAAAAAAAAAATTCAGCCAATCAGAATTGTGCAAGCAAATTGTGCCAAAAAAGGTCTGTGACCACCCACTCCCATTAAGTATTGTAAATAACTCCATGTCAGTCTCGCTGTGATCTCAGTACTTTCTTTTTATATATCTGCAAAAAATATGTATGTATAGTGCAGTCAAAATGTTGTTTCTGTATACATAATCAACCACTTTAAGTCAATAGTTTTGTTTTTCAGTGGTTTTTGATTCCATTTTCATTGAGCACTTTAAGATTCTCTCATCAAAGCCTTTAAGTACCCTGTCTTTTGTCCTTTTTGTCTGTTTTTTTGCTTTAAATCAAAGTTTGTAATGTAGTGAGTACCTTGTACAGCTTGATTCCTGGCTCCTTAAATCCGTATGGGGAAAAATATTTACAGAACCAAGGCTGCTGAAAGAGGGAGCAGGCACACATTATTAGCGTGGCATGATGTACTGTACTGTATGAATTCTACAACATGTTTTGGATCTGTGATGATCTGTTGGATTCAGTACAGTGCTGGTAATGGCATTGTGCCCATACAATGTCACTTATCTTTTGTCAAGTGCTATTGATTTATGCAGGCACACATTTTATCAAATTCACAGTTTGCCAAGCTCCCAGCGGAGCCATTATTGGAAATACAATATTCTGTTGATGAAAATAAAATGCTGGTGCAGCCTGGGGCAGATGCTCTGTCTGACAAACACCCACAGTTTTAATCCTAAACTAAACTCTTTGTCCATGGAAGAATTACACATTTTCCTCCATATGTAAAGTGAATCTTTTCCCACCAAGTCTTGTTGAAAGTTTTGGGTGAGTGTGTGTGTGTGAGAACTAGTTAACATTATCTTGGGAACTACCGTCTGGCTCTCTAGGGAAAACTATATATAGAACTGCATGTAGCAGACTCATCTTCCTCCAGCTTGCCCCAACCTCACGACCCTACCACACACATTCTGAGTGACACCACTAAGAAACTACTGTTCAAAAGTTTGGGGTCGATAAGTTAGTCTCTTATTCATTCATTTGATCAAAAATACAATAAAACGGTAATATTGAGAATTATTATTCCAATTTAAAATGTCTTCATTTTAATATATTTTAGAATATAATTTATTCCTATGATGGCAAAGCTGAATTTTCAGCAGCCACTACGCTAGTTTTCAGTGTCACATGACCTTTCTATAAATCATTCTAATATGTTGATTTGATGCTTTAGAAACAGTTCTCATGATTATCAATAGCTTTACATGAACACTTTTTCCCTCAATCTGAATGAATTTGTTCCAGTTGATGAATCTGAACATAGTGTTTACATGAATGCTAAATAAAGTGATCGGGTTGATGTGTGCATTTGTCACAAGCTTCTGGTTGATTTAATTTTTTGACCTCTGCACGAATATACAAGTTTCCCACTGTTGTTGCGTACTAACCATCCTTTTCTTTGTTTTAAAAAAAGCAGACTTACTATTTAACTATTTCGGGTCCTAATTACGCAATGATGAGCACATGAACCGTGGAGTCGTATTGCTTGTATTTATCAAGCAGTAAAAGCACCTTTTTCCCAAAACCAGCAGGGCTCCAGACTAACTTTTCCACTGGTTGCACTGGTGCTACCAATTTTGTCAGTTGGTCGCACCAGCACAAGATTTGGTCGCACCTTTTTTTTTTTGCTACAACAATTTTAATCAATCCATGCTTGATGAATAGTAATCTTAAATATTAATTATTAATATTAATATTAAATATATTAAATCACAGTGGCTGATGGCCGATATAAATCTGGTATATATATATATATATATATATATATATATATATTGATCGCGTTTCCCGTGAAGCTGAACTGAATTCATTTCACACACACAGAATACACGCGCTACAAACACTTCATAAAATCTCACTTTTGTATTCGAATAAATCTGCAAGGTCTGTGAAATTAAATGTTAATTAGATATTCAGGGATTTGTTTTAATGATATAGATGTGTATTCGCTAAATGTTTAATTTAAATGAGAAAATATTAGCCTTTAGTTTGCCTTTCTGTAACTAATAATATAAAAGCAAACACTGTACTTTCTCACATACAGTTTACTTTCTTTCTTTGTTGCGGTTGGTCAGACAAAATAAACCAAACATTTCAGTTCATTCACATTTGAGTCTATTTTGTCTAGTCAGTTTGAGTCGCTGACAGACTAACTGCGCGTGACCACCGGAGCGGAGCGCGAGCATTTTAAACTCACCAGTGGTTACGCAACGTAAGCAATGATGCTGCGTTTGAATTTTCGCGACAGAGACGTGATTATATACATTGCCTTGACAACACTATTTGACATTAGCGCGGGCCAAACATTCTCTCGCGGCCTATTGAGGAGCTCTGGTCTAAGCCATTGCTGTTGAAGTAACTTAATGCATTTCTACCTGTGCGCTCATCATCATTATGTGTCTGAATGCATGGCTCGTCCTTTCCACCAGCATCCTTGATCTCCAAACTTTGTTTTTTTATGATTATTATTCAGCTATTAACCTTTTCATTTTTATGTAGCTGAATTCCTAATTGGCGCGTTTCATCATCATTGAGCAATGCGCGTGTACGTTTGCTCTCTAGCGGTTAATAAATAGAACTGCATGTGTCTTGCGGAAGAACATTGTAGCCGGAACTACTTCTATCTGTTTGTCTATGACAAGTCACGCAGGTATTGTGATACTCCGCAGCGCAGCCGAGCCTGGTCTGAAATAGTCCGAATATAAACACTTATTATAGGCGCACCGTAGTGATTCAGGATAAGACAAAAACACGGTTTGGAAAATGGATTCATGATGTACTCGTTCATTATATAAATTTTGTTCATTTTGAAAACAAAACAGTTACGGACGGCAGCAGCTGCCGACACCTCGTTCTGTTACACTCGCGCGAATAACATGATCATGTACTCGCACAAATGCGACTACATAAAATTTTTACTCGCACATCGTTAAAAAAAGGTCGCATATGCGACCATTTTAGTCGCAGTCTGGAACCCTGACCAGTCATCTGTAGATGAGAATATTAAACAAGGACTGATGGGACGTTATCCTGCTCCACTTCAGACTGTGAGTGAAAAGAGAATTTCTGAATAACAGGATACTCATTTGACACTTTATTCAATGTGAAGAACGGCTCGTTCTGCGCGTCGTCATTACGCTATTTCTATGTCTTTGGACATATGCAGTACTCTACAGTTTCAGTTTTCAACCCAATCAAGTCTTTACTTGTCCTCTCGATCGCATTACAAAAGGAATAAACCACCCCTTACAATCTGAATTTGTATTAATTATACAAATTATATATAATTATAAATTATAGTCAGATAAGGCCAATTCATTCCAATTGATGTGATTACATCTAAATTTTCCATTCCGATTGTACTAGTCTGATTGCAATCGGATTATTAGGGTCCATGTAAACGTGCTGCTTAATATTTTTGTTGAAACCAAGATTATTTTATAATTAATACTTATTAACCTAAGTATTACAGTCCAGTAGTTTGTATTTCTGGGTATGAACAAGCTGATTTGTGTGCATATGTTGAAGCTACTTATTAGTTATTCAGTAATTGTGATGTCTGTAGTGATTTTTCAGTGTATATGCTTGACTAATTTCATTGGACAGTTCAAATTTAGCCTATTATTTTGTTAAACAAATTAAACTGCACATTCAGATTGATGTTCATTTAATAGATTTGTTTTGAGTAGTTGCCTTTGGAGATGTAATCAGTTCTGGGACGTGCCTGTAACCTTTCTAGGAAGCAAAACACTCTAGGATTCCCTGGAATGGTGACGAGAGCACTAACTACATAAGGGATTTGTGAAGTCACGCTGTCAGAATAAATTGGAACTATGTATTTTGCACTGAAACTCCTCTCTCTCCAACATACTTTTCAAGCATTCTTGCTGTGGTCAAAATTTGACCGGTGTTCTATACGTTAAGCTGTAGAGATGCCAGCTGCAATGACGGTTTTAGGCCACCCCTCCCTTTCATAAGCAGCCATTGCTAATAACTCTGAGAAGAGGCCTCGTTACTGCCAAACGAGTTGGGGTCTTTAATCCTTAATTGAGCACTGTGATTCAGTAGAGAATGTTCTAGAATGATATTCACGCTCTGTCAGTCTGAGCCCTCCACTCTCTTGGCCCCTCCAAAATCATTAAAGACATGCGTGAGAACATCAAGCCGTTGTGTGTACATGTGAGTGTGGGATTATGTGTGCCGGTTTTACATTTGATTGGTGTTGTAGTTCTCAATTAAACAGTTAATTTAACGTGTGCTCAACATTTTATATGTGTAGCGTCTGTTCTGCTCTGTAAAGACCAGCTCTGAGTTACTGATCAAAGGCTGTTAGTAGTCTGGTTTTGTCAGATTAGAAGTGCACACAAAAATGAGATGTATCCACTTTCAACTTCTCTTCTGCCCCTTAGAGGAATCTGGAAGAGCAGATTTATCATTTTACATCTTCATTCTGCATTTTTCCCACCCATCTCACTTATCACTTACTTACTGTTAGCTTTATACTTCACACTGTGAGCTTTATACTTCACAGCTGCTCAAATAACATTTGAAGTTACAGGAAGAAAATGTGGTGTCACTGGTAAATAATATTGTAACCACTCTGTTTTGTATGAATTTATTCATGCTACAAACTTGCCTCTTTTCATAAACAAGAAAAAGTGCAACACAGAATGATCCAGAGGCAGAGCAGTGTTTATTTTTTAAGCTGCTTTGTGATTTGTTTAGTTGTTATGGGAATAGTTTTGATATGTAATGCAGATGGAAGAGGTCACTGAACCGGTGGATTTAGTTCCGATTGGGTGTGTCGTCTGATCACTCAAGTTGTGTATGTGAGTTTGTTTGACACGGATTGAAAAAGAGAGATGGACTGTGTGGAAATATGGTTGTCTAGATTAATGTAGGTCCCAGTAGACAGGAGAGATTTATGGAATCAGCAGTCTGTCTCTTCACCTGGGGTCTTTCTCCTGGACTGGCCTCTTAGCAAGCACTGCCCGGGCACATGATCCTCTTGTTTACGTGAATTGAGAAGGGTTTGTTCCTGTTAGTCAACTTGCTTGGTTTCCTTTTTTTTTTTTTTTTGAGACAATGATCTTTTATTTCTTTTTTTTAAACTTCTAAAATTCTAATCTTGTGAGGGTTTTTTTTTCTTTTTCTTCTTCTTTCTTTCAGTTCCACAGATCTCATTTACATTTTCTTCCAGTTAATGTTGAGTTACTTGGAATCTGTTGTGACTAAGCTCTAAGTGGTTGCTCAATATAAGCTAATCAAAATCCATAATTATGTACTGAAACAAATTGATAAATGAATTAATGATTTAAAACAATTAAAATGTATGGTAAGTTGTCATTTTGTGCTGCAAAAATTCCCATCAAGATTTTTTTCCCCCTTTTTTTGTTTATTGTACACAACATACAGCTTTGCATATTTCGGGCACATATATTTTGTTTGTAATGTGTGAAGCTCTTGCAGTAGTGGTGGAAAGCTTTTGTTCTGTAGCATGAATACTATAGCTTTCTAATTTGTTTTCCATCTTTTTTTAACTGACTCTGGCACACAGGAGAGTGCAGTTTGCATCCCAAAACAACAGAAAACAATATAATCTATTTCCAGCATAAAGTGTAGGAGTCTGACTCTTAACCATAGACAAAGGGGATTCCTACTATGGGAAAGTGTTGTATTATTTTTGGTGGGGGAGTGTGTGTTTAAGTGACCTAGAGGTAGGCAGGGGAAAAATGTAAATGGTTTTGCATTCATTACTGTGTCTGTCTCAGGGTTAGGGAGAGGAGGGGAAATGAGGAAAGGTCACTAGCTCTTTGTCTGAAGGGCAGAGAAAGGAGCGGAGGAGGGAGTTGATGATAAGCAGATGCTAAGAGAAACGAGAGCAATGGTCCATTGGCTCAGACACCTCATAAGATGATAGATAAATTGCGCCTCATTCCTTGAGGACGCGAGAGTCAGAGGGGGGCTGATTAAAGAATCAAAGATTCTCATCACCGATAAGAGATCTGCTAACGGGGCTTCACACTACTGGTCACTGACTTCTTTCTCTCTTTCCTGTTCAGTTAATTTCCACTTCAGATTATTTATTAACAGGTCTGGAAGTGAAATGCTATTAGGAGGCATATTTGCAGGAAAAGCAAGAATGCATTTACATGTAATGATTTAGCGGATGCTTTTATCCAAAGCGATTTACAAATGATGAAAAGCACAAGCAATTTATCATGTTAGAGCCAACAATATTAGCACTATGTTTTAAACAATTGTTGAATTGGCACAAAATTGGTGCGCTCATCTTCTGCTCTTGTTTCTTTGTACTTGGAATACTTGCTCATAATTTGCCTAGTTTTACTCTTAAGCCAAATGTTTGACTCAGTCCAGATGTTGGCTGTAGGGTGATGTTTTGTTTCAAACTTAATTAGTCAAATTAATTCTTTCATGTTTCGGCATTTTGCTTCCTGCTACGAGACAGTGTGATGCTATGGAGAGGATTTTTTTTTCTTCTACAAACTAGCTGGCGTCTGCAGTGTTTTTTTAAATGGGAATTATCTGCAAGTAATAATCCTTCTGCCGATCCTGTAAAATATGCCAAGCATGCCACGATCCTATATAGAGCCGTCACACTCTGCTTTGTCATTTTTCTTCTACTGCCGGAATCCCAAAATAACTTCCACTTCACTGCTGCTTCTAAAATGATTTTATGTGAGCAAGAGAGAGCACTCCAGCCATTCTCGTATGACAACCTAATTACAATTCAAGCTCTGCTGTACTGCATGCAAAACAGCTGCACACTCTATGTAGAACAATTTTGTCAGCTTTGGAAATACATTAGCTGTGTTCTGTTTGTCTGTACACCAGAGGGATGGACTAAGCTGTCTTATCAGCTGTGGAAAGATTCTTCCAAATCTCCCTCCTGTTGCATATCATATATTCAGGACTGACCTTTCCTTTCCTGAGTATCGCTGCATTGACTTTGGAAAATGTGATGCATGTTTTTAGCGCTGTTTTCATAATTGATGAATGTCTTTCATTCGCTAGCAATTCTATTGACAAGCACACTCACTCTTACCTCCTTACATGTGTTCAGACATGCCTGCTGCATACATTTATATTGTATTTTATTGTTTATTTATTTTTATTTTTTTACTAGTGGTGTCTGATATTGGAGAAACTGACATTACAATATTTGTTTTTCTGCAATATATATTGTGGTGATTAAAAAACATCCATTTAGGGATTAACTATGTATTCAGTTTGTGCACCCAGGTCTGTCTGTTACCTATGATTAACTTTGACTTAATGTGTTTTTCTGATCTGCAGCTGACTGTAATTGTTGTCTGCAATTTAAAACTGATTGCAAACCCCATAGCTGTTAGTCTTTTGTTTACATTCACTCGCTCTGTCTCTCTGTCCACATCAAGCCATTACACTCCTCTCATTTAGTCTCCCCCACTTTTTTTGTTTGTATCACTCACTCCTTCTTTCTTTCTTTATCTGCATTACCTTCCCCCTTTTCGCTCATCCCCTCTCAGGCATTCTCAGTAGGATGTGTTGCCAGGAGACTGGATTCTCTACCTATTGTGAGTGCACAAAGGGGGTCTGCAATCACCAGTGCTGGGGCTCATGGGACTGGTGTGAGAGGGAGAGTTTGGAGGGGAAAGTGAGAGTGGGAGATAAAAAAAACAAACAAAAAAAAAATAGGGGACAGAATGGAAAATGTTGTGGTGGTCTTATGGCCTCATTCTAGTAGGTCTAATTGCTTTCTTTTAAACCTCGCAGGATTTGTTGTCATGCTAAGCTGGTAGAGGTCAAGAGCAGCCAGGCAGAGATGGATATTCTTAGAAGTTAAGGCCCCCTTACTCCAGACCCACATGCTTAGCATCCCTTACACTTGAGATACGACTCTGTACCTTTGCAGTTCCTGATCATGTGACCTACAAGTGTATTTTGAACTTCAAACTTCTGCATGATGCTTAAGATTTTGTGATTTATTACATGTAGCTTTAGTGGCATCAGCTTTACTGTATCTGTTGTTTATGTAGAGTAGTATTACATATGTTTCTGCCTGGACAGCAGATCCTGAGTCTGTTCTTGATTAATATCTCCTCTTGTTTCCTTAATCTTCAGATATTTTCATACAAGCTTGCACTATGCTTTTTCCATTTCCACAGTGATCTCGTAATCCCCACTAAGTAGCATGTCTTGAATTTTGTCTCTTTAAAATGGGAACAATTTTTCCTGCTTCAAATTTGACTTGGATGTTTGTTTAGATGTCAGTGTAATTTTAATATTAAAGAATTAAATTGGTTTTATTTGATTGGTGACACTGCTTTTTTTTTTTGTGGCAGTCAAATTGTGCCCAATAATGTGATAATGAAAAAACATGCGTAATTCATTCATTTTGATGCGAGGGATGTTGATGTTATCGAATCTTTATTTTGTGTTTACTGTACGTTGTTTTCATTCACTTTAACCCAGTGAAGGTAATCTAGGCCCTGTTTAAAACCAATATTAAGATGCAATTTGGTCTGTCCGATCACAAGTGGACAACGCTAAATACAAGTATAAACTGTCACACATTTTGAGCTTGTCGACCACTTTCTGGAGGAAGTTAAACTCATTTGACCAAATTGCTTTCGTAATGCGGACGTTCAAGTGGTCGAATGTGTTCGTCGTCTATCCTCCGCCTACTGACCTAATGCGTAAACATTATGGGAAGCCTGCTAGCCAGATGGGATTTAAACTTTATTGGCTGAAGACCTAAGTTTGGTTTGAACACAAAAAAACAAACCAAACACAGCGTTCTCTCACCATTCCTGATTTCTAACACTCACTGTGTTCAGCATGGTTTTGGGCCTGTCAGATCTGCTCTCCATATGTTTTCCCATCGTTGAGTTCATATGTAAATTGCGTGAGCTTATTTAATCAAATTAGATCAAAAGATCTGAAAAACCCCATACGTTTACCTGCCCACGGACCCTTCACTTGAAGAAATCAGGACTGAAGTGGTCGAAAGTGGACAAAAGAGCCGGATTAAAGCACCAGGTGAAAACTGGAATGTCTGCCTCGTCTACTTATCCGATTGACCAAAATGCATCTTAATACCAGGTGTTAAACGGGAACCATTCAATCACATTTTCCTGGCTGGTAATGAAACATTTGTGAAATGTCACTGTTGATGCTGTAATAAAAAGACCATCATCTGGTCTTTAGTATGCATGATTTTTCTATGCATGATTAGTGTGCTGTTTTAAGGTTATTTGAAGATCAGATGTTGAATGAATGGTTATGATATTAGAACAATTATACATCTGTTTGCTCTGTTAAACACGTTATGCATATGTGGATTGCTTATGCAATAAAAATCTTTTTTTTTTTTTTTTTTTTTTTTTTGGACATCCATGCTTAGTTGATATTCAGTTCATCATTTTTATTCTGTATTCATGCCTGGCCTGTGTTGATTACTGACTTCCATCAGATAAGCAAACTGTTATGTACCATTTCATTTGGATGATTATAGTTGAGAGAAAAAGGGTGAGGTAGTAAACGGGGATTTGATTTGTAGCAAAGCTGGTTTAGACTTTATAATTTTTGATATAGTCGAGTGTTCTTTAACATTCATATAAAATGTGAAAATCAAAGAATGGTAGTTGTGATTAGCATTGTAGTGGAGCACAACGCTAGAGGCTTTATTACCAGATTTATGGCTCCAGATGGAGAGAGTAGGCCTAGGTGATTGAATGAAGTCATGTCCTCCACGCAGCCCTGATCTGTGCTTGAGAGCTGGCTGTATTAATTAAAATGAAATGAAATGCAGCCTTCAGCCAGGGTCACCAAAGGATCCATTCGTTTAAAGAATTACTTTGATCACGGGAAAACGAGCATATATTACTGCTAATGGGGGATTTCTGAGTGGCCCATGCCAGCAATATTAATTTGTTGACTTCAGTGCCGCTTTTCATTTGAATTATTATTCCTTATGCAGTACACATTTGTAATATTTTTCAATCCCACAAATCAAAGTGTTGGTGATACCCCTAGGGAAATTCGCACTGTCATAGGTGTGACATCTAAAAGATCCTCTTATATAATGCGGTGTAACACACACCCTTTAGCTTGTATTGTGTGAAATGTCCTTTTAAAAGCTGATTTACAACCAGTCCCCTGTTTGTGACTAAAGAGCAGAAGAACCTCATAGGACTGATCTCAGATTAATAGCCGGAGGTAACCATACAGTATTCTAATTTCTATGGGAATGGTACTCCACCTGTTTTTGTTTTTTTAAAAACAAACTGGACTGACTTGTTCTAAAGTTTCAGCTGAATGTGTGAGTCAACTGAAACTTTAGAAACATCCCACATGTACTCAGTACTTTATTTACAATAAATTGTCTTTTTTTCAGCATGCATCAAAATATTATTTAATACTTTTTATTTATTTTTTTTATTTTTATTTTACTAATTTTACTTTTTATATATTTTATATAATTTAATATTTCTCTTTACTTACTTATTTATAGTACTTATTTATTTAATTTACACACTGTTCATTTTGAACACACACTTTGCCTTTTATATATGTAATGTTAATAGTATCACCATATCCTGTGCTGAAGGTGACAACTGAAAGAGTTAGTTCTCCTAAAAATAAATTGCCATCAATTACTCCCTGCTAATTATTACTGCTGCACAAAAAGTAGTCTCGTCGCTTCATAACATTAAGGTTAAACCACTGTAGTCACATGAACTGTTTTAAATACATCTTTAGTACTATTCTGTGCGTTGAAAGTGTTAATTGTCTTGCTGGCAAATATGAAGGCCTCACTGAGCCATCAGATTTTATCAAAAATATCTTAATTTGTTTTCTCAAGATGAACAACATAAGGGTGAGTAATTAATGACAGAATTTTCATTTTTGGGTGAAGTAACCCTCAAAGATGGACTTTACGTAAATTTATATCACTTAATTTCTGGTCATTCCTGAATCCTGACTAATAAAGAAATGGCTTTTACTATGCATCATCAATCAGATGAGCTTACAAACTGTAGAACCTGTCGGCCAGTCTGGATTTTGTCTGAAAAATAATGGCATTCCTACAGGCAGATGCATTATTTGAGTTTTATCTAATGTCTAATTCTTGTACAGAACCCCACTGTTATCTGCTGTTAGTTGTCATTTACTAAATGATGTTCATTCCAAGAATAGACTGTCTCTGATGTATTCATCTTGAGCCCTAAATGAGGTCATGCAACATATATATCTTTCCAGACCACAGAAATCAGTCATTGTCTCAAGGAGATGCTGCATTGCACAGGTTTTGAGTGAAAATCCCTACAGTGATGTGATCCAAAACCATGCAATGAAGTGAAAATAGATGCCAGGGTGATGCAAATGGTTGGATCTGTAAATAAGCTGCATCTTCATTGCTGATAAAAAGCTTCATCTTTTTTTGTTCATCTCAGGTTCAGCCTGTGGACTCCAGATCACCTCAACTGGTCCCACATCCATTGAGAAAGCCAGCGGTGAGACTGTGAAGCTGGATTGTCAGTTTACTCTTGCTGCTGATGATTCTGGGCCTCTGGACATTGAGTGGAGCCTGCAGCCCTCTGACAACCAGAAAGAAGAGAAAGTGGTGAGCATCTCATTCTCTCTCACATACTTCAGACAATGTGGTAATGTCTCTTTAGAGAAAAGCATATTTGATGTCTCATTATTCAAAAGCCTCTGGGAGGTTTAGTTTTGACTTTGTCCCTTGTGTGTGTCACTGCCTTTTTTCCTTTAACAAGTTCTTGTTTTCAGAAAAACACAAGCTCACCAAACTAGTTTGACTGTCTCTGTTGTGTGAAGCAGAACAGTAACATTCCTACTGCGTCATGTTTTCATTAACACACGAGCAGCTCATGATCTGTTTTAGTGTCCCACTCAGGGACCATTTACAAATTATTATAAAAATAATTATTATATGTTAATTGTAATAACCCCCCACCACCACACACACACAACCACCACACTTAGAAGGTTGACCTTGCATTCTACATTTTTACCTGCTTTGATCCTCATTGAGCAGGTGCTGGTTTGCGAGTACCACATCTGTCAGTAAGGGAAATGCAGCACACCAGGTTGGGTGTTTTATGAACGCGTCCCGTTGTTTTAGTGCTCTGTAAAGTTGTTCCCTGGAGGGAAATGTGTGGGGCTCCGTATAAAGGGTCTTATGGATGTGCATTTGAGTTTTATACAATTGGACCTCTTAGTTGATATGTATTGATGTTTTGTGTGTTTGTGTCTAAATGATTATAGGTTCACTTTACTGTGAATTGTTTTCCGCAGAGGCACTGCTTTTTCTTGCATCCACACAAATGTTATCTCTAATATAGACCATAATTAAACCGCCTCTCACTTCTTTACAAAAGGCTGATTTTTGCCTTAACATTGGTCTTGCAGGTAGAGTAAGCAGCCAGATATGCTGCTTGTCTGCTGCAGCCCCTACATGCAGAGATTACCTCATACTCTTTCTCTCTAGAGATTATGCATTTAGCTGGGGACAGAATTGGGTCAGGAGCCCTCGATGGTCGATCTCCCTTTGGTATCCTAGCACCTTTCTTCCCATCTTCCTCTCTCTCACACACTCTCTCTACTCCATCTTTTTTTCTTCTCGACGCTCCTTCATTTCTACTGTCGTTTTACACCTAATTTTTCATTCTATTTTTATCGTTCTCCCTTTCTCCTCACATTTCTGTTCCCCTCAATTGCTCAGTTTGCTGTTTGCTGGGTTGTCCTCATGGGTATAGACCTGTACTTTCCCCCTCTGTTCTGCCAGGCTTTGCCCCAGGACTTGAGATTTGTCTTTGACCCACTTCATCGTTTTTAATGGTTTATAAGAAGTTGAAGGTTGAACGCGGGCTACATCCTGTTTTTTGGGAGAAATTCTAAGTTATTTTGCCCCACTTCTTTGTCCAGTGCTTTGCAATGCTTTCTCTTGCTTTGGCAGCTATTATTAGAGTATCTACATATTCACATTTCTACAGATCATTTATATAGCTATATTCAGGGTTCCCGCGGATCCTTGAAGTCTTATTTTTTTTACAGTCTTAAATTTTTGATGACACTTTGACTTAAACGTATCTAAATCATTTACTAAATTAACTCTAATTAGCGTACATATTTTTTAATTTTTTCTTTGTGGATTTGCTTGTTCACATGACAGTTTGCGGCCCTCACAGCATTTACGACAACGTATAATATGTCTCTTGCACGTGAAAGGAAGAGAAAGCAGAAGATAATGGGTAAATGTCAGTTCAGTAACCATTTTAAGTTCATTCTTTGTTTGTATATGATAATTATCATCTATGACGATATTGTAATATTTTTTAACAATGTGCGAGTTGATGTTGAGTTTGTCAGTCACGCTTTCATTGCGTGATGTATGCGGTTATATGCCCTCAAAATTCAAGATGCATGGGCATTTATTTCCCCGAGGATTTTTTATGAAACCGTAGTTATATTACAATATCACATGAGCAAGAATGCCATTTTCTCCAAAACGGAACAATTGCACCTCTGCTAGCCTGTTTATTAATACAACAGTTAAATGAAATAGAAGTTAACATTGAGTTATATATTTGACAATATGTTTTTTTCTTTTATTTAGGCAAGATGGCAGAACGGTCTCGGTGCAACGGACAGATTTTTCTCATGCTTACTGAAACCGCGTTTTGAACGAATGTTTTATTAATGATTAATGACTGATTCGATAAAGACTCTCACTTGCTTCGTTCCTGCCACACCACTCACATAGTTTTCCTTTAAATTGCATTATAATAACCCTTTGACGCGTACGATCACAAAGGTGTGATCAGTCTTGGCTGGTCCCTGGAGCGTAAGATCACACCGGTGTCATTAGAACATTCAGTGCATCACGTGATCAACTGCCAAATTCAAAAGTGTTTGTGCACGTTGGCTGGCGCTGAGCCAATGACAGACACGCTCAGCGCTTTCGATATGTCACACACATGCAGTGTTTTCAACCACAATGTTTATTTTAGGTTTCAGGCATTTAAATGCACATAATTACTAATACATCAATACATTTAGAGTTTGTAAAATACACACTGACATCTATGGAAGCGGCAATAACAATCCTTTCCATAATAATTGGAAGACATGTTTTATTACACATTGTAAGTAATTTTAAAGTTTACTCTGTTCTTCTCTCAGTTCACCGACTCACTTTCATGTATTTCGGGAGAAGTGCATGAATTCACGTGTTGAAAATCCAACAGATACGATTCTCTGTACTGTGGTGTACAGTACCCTGTACTTGCTCGTATAGCTCAACTAACGACTGACTGTTTGTTGATTCACTGAATGATGCAGTTTTGAGGAGTGTGCGGCTCATGCACAAAACGGACATGAGGAATAAATAAAAACGAGCGCTTTGTAGTTACATAATGTATTGAAGTCCTCAAGCCATGCAATGGCTTAGCCTAGCCATTTATTTTTTAATAAAACATTTACTCTTAATTAACCAAGGGTCCCAAACCCCTCCGAACAATGAGCATTTCTGAGCATTTCTGAACATAGTTGTGTAAATACAATACAAGTACATTGAATAAACAAGTAATAGTATCCTGGTTGATGAGTGATGAACTTCCAGAGCTGTTTCAGCTGTGCGCTCCTATTCTATGGCTCATGGTAAATCAAGACCTGTCAGTCGGAGCGATCAAACAATCCAAGCTTGCTCCAGCTGTAAAACAGGGTCCAATTGGGTTCTACACATCATCCCTACTCAGTATACCCACTCATCCAGTTTCCGTTGGTTGAACTTTCAAATGACGTTGGAAAACACTGCGTTATGATCACGACATGATCGACTCATGGAAGTTCTATATCTTTAACTAAGCAGCATGTCATGTCACTCCGTGATCTACGGATTGTCTTATGTTGTGTTTGGCTTGTTCAAGACCACCTGCTCTAAATAAACATGTCATTTAATATGGTTTACTAATGTTCCACGATCTTTTTTTTATTTATTAATACTTGGTATAGTTTGGTCTCTTAACTTGTATTCTGCTAGTTGAAACATTTAACAATATGACAATCTGTTATCATATCATATGTTATGTTTGACAGCTCATAGTCATGTAAATCAGTTATTTTTTCACGCTATAAAAATAGAGCGCTAATTAAGGGTGTGCAATATTGACAAAAAATTATCTAAATTTTCTAGGATTTTTTTCAATAATGATAATCAGATATTTTGCATCATTCAAATATTTTATTGTATTAGCTCTGGCAATGTAATTGACAGCGTTTGTTATATCTTTCAAGCTGTCGCTTTTTCTGTCATAACTTTCTTCCTAAATGATTTGGCCAACTTTTGTGTTGTGGGCGCTCTTGCGCAGAAACTCAAAATATGTCCTGCAGCAGAAGAGAACGCGTCATATCGCTGTAGCTGAATAAACAGAAGGCTGAAATGCTTTGACTGATTAAACATGACTAATAAACACACGACTGCCTTATTCTGTGTAAGATCACGCACACGGCTTTTTCAAATGTACATTATAAGCGACTCAAACTTGCAGTGCTTTCAGATGGGTTAGCATATGGAGCCATATTTCATTGACAAGCAAGCAAGCACACCCCTAGCGCTAATTTTAAAGCACTTAAGTGATGGTCATATATATCCTATATTCACTGTAAAGTGAAGCCTTTTGCATTCATTTATTTTTCTTCAGTGGTTGGCCATGAAAATCTACTAAATGAGTCAAAAAATGAAAAGGGAGTTACATATAAAGACAAACTTGTTTGCCCTGTTTTTGGTCCATCTTAGACGTATTCCTTTTTCATCTCTCACTTTTGATCCAAGATAAAAGAGGGCTTGACACTGTACACAAATATATAAGGCTACCTTTTGATGGAAAATGTTTTCTCCTGTATTCAACAACAGTTTCTATTTTTTTTAAGTGCAAGAACTGAAACAATGAATCAACCTTGAATGCAGAACCCAGTTTCCAATGATTGTATTCATTGTGAAGGTCTTTGGGACACAGTGAAGTGTGAATGATTCTCTTGTTTGCAGGACGCTGCTGACGAGTTGACGAATTCCATACAAAACGGCATTGGTCATTAGTGTTAGCATTATAGTGAAGAATGGATGGGAATTGGGGGTGACACTCACTGTACATGCACTGTGGCTCCATAATCTCTTACGTGGCACCTGCAATTACACAATAGTCCTGCTGTGATTGAGCCGGAGAGTGACAATGGGAAACACCAAACAAAAGGATTTAGAAAATCGAAGTAAACATGCATTGATTTTATCATTGCATTTTTACATATAGAAAAGAAGACAAGTTTATTTTAAATTACCCCAGTTGTTGTTTATGCCTTCATTTGGAAAATTTATATTTCATATCTGTCATAGAAAGTGTCTAATAACAAAATTCATGTTGATTAAAAACGCTTTTTAAAATTAACTAGAGTACTATGAATAATTTTAAATGACATACACTACCATTCAATGTTGAGAGTCGGTAAGATTTTTTTTTTTTTTTTTTTAAATGTTTCTGAAATATTCACACCAAGGCTACATTCATTTAATAAAAAATACAGAAAAAATGGTAATATTTTGAAATTATTACAAATTAAAATGACGCTTTCAATATATTTAAAAATGTAATTTATTTCTGTGACCATAAAGCTGAACTTTCAGCGTCCATTATTCAATCTTCAGTGTCATATGATCCTTCAGAAATCATTCTGGTATACAGATTTGGTGCTCAAGAAACATTTCCATTCTGAAAACTAGGGCTGTGTATCGCCAACAATGTCACGATACGATACGCATCACGATACTAAGTCCACGATACGATACGTATCACGATATGGTTCAATTTGGAATTTAAATTTCTTTTGAGTAGAGTTTAGTAACAATAATGTGTTTATTGAATAACCAGTGTTATAACGTTGTGATAACTGAAAAACAATTTTGTTTTTGTCATTAAAAAACAATGTTTTAAATGAAATATAAAAAATTGTCGCAAAAAAACCTTATAATGACTCTTCCTTGCTTTTAAAGTCACTGCCTCAGTAACTGAAATGACAATTATAGTCATTTCTTATTACTTCCTATGATAAGCAAGCATACCAAATCACAGAATATATAAGTTCTCATTCTGTTTTGTTTCAGACCTTAATTAACACATGGCTCAAACTTACAAAACATTGAGTAACCATCCTCAAATGTTTGGTGGTGGCCAAGTGGTTTTCCAGCGTCAACTTCCGTCTGTGGTCCAACACGCAGTTGCACAGAGTGCAAAATAATTTGCCCCCACTGCATTGTGACACACCGGGAAACTGCTTCGCGTGCTCTTTTGCACTTATTTTTGTTGGTAAATGAGAATGATTTGCGTGCTTCGTCCCTGGTTTCACCGCGGGGTTTGCATATGATGTTCACGTCGTGTAATTACGTCACTTCATAAGGTTCCCATGGCAATAGGGGAAAATAATGGCGCTTTACTTGTGTGAAGTAAACGCAACATTTTTCAACTCTCTGCGAAGATATATGTGACTTTTTTGCAACAAAAATACAAGCATTATGAAATCATGATAGCCCCGTATATTTTGCTAGCTGAAATCGGCAAGTGCAGCGTATTTGAAAAAATGCGACCCCCGCGTAAATATCAGGCGATCGCATAATCGCGTTTTACTTAACTTTTGCTTTACTGTTCTTGTATATCGCATGTCTATATACTCATGTCTAATGTCTGGTTTAGCGTAAGACCCAAAATTCTCCCATATTTTTGATTTTACTTTTGTCAGCGGTGGAAAAATCCTCTTATCCATTTTGAATGTCTTGCTCTGCTGCTTGCGTTGCTAGCGCCAATTGACGTCACGTGATTGGCTACATTTAAAAGCACGAGACTCGATACAGCAGCTGCTGTATCGATACATGAGTTCATGACGATATATCGCTGTATCAATATTCTGAGCACAGCCCTACTGAAAACTGCTTTCTGCTTATTAGTTTTGTGTAAACCTTGATCCTGATGTTATTTGGTTATGTTCTGTAAGGTAACATTAAAATGTGTTTCAGGGGAACAAGTCACTTCATAGAAAATACAGATTGTAAAGATGAACAAATTCTTTCTTTATACCAGGAATGTGAATTTAAGGAGGTTAAATTGGTTTTTAAATTGTGTATTTTATTGTACTATTTGATTCTCAATCTATTTGTATCTGTTTCCCCAAATGTAAAAGCTTTTGTAGTTGATGCATGGACTAGTTCCCAGTAGCAGATACACTACGGGTCAGAGCAGCATCTGTGGTTGTGCAGTGAAGTGTAGACACTGATGTAGACAGGCAGGTCTACAGAAACTGCCCGGGTTATAAAACAGAGTGATCTCCAACACAGGTGACTCAGTGCTGCTTTGCATTTCAAACGAGCCTGATGTGGCCCTAGAGGAAGTGCATATACCTACAGGCATATACATATACACTCAAGTGTAAACAAGACGCACAAGTAAACACATGCACAATTTCTTAACAAGTCACGCTGTCCTTCAAGACTTGCGGTGAAACTGCACACTGACCCCCATATAGTAAAGACTAAATTTTCTTAAAGTTGTGATGAAATTGAAGTTTCAACAGATCTTTTCCTCTGTATTGTGATGTACACCGGAGTGTAACATTATAGAAAAAGGAAGAGGATTTAAAGTAGGACAGGAAGGTTCTGGTCATTGCTTGTTGGTTGAATTTTGAGATGTGGGCTTTGCTCTCAAAAATAAGTTCAGTAACATGCATTTACAAAATCTTCTTTTTTTTCTAATTTTTTTCCCTTTTTTGTCTTTAAAGTCCAGGAAGAAGATGAATGTCTAGTCATTGGTTGGTATTTTGTATCTTTTGGTGTCTACCTTGAGTAGACTTGTTTTGGCTTTTTGAATAGAAGTGTTATATAGTACCTATATGTTGCTTCAGGGAGTTTTCCTTATCCCTTTTTTATTACACTTAGTTATTAGGCATGGATTGTTTTACAGATGTTGTTGGATGTTTCCTTATTCTTGTGGGCAGACTCCAGGTGGCATGTGTTAAGCCTGCTTACTAAGTAATCATTTGGACAAGATGTTCTTAAATTCTGCAGATGTTTGAATGTGAGAGGAAGAAAGAGGGTGAGGTTCTGCCAACCCACCTACCCCCCAATTTTTTTTTCTCTTTTGCCAAGTGTCTCCGAGCTTTGGTTCCGTTGCCCTGATGTGCATTCTCAGGACTGCTGAGCATGAAGCAAGACGCTACAGGAGGCCGTTGTCTCTCTATGGTCATGGAAATGAAGTGGTGGGGATGGGGACTGTTGAATAAATCCTATATTTTCCCTCCATTTGGGACCAGACTCGGTGCATCTGTGTTTTTACTATGCCCATGTGTCTTTTAGCCAGAAACAGACTTGGGCTGCATTTCCCAAAAGCATCATAGGCCAAGTTATTCGTAGAGACCATTGGTGGCAATGGTTCTACAAACTGCTTACGATGCTTTTGGGAAATACAGCCCTGTCTTTTAATGTAGCTTTTTGAGCATGTGTATATGCTCGCCTTGTGACAGAAGGTGTTAATATGGCCCAACAAGAAGACTTTGTTCAAGTTGTGGCATTGAAAAGGCAAATATTTCATTTGTGCTGAAGGGTGTTTTTGAGATGAGCAGAAGCATGGTGTTTGTCTAACTGACTTTCAAAAGCAGAAAAATTAGGTTTTAGTCTGAATCTGAACATTGGTTTGGCCTTTCACTGTTAAACAGTGTTTAAATTGAAATGTTGAGCAACATTTCACCATTATATGAAGTTCACTTACTAAAACATGTTTTCTCATTCCTTCCCACAGGTGATTGTGTACTCTGGTGACAGGGCCTTTGAACACTATTATGATCCTCTTAAAGGGAGAGTCCACTTCAACTCCCCTGACCCTAAAAATGGTGATGCCTCCATGAACATCATGGGCCTGAAAGCCACAGACACAGGCACATATCAGTGCAAGGTTAAGAAGGTTCCTGGTATCAGCAGCAGGAAATTCCTACTAACTGTCATGGGTGAGTGAAAAATATAAGCTTGTAAATGCCACTGTTGACTAAATAACCAATCTCTAACCCTGTTTATACAAAAATGCTTTCTATTTGGCATTGTTTTGAAAAACATTCCCCATCTTTCTCTTTTTTTCTTTCCTTTTCTTTATTTTTTTTTTTTTTTAAATCTTCTGGAAGGTGAGCTATAAAACATAAGGGAAAGTCCTGAGTGACAAAATATTGATCTGCACCATAAATGCACAATAAAGTTTGATTTCACAGGCCTTCTGACTTGGCTTGTTTCAGGGTCTGCATTGATCGCTGTCATCCGCAAATGTGACATCAGTGCTACTTCATGTGTGAAAAATCACCTGTTCCTTGTTTTGTTGACTAGTGCAGAGACCGAAACGCCCTAGGCAAACAAACTCTTGCAAAACAAGGCCATCAGAAGCAACTCCTCTAACAATGTGACGACAGTGGCATCACTTCCCGAAACTCAATAACCACATGACCGAGATGTGTATTTGCATTACGGATACATGAATGGCAGTAGCTGTAAGATAAGACAAGAAACAGGAAAAAGAAGAGTTTTTAATACTTAAATAACTAGAACCATTTACCATTCTTTTAATTAATTGTCTGGTGTCTTAATATTTTTCAAAATTTTGGGGTATAATTTAAAAAATAAATAAATATTCAGCAAGGATGCATCAATTGACCATTTCAAATGAATGCTTCTCTTTTAAGCTTTCTTAAAAGTCCTTATTTGGATCCCACTAAAAATATTAAGCAATACAACACAGATAATAAAATGTTCTTTAAGGATCAAATCAGAATTATTTCTGAAATGTTGTGAGACACTGAAGACTGAAGTAATGACGGCTTTAAATAAAAGAGGGATCAGTGGGATTTCATTTTTGCTATAGGATCAAGTGTTCAAAAGACGTGAAAGTGTGTAAAGTAGTGTCAGTGAAAGGGAAGCGCTTGTTTTACTTGTGTCAGTTTGTGAGCCAGTGATTGGTTAGGTAAAAGACTTTAGTTGACTTAAAGCCCAATGATTTATTAAAGTGAAGGACTGTTTGGCAAGAGCTTTCTTGGTGATTGGAGGTGGATCGTAGTTAGACAGATGGAAGGACACAGATTGGTTGTGCTCTCAGCAATTGATGAATGCAGCTGTTCTCTCTTCGCCTGTTCCCTTCATTGTCCACCCTCATCCTATCGCTGATGACCGCAGGGACTCTGTACCTGCATTCAGAGCAGATGCTGTCTGGCTGCGTGCGTGTGTTCCTTACTAAATGTGTCTCCATCAGAGACAGCAGTCCAAGGGCATTCACTTGAAGGGGCTGTAAATGTGCTATATGCCACCTCAGAGAGGCATGACTCTGCACAGAGACACTGTGATTTTTTTTTAAAAATTTTTTTTTGTTGTTGTTGTTGTTGTTTGTTTCCTTTTTTTTCCCCTCCAAGGCTAGTTTTTATTTGATTTTAGGTAGATGAATATTTGTTGTTTGAGCATGTAGTTTACAAGTTTTGAAGACATCTACCCATTGTTATTATTTATATACTAATATAGTATTTGTAATGTTATGTGCTTTTTTTCATTATTTTTGATTTATTTAACATATTTAGTTTATATATATATATAATATAATTTTTTTTTTTTTATTTATATATATTTATCAGTTTTAGTACTTTCAGTACTTCAAATTAAAAATTAAAATTGCCAACTAACTGAAATAAGTTTAAGTTATGTAATATTTATATTTTAATTTATTTCAGCTTTATTTCAATTAATGAAAATTGTTTTGGGTTACATTTTACAATAAGGTTCATTAGTTAACTACATTAGTTAACAATTACTTTTACAAATATTAACAAATACAGTAACAAATGTGGTTAGTTCACGGTAGTTAATACATAAATGTTAACAAATTAACCTTATTGTAAAGTGTTACCTTGTTTAATAGTTTCAGTTAGAAATAAAACTGCTGTTCACTTATTTATTACACAAATAATGTTCATTTAACATCGTCACTGTCCTGGGATTTTCTTTCTTTTCTCTGAACTTCTATTGCAAACAATCAAGTTGTTGCTTAACACAATAGAAAGTTCTTAATTAGGGTGGTGTGTGCTGCATTTGCTCATTTGAATGTTTTAAAATGTTAGGTTGTTTAATTTATCAGAACTTCTTTCACAGAAAAAACATTTTGTCGATACCGCCAGCACTTAAAATATGCTTCTTCATTATGATTAACTTCTAAGGTGAACTTTGTAGTGTTCAAGGTGGAAAAAGTAAAATTCATCCCTTCCCAGACAGCAAAAAATAGAAATGCTTGACCTTTTTCTTTTCACGCCTTTATGCGTCTGGAGTTTCATCGGGCAGTTTGGCTTTTTCATTCTTGTTTTTCTTCTCGCCTTTTTGACCAGTCAAGTGTGATCACCTCAGAATACCGACACTTGCCTTGATCTCACTGCTAAGCTTTAAAACAATTTCACCTTTATTGAAAGTAATATCTAATAATAAATTGTCTTTCTCATAAAGCAGATGCAGATTGTTAGTATAGATGTGTCTGTTGGTTTAAGCACCCGCATTAGACCATCAGTCTACACCTTGATTTCTCCCGCCCACCTGTCCATCACCACATATTTAAATTCTCTGTCAGAGGAAGCTGATGTGCTCTGACCCCTCATCCTATTAAATTGCTGTTCAGTCCTGCCTGCTGTTAATCCTCAGGTCTCTAAGCCTCTGTCCCAGCAACCCCAGAGATCTGTTTTTACAGCTTCTATTATCAAATGATGTTGATGCAGACTCAAAATGCCCAAGGTTTGGAGGAATCACAGAGAGCAGCTATTGACATTCTTCTGTCTGTCTTGCCCTCCAACTCTCTCTTGTGTTGTCTCTTTGCCCTCCTAACATATGGCTCTGTATCTGTCTGCTCCTGGTTTTAATTTGGAGTTTTATTTGCCTTTGAATTCTCATGTCATCTCCTGCCAAGCAAGGAGGGGGTCTGTTTGTGCAGGCTTTGGTTTCTAGACAGAGAGTTTCTACTCCCTATGTTCTCCACCCTCCCCCATCCAATCTCTCACTATCTTTCCACATCTTCCTATCCCTTCCTCCCTTAAATACATAGGTTTCGCCCACTTTTTCCATCAAGCCTGCTGTTTTTAATGCACAACTCTTTAGAAACACATGCTGCCTGTCTTTCACAATAGCCAGCCACTTTCCCACCCACTTCTGCTTGTCTGCTCATTTATCTCAAAGAATGTTGACACCCACTGCACTCTGATTTTAATTAAGTTGATTGGCAGCACCTGTAATAGCAGCAGCTGTATCCATTACCCTGATCGTGGCTTCCAATGCTTTGATTAGTTATGACGCAGTGAGAATGAATATAGGTGGAGTGTGAGAGAAGGACCTTAGGAACTCGTCCTTTACATTCGTGATGCACCATATGTCAAGTGGAAGATGATATTTCAGCCTTTAGTTGGTCAGAGTGGAATGATAATATTTTAGTTTTTTGAGATAATTGCCTACACTTGCGGTCTCATGTAATAGCTCATACTATGTAATTCTATGTGCTTTAGGACTGCAACTGATGATTATTTTGATAATCGATTAGTTGGCAGATTATTCCTTTTGATTAATCTGATTAAAAAGCACAATTTTCTTTATTGACAAAACACTTTTACATGTGTTACAATTTAAGTGTGGCAACTGAATGCTATGAAAGCATGAAGTATTAAGTCTGAGGTTTAACGCAGACTGTCAGGACGAGCCGTGCAAAACGAAAATACCCAATTTTTAATACTTACAGATAAGGATATAACCACGCTGAGGAAACGTATAGCACATTAAACAGCCTGCACATCTGTCAAAGCGCCTGACAGGGCAAGCCATGTTTTTCATCAAAGGATAATAATTGTGATTAATTATTAATATTAATAATAAGTTTATTATTATTATTAATGTAGTATTAAATATTTTATTATTCATGTGCTTGAAGTGATTTAGAATGCTACCTGTCAAGTGCACATTGTCAAGTGGAAAAGTTGCAATGTAACCTTTATATATGTGACTTTTTTTCAAATTTTCTCTCCTTCCTGTTTTCTTTCCCTCAGTGCGCCCCTCTAAACCCAGATGTTATGCAGATGGTCAAACGCAGGTGGGTAAAGATATGGTGTTGAGGTGTAACTCTGTGGAGGGCACACAGCCACTGCAGTACATTTGGGAGAGAACCTCCGGCAATAAACTACTGCCACCCCTGGCAGTCCTCGGTAAGTTCCTTGTACTCGTGTACCCTGAAAAAAGCTTAAGTTTTGATAAACTGTCATAACTGTCTGGTGCCACAGTTAAAATGAAGAATCTGTCTCCCGCTGCACACAGATCCAGTTGGGGGCACCATAAGTCTGAGGAACGCCACTGAGGCAGCTTCAGGAACGTACCGATGCCTTGCTAAAAACCGTATTGGTACAGAAGAGTGTACGGTGGTGGTTGATGTCACACAACGTGAGTGTCCACAAGTCTGCCCTATTCTGCTTTAAACATTAAAGTAGCAAAGTAGCTGAGTAAATGGCAAAATAGCTGAGTTTCAAGCTGCATCTAAGGTGCTTTTTGTCTTTCACTTATTTTCTGATTACTATAATGTGGTGAATGTGCTTATGGGATATGTCCTAGACTCTAAATCTGTGCATTGCAGTAAAACTCCGTCTTTCTGACCCTTTGCAGCCCCTAACACAGCCGGCATCATCGCAGCTGCAGTAATTTGTGTTCTGCTGCTTCTCATTCTCCTCGCCCTCATCATCTTTTGCTGCTGCCGTACTCGCCAAAAGAAGAAGTACGAGAAGGAGATCGCCTATGAGATCAGGTACTACACACACTCTTGGCTATAATGTCCTAAACAGTCCATTACCTCCTCACGTGAATTTATTCATGTCTATATGAACCTTTTGCCACAAGACCCCAGAAACAAACTTAAAAATAGAAAAAAAAAAAAATTATTAAACACCCGTTTTTTCTAACTGAGCCAACAGTCTTCAATCTCATAATGAAAGGAACAAGAATAAAAGTGAAAGGGAGCTCTTGACCCAGATGCCATTTGGTATGTGTAACTGTCCCAATGTCTGTTTGATTCACTCAGCCTCTATTCAATCTCTGGCCTCCCCCGCATTTACTGATGACCCAACAAAGCTGATGACCAGTGAAACTGGCTAGCGGTGCGATCACCCTCTCACCCCTTTTCTCTTCAAACGAAAGGCTGGTGTAATCAGTTCTGTTCGTTTGTTTGTTCAGTCGATTCCTGTTCTGTCAATGCCTCTCCCCTCTGTCCCTCTCTCGCTCCCCCAGCCTATTGAAATGGCATTCCTCATTGTGAAGGGGTAGGCTGTGGGTCAGGCCCTTTATTAGGCCCCCCTTGGACCCAGAGCTGTACTCTGTCTGGGAGCCTTGCGCTGCCTCACTTAGGCCATGACAAAGAGGATTATCCAAATAAGCCAGTTTCTCCTAGAGGAGACCCCGCTGTCTCTCTCTCCTTCGCTGTGTTCTGCGCTGAAATGGATTATTGCTGCTGATTACTTGTTAACTTGGAGGATGGGGGAAGAGCAGGGCCTGATGGGCTACAATGGAAATCCCTCCATAGTCTTATTCAGCCAATCCAAGGCCTGAGTGCCAAAGCAGCAAAACAAACCAAACAAATCTTGACTCAGCTGCAATTCTAGCCTCATTGTGCCCCATTCTTGCCTCTGTCAAAGTTTGATTGTACCACAGGAGATGTTTTCTTTGGCTTGACCTGTCCACATTGTTGGAAACTGCCCAGTGCTGTTGCTTTATTTTGTTAATTATATTTATTTATTAATCTCAAATAGTTTGGCATAATGTTTTTTTATTATTATTATTGTTGTTGTTGTTATTGTTGGGATAAAAAAATGTCTTATGACCCCAAAACTTTGAACTGTAGTGTATTAACAAAACTGTATAATATATATATACATATATATATATATATATATATATATATATAATATATATATATAATATATATATATATATATATATATATATATATATATATATATATATATATATATTTTTTTTTTTTTTTTTACTTTTGTCTACCAAATCACTCATGTGTTGCAACCAACAAAGTCATGTGATCTAACAAATATGCAGAAACAAACAAAAAGATGGAAATGATATCATAAAGAGCCCGTGTCAGGTGATTTGATATCAGATAGTTTTACCTTTTAAGTAATTTTTATTACTAATTATTATTTAATTTTTATTAAGGTACAATTAGTTCTTTCAACCTTGTTTTTAAGAAATCTCCCTGACAAGTTTTGATTGAACACTTTTCTTCTTCCCACAGAGAGGATGTCCCCCTCCAAAGAGTCGTGTTTCTACCGCGCGCAGTTTTACCAGTGTGGGCAGCCAGCGCTCCTCTCTGGGCTCCATGTCTCCTTCCAACCTGCATGAGTACACCAAGCCTCAGTACGACAAAATCCCCTCTGATGAGTTTGAGAGGCCCCCTAGCCATGCCCCTATTCCCCCACCCAGCAGAATGGCTGGTCCCAACCTCAGCCGCATGGGGGCCATCCCTGTCATGGTCCCTGCCCAGAACAGGGATGGGTCCATTGTGTAAAGCTGAACTAGGATCAGTCTCTGCACATTTTGACTGTCACCATTCTATTCATTCTTCTCCCGGAATTTGTGAAGGAGCAAATGAAGGTCTCTGCCTAGAGATCAAAGTGAGCTGAAATCCGATGAAATCAAATTTGACTTCCAGAACTTTAACAAACATTTACAAAAAACTTTATTCAACAGGATGCGAAAAGGTGATTGATTTGCCTGCTCCTGTTTTGTAAATAATGCAGTGCATGATGTTTTTTTCTTTCTTGCTTTCTTTCTTTCTTTCTAACAATAGAGAAGGCCCTGTCTAATGTAAGGCACTTAAATTGTTTGCCTATTAAGTGTTCTCCAGAGATGAACCCGAAATCAAACTAAATTAAATGTATCTAGTACAACCCATAGTTTGCTGTTTTAGAATCTATTTGTAATTCTTTTGTTTTTATCATTTGAAACATTTTAAGGCAACTTTAAACCATTTCTGAAAATTATTTTCTCTTCATGCTACAAAAGATTTTCTTCGACGTCTGCAGAGAATATGTGGGTTGGCTTTAGTTTCTGGATGAGGTTGTTTAAAAAACCCAAAAAAACACCATTGGTTTGAATTGAAGATTATTTACATGTTGTGTATATTATGAAAGTGATTTTATCTGAAAATGAGCTAATACTGTGGCTCCTAACCTGCTTTGCGTTTTTTTAATGGACGATTTGGCCGTTTTAAACCCCAATCGGTACATGTCCAGAGTTATTAGTGTACAAACCTCCACCTCCTCCTACACTGCGTCATGGTGGTAGTCATCAAAGTAAGATTAAAGGGTTTATTTCAATAAACCAAGACGCTTAAGTTGGTTGGTAAAATACGGTTCATTGAGCAATTAGATTTGGGTAAATTTAAAGACTAACAGCCACCACTGCTTCTCTGCCCCAGCCAGACCAGAAAAACTGATCACAGATGTCTCTGATTAAAGAGCAGCATAATGCGTTTACTTTAACACGGGATACTAATCCTAAACCTGCATTTGGCTCACCTGTCAACATCCCGCTCTAAAGCCAATTGTCAGTTTAACATGTTGTTTTGAAGTTTATCTGTTAGATGAAGGACATCTTACTGAAGGATTTGTTTTCTGTCACATTAATTTAAACCAAATGAATAAGGTCAATTTAAACCGATGATCATCCATAGATTTATAGTAGACTATTTTTTTATGAGTAGTGTATTGATTAGGTTTTCTTAACACTCTTAAGTCACTGTATTCACCATAATGCCCACCTGTCAATGAAGAAACATTACAGTCCTCCTCATGGTGTGGATTACTGTATATTTTATCCTGCACCCTAATGTTCACTCTGTGCCTTTTTTAACTTTGGGTGTAATGAACAGGTGTATCACACAATGAGTGGGTCCACATCAGCAGTGTAAGGTAAATAATACATGAACAATTACAAAACAATCATCAGTTGAAGTACATAATGATTTGTAGTGAGATGTAATGCACAATTTAACATTATATGATTTGTTGCCATTCTCTGCAACAAATATTTTACTCAATATATTGATGTATGTATAATGAACTTTGTTTTTCTCTCAGAAATGCTGGTTTTGGTATCATGGGAGAGTATTGTGTATGCTTACAACTATACGCTTGTCTTTGTCTTTAAGTCTGTTGTATACAGAAGCAGCCTTTTCATGATCTGCTTGTCTTTTGACCAGGGTTCCTGTTGAATGTGTAAATATATTTACTGTAAATGTTGGGTGCGATTGATTGCGTTTGTCTTTACGTCTGTACTACATTGCCCCTTAGGTAGCACTCGGAGGCTGCAAATGTGATAAAGGACAAGAGGATGATCAGGCTAATCATCCACCATCTGGATATGGTATTATTAACATTGATTATGCATATGTTGTCATTATCTGAAAGCACACACACTCGTGATTTCCCTGGGCTTTTATTTATTAAGCCTCTAAGAATAGGGGTGGCTGTTACAGGATCAGTTCAGCTTGTTTAAAGGTGGAGACTAATGCCAGTGTAAACAGAAATCTGATTCTTGATCAGCAAATCTTTACCTGCTCGCTGTGCAAATCGGCTTCTTGGAACCGAATGATGATGTTTTCTGTTTGGATCGGGCCCATTTGGTATTTCATAAAAGTAGAGCGTAGGCCGGTTCTCTGTACAGTGCCATTTAAAGAGATAGTAGACTCCTTACTAATAAGAGACAACCAATGATATTAACTGTAGATTTTTGTTTCAAAAACTGTACTAATATTATACAACTTTTTTTTTTTCTCTTCCTGTTTGTTCGGTTTGCACATCATGTAAAAACCTCATTTATTTTCGTGTGCTTTTTGTGATGTTTTTTTTTTTTTTTTTTTTTTTTTTTTTTTAAATAAAGATGAAATGGCTATTATTCTACACACATTCTCTGCGATATTCACTCATTCCCTCCTCTGCATCCTGCTCTCTGCAGGCTACCGGAGATGTTGTCGCTTTTCAGAGTGATTAATTTTAATCTCCCGTTGATTTCCACCTCTAACTCCAGGTGAGACCATTCTCTCGCCGCCTAATGACCACAATTAATCAATGACTCTCAAAAGCACCGGCGGCTTCGCTGACCAAGAGCAACAGAACCTGAGGCGATGGCTGTTTCTGTGCGAGTGAAAAGTGGAGTAATGCCCTTGAGGTTGCTTCATAAAACACGCTGCCTGAGTCAGTCAGCCAAGTCATTGCAAATAACTAATTTGTACCGCAAGCTCAGCCATTGTGCCAGTTTAGGAGAGGTGAATCAAAGTGTAGAAATGGGTAATAAATTGCTTTGCTTAGCTTTGATTAAGGTAGTCAAAATTTATTTGATTAAATTACTTGTGCGGATTCAAACAAATCAAGTTGAAAAATGTGCTTTCCGTTCCGTAATGAAGCCTCGCCATTAAAGGGTTAGCTGGATCCCCCCTAAAAATTAAATGCAAATCTGAAATCTAATAGTGCTGTAATGTTTACACCATTTTGTAGGCCAAGCCAGAAGTTAACATCAGCCCGATTCCCTCAACAAAATTCCCTTTTGGCTTACACCTTTTGTTCAGGATCACAATCTTCACAAATCAACACAGCTTTTATGAATTTTGTAGCCTAAATACAATTGCCAGAAGTAAAAAGCTAAACGTAGGCTAGAGATGAAATACACCACGGTCATGTGGCTTCAATATAACCATCACTAAGCATCTGACAATTTTCAGTTTTCATTTAAAACATTTTCTTTAAGTTTGAGTAACAGTAGTTTGCAAGAGTGCGATTATAAACAATGAGGCAGTAAAAGCGAGAAGCCAGTAGACCACTTTGACGTTTCAAAAAGTTACTAATCCATACGAATTGAGCGGTTTAGTCAGGAGGAGACAAAATCACTTTATATTAAGAACATTTAGAATTTAAGCATTTAATTACAAACATTCATCAAGGCAAACATCAGTTGTGGTAAACAGAATCTCAAGGTGCAAGAACCAATGAGGTTCATTCTCGTCATACGCAGCACGTTTGAGCTTCCAGAAGAGGTTTGTTCTCACGTTTGTAGCACTGATCAATGTTAATATGTGAATAAAAGCCTAAATTGAATCTTTTCATCATATGTCAAGTGGTCAAGTCTCTTCTGAAATTGTGGACTAGACCCCTTAATTGATATGAATTACTTTTACAATCTTTTTATGAACTTTTTGAAGCATCAAAATGTCAGTTGTGGAGCTCTCTATATAAATATATTTTTTTAATGTTCTTGAAGGTAATACCTGTTTATGTTATAGTTTGTGTTCTCCACAGATGTTATTTCAGACAATTAATCTAAATCCATTTTTCTTTTTCTTTTCTTTTTTTTTTTTAAATAAAAAGGAAACTACTCTTTTGACTATTTTGGAATGCTAAATCATTTCTGGGTTTTGGCCTACAAAAATGTATCATCCCTGCAGCACTCTATTAGATTTGATGTTGACACAAGAACAACGTTTGACATTGTTGCATTACATCTATATTAAACAGTTTTTCACAAATAACGTTTAAATTTCATCTTTTTGAACACAAATCTATTGTATGCTTCAGAAGTTGTAATACTTAAGTTGTTTGGACCACATTAGATTTTAGTAATTTTGGAGCTCAACTCCCATGTTATACCACAAAATATATAAGTTATTTTGTGCTGTATGGAAGAAAGTCATATGGGTTTGAAACGACTGAAAAAAATAGTTCTTCGGGTTTCATCCAGCGTAATGTTATCGACTCAGGTTCTCAGGACAATGCAGTTATTATATATTATGCATGGCGCTGAATAACCACAGCAATTTCTACAGGTGGTGTTGTAACATTATGGCAGCGTGAAGTGAACCCTTTGTGGATGTAAGTTGACCATTGTTTTTATTGTTTGGTTTTTACCCCCACACAATGAAAGCCTTCAAGCTCCCTTTAATATCTATTTAACTTCTCAGGTTTTGAATGGTGGTCAATAACATGATTAGTTACAACGCCAAAGTGTATAGCTATAACTGAATGATCATAATGGCTTTTTCAGTTATATTTATTGATCGATGCATGGACATTTGTAACCAATCACAGACCCCAGTAAGCCATGACTTATTAAGTACAGAGCAAGTCATTAACTTCTGAATCTCAGTATATTTTTCATTAAGGCAGTTCTGGGTGAATAATTGCACAGTGAATATGTGGTAATTTCAGAGACAGCATGCTCAAGCCATCAAAAGCACATTAGAGTGTAATGTAATTGTGTTAATGTAAGGGAAATTTGCTTCCCCTGAGCTGATTTGAACTCCCAGAGTCAGTGATGTGTGCTGTTGAGTATTTTCAATGCCCACCTCAGCTTTTGTGTATGGGATTTGATTCTGCACACGGCATTAATCCCGCACAATGGAAAACATCCCTCTTATAGACCTCCTCTTCCTCTTGTCCTTGGGCTGAACACTGCAGTCAGTGAGATGAGAACATGGAAATGCCCCACCTCGCATATACACGCTCTTATTTTTCCTGCCGAAGGTATTAATTGTTTGCATATCACAAGGAGAGCGGGTTGGAGGGAGGCTGTTGATTGCTGATTGGTTGGATGCCGCATGTTTCCACGGTAACGTTATCTGGTTGTACACAGAGAGTGGAAGCATGGGAGAGGGGAGGATTTATCTTGCAAGCGTAATGCTCTGAGCTCGAACAACTGAAGCCTCTAAAACGGTGGTGGTCTTGCTCAAGCTCTGCTTCACCCATATAAGCATTTGTTTTATATAGTGGTAAAAACATTATGGTCTTCTTGGAGCACGTTTCTAGTGTTTGACCAAAATGTGATAGTATTCTGAATAAAGGATGAGGGGAAAAAAATGTTCAGATCACATCTGATCCTGAAAATAATGTTCCCATGTGTTAGATTTCAAATAAATCGGCCTGGGTTCTGTAAATCCACCGCAACGAGACCACATGGTGCTGTCTGGAATGCATCATGTTTGGGAAGCAGATAACACAGATACAAGCCTTCCGGGGGCTTCTGTTTGCTTACTCTCCACCTTCACACAAAGGAATGTGGAGCCAGTTGGGCAACCTGTCCATGTGGTTTTAATCAGATGGGTTAAACTTGCCGCACCCTGCATACAAAGCAATATTGCACAGTCAACCCACGCAGTTTTCTAGAAATATTAAATAAAATGTACTGTTTGGGATTTCAAGAAAACATTCTGAGCTTTTTAGTCTGTGCATCAGGCCGTACTAGAAGGTTTTTAAGACTTAAAATACAGACACACAGGCTCTTAAGTCTAAGAGAGTAAAATTCCTACCTGTTTTGTGTAATCAAAGCATACTTTCTTGAACTCTGACATCCTGAAATGTAGATAGTTAAGAAATAAAATGGCTGCCAGTCTTTTTTTTTGCTGTGAAATCTGTACTGATTTCGAAATAAATATAAGAATAACTTTTATACTGAATTATTTCAAGAGGAACACCTACTAGAAGCAACTTAGATTATCCATACATCATTTTGATCATTGTGCAGTCTTTTACAAAATCTCTTGCATCGCAGGTTAAACTCAGGTTAAAAGTTTTACTTTTAAAAATCGTGTCTCTGTGCCAAGACATCTCTATACCTACGAGTTTCCTAGTTGGAAATTGGAGGTTAACACCCTCTCAAGTCGTATTTACTACTGAAACTTTCTACTGAGATCAGTTTGATTACCCAAATTTCCGAGTTGGCTGTGCTATAAACTTTAAACAATGCGCTGTGACTGGTATTCTATATTTGTTTTTTCCACAACAGCTTCATCGCCTTGTCTTAAAAGTAGAGCATATTTACATATAAGAATAACCATTTGAAGCATATTACATGTACTTGAACAAAATTCCATAATCGAGACTACCTAGATAGCATGATGAATGTTGTCAACGAATGGGACACTTCATTTTTATTCAAAACTGAAAAATCTTCAATAGAATGGCTTTAATACGGTTTTTCCAAGAAATAGGCAAGGAAAAAACCTGGTGTCCTCTATGATTCTCATTCCGACAACAAAGCACTTGAAAGCGACAAGCTTGTAATCACACCTTCATAAGTGTAAGGTTGAAAATTTCCATTTGCATGGGAAGGCAGAATAAAGTGTTATTACACCATGTCGTAATTACCGTAATAACAAGATTCCGAGTTGTAATAAGCATTCCCGTTCTTGTAGGACTTGGAAGTACAACTTGTAAACTCGACTTGTATCATGTGATTGCAGTACCACCTGACTGCTGCAGATTGATTTTGGTTGATAGTGTTGCCATAGAATTCCTAGGACATGAACAGGATTAGCACATTAATACAGAACGCGTTCACAGTGGTGGAGACTGAATGTCCTGTCTCATACAAAGAAATCTGTAATGATTCTGCCTTTGTACATTACAATAGTATGAAAGCTCAAATTGCAATTGTTAATAGATGGGACTCAAGAAAAAGTACAGCTGTTTTAAGAAACTTAATGTGCAGTCAAATATAGGCTATTCGGTGCTTTCCTTTCTTCAGCCTTTAATTAACAAAATTACGTGACCATAGGAAAGACTTCTAATGTGATTATTTTAATGTGGTTATCAGTTGCCCGTGTCCTCATTTTACTTTCCGTTTAGTTAGTCTTCTATAACATCCTTTCTATAAGTGACATCATTTTTAGTGGGAAAACAGCAGAATAAAATCTCAGTATTCGCAAATGAGTTAGTGTAAGCGCAGTCGCAATATTATCGAGTCATAACACGAATGCTCATAGAGTCTAAAATGTTTTTAAATTTCGTCTTGTTTTTAGTCAATTGAACTTCATGTCGATGTAGTCAGAGTTTAATGATGTCTGTGTTGTCGAGTCATTTGTCTTAAAAAGGTCATCAACAAACCTGAAGCAAGAAAATGAAGTTAATTTAAACCATGTATTATTCTGCCGATCTTAATAAAGTTCCAGGCCAGCATGTTTTATTCACTCACCAGGTGCCAATATTTACTTCAGATGCAAAGCGGTTTTGCCATGTGTCTGAAGAACCGCTGGATTGCATTACAGGCAATCAGCACACATAGACGTTTAGCACCGATGCTTCAACAAGCAAGGTAATGTGTTTCGTTGTGGGTGTTAGAGGGTCGATGCAATGTGCTCTTTTTCCTCTCTGGTGGCCATATTGGGGTCATCTCTATTACCGCTGCCGTGTCTGCTGTGTATCTGGAATATATGTGTGGTATGAGATCTCCCAGAGGAGAGCAGAGGTCAAGACCACTGAATTAGCAGTGTAGAGCCATTTCTCGCCTCTTTCTTTTTTGTCTCTCCATCTCTCTTTATGTCTCTATCCTTCTCCATTTCCCCTCTGGAGATATTTCACACCGGAGGCTAAATCCAGTTAGGCAATTAGAGAGTCTCTCTGTGTCTCTGAGATTGAGTCTTCCCCCAGGGCCCACACATCATGCCCTGCGTAAGTGGGCCTCCAGGGCTCAGAGTATGTGTGATGGGAGATAACTGCGGTCTGATCGGGCTTGTGCCTCTGCAGAGCGTTGATATGTGGGTATAATGGCTCTGAGAGACCAGGCAAGGGTCAGACGGCAGACACTCCAGTAAGAGACGGGCTGATAATTGGTAGAGCGGTCAAGTTGATGTGGTCTAGCTTGGATGGTTTGATGTGTCTATTAAAATAGCAGATTATTTGAACTTTGTGTGAAGGTTAGTTCAGGTTGTAAAATTAACTGTTATTTTAGGATTATTTATATACATACATTTTGAATAAGCTTTTATTTATATGTATAGTTTTCATTCATTCGTTTAGTTTGTGTTTTTGTCATTTTGATTAGTTTTTAAAATATCTATTTTGAATTTTTTTACTTTTAAGTTCTCATCTGATAGTTTCTATTCAGAAACAATGATATGATTCTGAATAGATTTGTTTAGAATAGACAGACTATATTTTACCATGTTTAATATGCCTGGCCTAAACCATTCCTTTTTTTCTTTTGAAAAAGAAAAAAATTACAGCACATGAATCTATCAATTTGCCAATTCTATAATAATTCAAAGTGACATTAAAAGCCCTTAATACATTCTAATGCTGGCTCATTAACGAAATAACTACATAAGATTAAATGTCAATCACTCAATTTCAAATGCAATTTAAATGAGTGCATTGACTGAGTGCTATCTGTCACTACACTGTAAAACATTATTTTCATGCTATCATGTTGTTCAGATAACATAATATTTTGAGTTTCTGTTGATTAAACTAATTTCTTTCTTTCTATTAACTCAAATTTTAGTTTAAATGAACTCAGAATTTTAAGTACGGTTTAGGTTAAACCAACCAATCATTTTACAGTGTGATTGTGTATTTAAAAGTTTGCGCATGATGTTAATCTAAAGCCACATCCACAATAACACACTTTAATTAAAAAAAATTAAGTGTTAAGTGCTCCATTTTGTTGGGATGCTCCCGCATCACGTTGCATAAACTGCATTTATGAGAAAGAAGTGAGTGCAGATATCATCTTAATCTATCAACAAATGCACCTTATCATCTACTTCTGATGCTGGTGCTGAGCCGCTGAAGAACCTAAAAAGGGCCTAGTGACGCCCCTGCTATGAGGACAAACACTTTTTTGCATTTTTTGAGTTATGTTTGATGCATGGAGATTTTTTCAAGTAATCACACCCCAGACTGATCCATGAAATGCATCAGAAATTGACTTTTGGGGGGGAAAAAATCCATCTGTTATCTTGCATCATGCAATGGTTTTGGTGTGTTATGAATAGATGAGTTTCACTCCGATAAGCTCAACATGCATTAATATTAATGCTGTCAGCCTGAAGAGAAGGTCACGCTCTCTTTGATAACAGAATCCATAGCATGAGTTTAAAACGGCTAAAATGTGGTATTTCACTGCATGTCATAAATACTACATTGCACTGTGAACATGTTATTTATAAGGCTGTTGAATCTCGCTTGTTTGGAGCTAAAGCAGCTGTTTTTGTCTTATCAGTGCTTTGTGTACCACACAAGAATCTCTGGCTTATTTCAGTCTGTTCACAGGAATCAAGGACATGGGGCCGGTACACAGAACAAGGCTTTATTGCTCTGAGGAACTCTTTAGAGAAGTTCTTATGTAGGCGCTCAATTACATTAGTAATTTGAACAGAAATACAATAGTTCTTGTAAATGGGGCTTGAAGGCAGTACATTTTTAAGACAATATTACATTATAATGTCTCTCATTTATCCATACAAGATATAGATTTCACTGGAATATTGAACAACATATGTGTAACCAGAAATAGACAAGGATTTCATATGCATGAATTTGTTTTGGATGCATGTAATTATTATTGTTGTCAGGCATGAGATTATTTGTAACTAATCCCCTCCGTGGTTGTATTGATGCGCTCTAAGCTGATTTTTGTAACATCTTAACACGAGGAGAAAGAGAAGAAAAGCACAGCATTCTGGAGAGGATGTTTTAGATTTGCACTGCAGCTGGAGGAACTGAAGATGTCATTCAGTGCTTGATTGATGGTTCTTTCATTTGTCACTCAGTGCTGCTTCTCGTGGATTCAAAATTTAACCCTATCAATGACTGAAATGAATGCAAATCGGATGTTTTGCGATTCGTGGTGAAACACGGATGTATCAAGAAATGTTTGGTTAGTTTTGGTAGAATTCTCAGAATTTATTGTCACGATATTTCCTTCTCTCGCTTCTCGGTCTTCAAGGGTTTTTCCAGTTTGACAGCATTCATTGTTTGCATGCCTGTGGGTGCTCAAACCAGACTGACCGGCACATTAACCTTCTCAGATGACTGCGCGATCAGTTGACGTCAGAGCGGTGCACCACGCCCTCCGCTCCACCTGTCCCTCCATATACCTGCTGCTGGTTATGTTGCCAGACTCATAATTGACGTGTTCAGATTTAATAAAGCAGCTTTGCTGCCATCTAGTGGTGACTGGTGCTCAACGCGGCCTGCTCTCTCACACAGGGGCCTTGAAATGTTTCGCGTCTTGTCATTTAACTATGTATTCGTTTTTTCTTCTCTTTTAAATCTTACCCATTTTTTTTTTTTTTTTTTTTTTTAGAATAACTTGAATGACTTGTAAAAATGATGCGTGGTGCGGCTTTGGGTTTAGTTGTTTACTTGTTAAAGTCACCAGGAAATCAAAACGGACCATTGTTATTTTTGAATGGAATATTTAAATATTTATTATATATATAATTTATTCGTGCACATCATAATTTTTAAACTTTCAAACAAAATAAATTCCCCTCCCTCTTGCAACGACATCTTTTCTTTTCTCAGCCATCCAGTACATTCCTGATGGACAAAATCACTTCCACACCCTGCATTTTTCTTGTTCGAGAAGCAGTTTCCCTCATACACATGTCACAATGGGGAGGGAGACTCACCGTTTCCGCAGTAACGCACTATCTCATTCACAGCCACAGGAGTGTCAAATTTAGGTCCTGAAGGGCCACTGTCCAAAACCGTTCAGCTCCAACAACCCTAGTTAAACACAGCTGAACCAGCAAATCAAGGTCTTCAGGATTTCTAGAAACTTCAAGGCAGGTGTTTTGGAGCTGGTTGGAGCTACACTCTGTAAAAGAGAGACACACCAAGCGCTATCAGATTCTGCCAAAAGCAAACAACAACAGTGCAAATATACACTCAGTGTGTGCTGTAATACCACAAAAAGATCATGACCCTAACGTTTCCTGACCTTCATATAGTGATTCATCTATGAATCTTTAAAATATTGTTGTCGGGACGCAAACGCCGTGATCCTGCAGAATGTAGTGCATGCTGAATAAATAGTGCTCATATATGGCTGTTGAGGTGGTATTCTCAATGCAACCGAATAGATGGAACTAGATACAATATTCCTTGTGTCAGAAGTTACGGATGACCAGAATTAGTGGTGGAACTATTTAAAAGCCATACTATTTAAACACGGTGTATCTTTTGGCCCTCTAGTGGTAAAATAACAAAAATGCATGCGTCTTGCTTCCCCTTTGCCCCTCTCTAATACATACATACATATTTATGTAAACTTAGTGAAGCTTGCAAACCCCTTCTAATGCATAACATGGGACTGAAATGACCCATACATTCCCTGTCATTTTAATCATGTCTGAGTGTTTCTTTGTTGAATTATTTTATCATTTATTTATTCCAGGTATTCATTAAATCTCTTGTTTTTATTTCCAAAAATAATTATTTTTATTTTTCATTTCTTACTTTATAAACAAACACAGTTTTTGTGTTTTTTAAATAAATTCTACGCACATTGGTCAAAAATGACCCATAGAGAAATCTTTTTGTATTTTCAAATTGTTGCAAGTAGGAACATATTTACTGCAGAAAATTATTCACAGTCACATGTCTGTCTGTTTTGAACCTTCTGTTTGCTCATCTTCAGTTGACCCAGTTTGATTAGTCATTTAGTTCACCTGGTGTTCATTAATTATCTCATTAGTTCCCTCATTAGTTCCTGTATAGGTAGTCCCTGCTTTGTTCACTCTTTGTCCAGTCACTGTTATGTTTGGATGTGTTCTGCCTATTGTTGAGTTATTATTAAAGCATTAGAAGTTCTTTGGAATCCTGCTTTCATCTGCCTAGATGCTCACAGCTTTACAGTGAGTCCGTTCCTTCACTTAGCTTTCACACTAAATCAAATATTTTATGTTGTTAAAAAAATGATAAAATAAGATGCTCCTACTTGCAAAAATGTCCAAATATCAAAGGTTTTTACATGGGCCATTTTTGACAGATGTGTGTAAAATTGATTTAAAAAAAAAAAAAAACTCTGTACAGTAAGAAAGGAAAAATAAACTGATTTGTGGAAATCAAAAACAAGATATTTAAAGAATTCAAAGATTCAGGAAAGAAACACTCAGACATGATTGAAACAACACAGGTAATAAATACAGGTCATTTTAGACCCATGTTATGCATTAGAAGTGTAATATACAAAAAAACCCTACTTTTTATTCAAAAAGTAAGAAAAGAAAGTTTTTACCCCAAGTTGAAGTGAGATGAGAGTGATGTGAGCATGTGTGAGCAGGCCTGAACTAAATCAGTTGCAGTAGGAATACTGTCGTGTTTGCGAACTAAATGGCTCCATATGAGAGGCAACGCAAAATGCAAAGATATTAAATAAAATGCCATCATGTTTTGAAGAGTGGATTACACTGTGGAAATAATGAATTGTGGATGAACTCCAAATACCTCAGTTTAAATAGGTTTTTGTGCATGGTGTGGGTTTCAATGAATTCTTTAACTATTAAATATATATATACACATACACCAGTTTAAACACAGTAGAGAACCAATATAATATATCAGTTTAAATACTTCAATTATTTTTATATTTTATTTTATGATATTGTAAGCCTAATAAAGACTTGCTTTAAGGCCAAAAAGTTCTATCTTGGTCTCATCAGACCAGAGAATCTTATTTCTCACCATCTTGGAGTCCTTCAAGTGTTTTTTTTTTTTTTTTTAGCAAACTCCATGCGGGCTTTTATGTGTCATGCACTGAGGAGAGGCTTCCGTCGGGCCACTCTGCCATAAAGCCCAGACTGGTGGAGGGCTGCAGTGATGGTTGACTTTCTACAACTTTCTCCCATCTCCCGACTGCATCTCTGGAGCTCAACCACAGTGATCTTTAGGTTCTTCTTTACCTCTCTCACCAAGGCTCTTCTCCCCGATAGCTCAGTTTGGCCGGATGGCCAGCTCTAGGAAGGGTTCTGGTCGTCCCAAGCACCTTCCATTTAAGGATTATGGAGGCCACTGTGCTCTTAGGAACCTTAAGTGCAGCAGAATTTTTTTTTTGTAACCTTGGCCAGATCTGTGCCTTGCCACAATTCTGTCTCTGAGCTCTTCAGGCAGTTCCTTTGACCCCATGATTCTCATTTGCTCTGACATGCACTGTGAGCTGTAAGGTCTTATATAGACAGGTGTGTGGCTTTCCTAATCAAGTCCAATCAGTACAATCGAACACAGCTGGACTCAAATGAAGGTGTAGAACCATCACAAGGATGATCAGAAGAAATGGACAGCACCCGAGTTAAATAAATGAGTGCCACAGCAAAGGGTCTGAATACTTCTGAATATCTTTATATCTTTCTGAATATTTAAGTGTTTCCTGGTAGACTCTGCTCAACCTGAGAGCTTAAGCTGTCTAGTTCTGTTGAACCCACATCATTTCAAATATGTAGATATTATTGAACATCGGAACAACATCTTGAGGATAAGAAGTTGGTCAATCTAGATTCCTAAAACAAATCTTTGAAACTGTTGGCCCTAGTCTTAGTACTGGAATAGTCCCTGACAATCTTAAACTTGCGGTATCTCCACTGCTGAAGAGGCCCGATCTTGATTTGACTAACTTTACCAGTTTTAGACCCATATCTAAACTGCCATTTCTTTCTAAAATTCCTGAAAAATTTGTTCTAATCCAGCAGCAGATGCAAATTAATGCTGTGGTCAAATCAAACTTTTTCCCATTTAAAAATCTTTTCCATTTCATTTCATTTCATTTAGTCATTTAGCAGACGCTTTTATCCAAAGCGGCTTACAAGTGAGGAAAACAAACAAGCGATTCTTCATGAATTGGCAAATAGCACAGGAAGTGCTCACAATACAAGTTTCATACATTGCTCAGTACGATAAGCTAGAGTAGGAAGGGAAAAGGGGAAGGAAAGGTTTTTTTTTTTTTTATGAGGGGATCAAGTGTTCATGGAAGAGATGAGTTTTCAGCTGTCTCTTGAATATTGCCAGGGATTCTGCGTTCCTGATGAAAGTAGGGAGATCATTCCACCAGCAGGGAGCAGTGAAGGAGAATGTTCTGGAGAGTGATTTTGTGCCTCTCTGTGACGGTACCACAAGCCTACGCTCCTTTAGTGATCGCAGGCCTCTGGTGGGGACGTAGCGTTGTAGCAGTGTGTGGAGGTAGGAAGGTGCAGAGCCTGTGGTGGATCTGTAAGCAAGCATCAGCGCTTTGAACTTGATGCGAGCAGCGAGGGGTAGCCAGTGCAGAGAGATGAAGAAGTAACTTTTCCAAGTAACTGCAACGTTAGACTGAGGATAATCTTAGCAGAGCTGAAGTATCTGAGTTCATTCAGAGGCAGATCCAGTTCTCTCGAAGGAGTTGATCTCAGAATGGATCCCAGCGTCTTCCCCAGTGACCAGAGGCAGACTTAACCAATGAGCAAGGTAAGCAACCGCTTAGGGCCCCTGTGAATCAGGTGGCCATGTCAAATTCCCAGACGCCTATATACATCTATTAGGACCATGTTCATTTTCACCAATGACCTCAGATAGATATTTAGACTTTACAGCCTTCAGCCTTTACTGCTCTCTCAATCCTTCAACAATTCACAAGACCTTCTGTAGGCCTTTCTGAGCGACCCAGTTGAATCGTTGTTTCAAGGCTGCGGTTTATATTTTAAACGATTGAGTTTCCCAAACATGTCCATTCCACAACCAACCTAGACAAGTATTGGCCCACCAAATTATCTGAGATTAGAAAACAATTGAAATGATTTAATACGAATTTTATTGTACAACTTCAAAATTGTTGTACTCTACTAATATTTATGTATTAATTTCTTAATTTACACACATCGAAGAGTATATGAAATATATCCATACAAACTTGTATTGATAAGTATAAAACAGTTCTTAAATCTCAATCTATCATGTATGTGCACATTTTATGATGGAAGTATTGAGGAACAGAAACTTTAGGACAGGATTAGTTCACATTTTTTAATAACATGGCACAATTTACATAACACAAGTTTAACTGAGGAGCATGCTGTCGCCTCACCCTTTTTTTTTGTACATGATCTAGAAAGGACTTCATTTTTTTTACGTACATGATAAACAGCAAAAAATTTCTTACAATCTCTTTGCAATACGTATTGACTACCCACTACTGCTTCAGTGGACATTTTAATGTTTGATTTTAAGAAAAAAGTAGAGAAAAGTAAAGGGAAAAAAAAAAAAAAACACTGCACAACATCTGAATTTCACAGAGTTTAAAAGCGCACAACTATCCCTCCCAAGGACTACTAAAATAGATCTCTGCTCATTAAAAACAAACTTCCATAGCTTACAACTCGCTTTATCATTGTGTAGATACATAATATTTTAATACACATTTAGATCAGTAGGGAATTGTCCTGCTTTCTGTACTCAAAGTCTTGTGACATGATGGGATGTGTCAACATGTTTGCAGTCTTTTTCAAATTGCCACACTTTTGATTTAGAGGTAATTCAGTGAATTTAGGTTTTGTTTTCTTGAAAAGTTTGTGTATTTGTAAGGATTGTCAACACAGATTTTTATTTGTATTTATTTTTTTATCTTGATGAACAAAAGCATGTTTCTGGATCAAGAGTAAGGGAATATGTTTGTACTCACGGCTGAAAATCCCCATGTTGCTTTGACAGGAGAATGTGAGGGTTCAGTAGAGTCTGGTAGTCCTCTAGGAGAGAGAAAACGTGATACAGAGAGAGCCCACGCATGAGTTGCATAGTTGAAAGAAGGGATGTGGTCTCTTGGACGATATGATCCTTCAAAACCATTAATATGCAGCATTAAACTAAAACCAGAGCCTGTGCGCTCCCTCTCCTTTTGATCACTGCCCACTATGTACAGCATTTCAAAGTAAAGCTTTCATAACACCCATTTGCATATTTGTACCTTACATTTTTTCCCCTTAAGGGGAGAAAACACAGACGTTGCACATATCTACAAGTCTTTCCTTTTGTCAATGTATTGAGGTACCTGTACATTCCAAAATCATCTTTTCTATGGTGGAGATCTAACATTTGTCCACTTGCTCAAGATCAGTGTACTGTATATGTTTAAGAATACACACCAACGCAGGAGCGAACAGGATAAAAGAGCATGAAAAATCTCAGTCTTTTGTACAAAAACAAAACGCAACACACACAAAAAAAAATCAGTAATGCACAATCTATACACAGATATAATACAGCCTCAAGTGCTTGCTTTTGAGTTCCATCATAGTCCGTCAGGGGTCTCACCGCGCCTCGATGTCTTTGTGTGTGTGTGAAGGGGGTCTGTCTCTAATGTCAGTGCCAAGTGGGGTAGTCCGTCTGGGAGACGTGGAACGTGCTCCCAGGGTTGGGATAAGAGGGGGTGGGGCACTGAGTGATGCAGTGGGAGGGGTTTTGTTGAGGATTCCGTTCTGGGCAGCAGCAGCCACAGCAGAGGAGGGGCTAACACGGGGGTAGTGCATGCTGGGAAGTCCCGGGGCCATGAGACCAGGGTGAGGGAGATGTCCGTCTAAAGCGGGGTGATGCATGGGGTGCAGACGCCCCTGCTCATAGTCCTCTCGGAGCAAGTGCAGACGTTCCCTCTCTTCTAGGTGTGCCCGCTCTTGTTCCCGCCGCTGTTCCAAGGTTAATCCGTGAGGGTGTTCTCGGTTAAAGTCATGAGGCTCGCGGTCCCGGTATGAGCGCTCTGCGTCATACAGCCGCGGTGCTGCTAAGCGGTGCAGAGGGTCATTCCGTAGTAGCAGATCCCGAGCTAATGGATCCCTCCGGTGGATGTCGAGTCCCCGGTAAGGGTCCCTCATGGGATCCCAATGAAAGGCGGGATAGGGAAACCTCTCCGCCCCTGGGATGGGACTGATACCCATAAAGGGGGCCACCATACGAGTTCTCTCCAGACTACTGATACTATTTATGGGGTGCATGCTGGCCATGCCTATGGGTACTGGCATTGAAGATGGAGGGTGGAGAGCAGCAGGAGGAGGAGGTGCTTGTGGTGTGGATCTTTGCTCTGGTGATCTTTCCGTGGGACCTTCCTGCTCCTCTTTCCTCTCTTCTTTCACCTTCACCTCACTGTTTTTCTTCTCATAGGTGATCTCGGCCTTCTTCTCATGAACATCTCGAGTCAACCCGCCGTTCACCCGATCTACACCGCCTGGCCGCATGTAGGGTGATGCTGTAACCCGATTGGCCGGCTTGTCTTCAGAAACCCGGCCATCGTGGATGACCGAAGTGTCCTTGTCATTGTGGTGATTCTCCTTCCCCTTGTGCTCATCTGTGTTGGAGTCTTTCCAGTCCGAGTGCTCCCGTTCTCTCTCGCGATCTTTTGGCTTGTCCTTGTCCCGAGGCTCACTGGAAGAGATGTGGTTCCGGGAGGGCTCAGACGATCGAGTGTGACCCAACAAAGTTAGGGGGTTAACAGGAATCGGGGATTGGTGATTCTGGTGCCTCTTCTCGGCAGTTTCCCTAGAGGTGAAATGAACTATTATTAATTGGATAATCAACAGTAAGCTGTTCATTAATGTAAAATAAACCTCTCTTTTAAGTAATACAAACTCCTCCTAGTGTTGAGAAGTATTTCATGTGATCGTGTCATTTACACACACCGTCTGATCAGCCTCTGTTTATTCTGCAATAATGACCAGTTATTATTAAGTAGTAATACCTACTTAAAGGAAAACTATTCCTAGTGTTGAGAAGTATTTCATGTGATTGTGTCATTTACACACACCGTTCTTTATCGTCTTTGTTGACTGATGAATCCCTCTTGTCCAGGTCACGTTCTCTATCCCTGTCCCTTTCTCGTTCTCTCTCATGTGAGCTGACCGATGCGCTGCGTTCTGAGTCTCCTGGTTTGAGCCAGGGAGGTGGGGTGGGGAAGGATGGTGGAGTGCGGTGAAGTCTGTTCCATGGCTCGTGGGGTCCGCTGAAGTGCTGTTGTGCGCTGGGTGCATCTTTGTGGCCAAATACAGAGTTGGGTGCTGGGAGATTGAAACAACATGGTGAAATTTGATTTATCTGGATCTCCATTTAATGCAAAGAGTAATCTGTGATAGATAAATAATTGTCAGATAATTATGTACAGTTGTAATGACCTTTTAACCTACAATCATTTATGTTAATGAGATATATCTGAATTGACAGGCTGACCGAAGGTGAAATTTCTAATAAACAACAGTTTGTGTTAATTGACACTCACTGAGTGCTGGGTTTCCCAGCCCACCAAAAGCTGCAGTGCTTAATGAGGCCAGACCTCCAAATGAAGCTGGTCTGCTGAAGGGTTCTGCCAATCAAAACAGGAACAAACAATCAAGTCAATGAATATGAATATATGATTGTGTGATTCAGCAAGGAATTACAGCTTGATTTATTATAGAATGTTGACTTTTTACAAATTCACAAATGAACGGATCAACATGTTTTATATACATGTGATATATCAACAATCCACTGACTTGCCAAGAAGTGTTCAGTCACCCTTAGTCCAGGGGTGTCCAATCCTGCAGAGTTAAGCTCCAATCCTAATTAAACACATCTCAATCATGCTAATCAAAGTCTTCAGAATTACCAGAAACTTCCAGGCAAGTGTTGAGGGATGTTGGAGCTAAACTCTGCAGGAATCTGGCCCTCCAGGAGCAGGACTGGACACCCCTGCCTTAGAATATACACATTTCTGACAAGTAGAACTATACACATTTCAGTCAGTAACTGACTGCACAGAGACACCTAGTGGAGGAGTATGAACGTGCATGTGAAAGAGTCTTGTTAGCTTACCTAAGTGGGGTGCTGGGGTAAGAAAGTTGCTAGGATGATGTGGATGGTGTCCGAAGGGTGCAGCTGAGGGATGCGTGGACCCTGAAACAAAGATTTGTTCCAATCTTAAAGCAAGCCTAATGGTCTAACTACATCCTGAAAGGCAAACACTTCTTAGACAATACATCCTGTCAGGAATGAAAATACAGTACATGACACAATACAAGCAACATAAAATTAGAATGTTCCTCTCAACAAAGCTGCTCTCTAATAGCATAGATTGTTTATTTATGATGAAAGCATTCTTGTTTTGTCACTTCACTAGCTTGCAGTACAGGTGGATAAATACTAAAAAATGGGGAGTAAAACAATGACAGAGTAATCACTAATATTCAGTGACTCCTTGAAAGATACGTGAAGCTCTGCACTTGTAGTGATCTGTGTAGTGACAGTGATCTCTCTCAACTCTGCTAAGATTTGGATGATAAACTCACCTGCTGCTGAGAAAAGCGATGCAGGTCGTGCTAAGTCATGCGGGTGGTGGATGGCTCCAAAAAGGGTGGGGCCTGGGGTCGACTTAGGAACTCCGGTTTGAGGCCAAAGTCCAGCTTGTGTGGGTCAACCTGCATCTGCTGCTGGATAAGGCCAGGTATAAGAGAGAACAAATGTGATACCCCTCTCAAAATTTAAGACTGCATTGTGTTATGTAGTTTAGAGTTAACAGGGAGGAATAAAAGAGTCACAAAGACTATTTCCTTTTCCATATGTAGAGCAGATCTTGAAGGTGTATGCAAATCTTACCTTTACTTTCTGTTGGTGGTGGTAAATTTGCCAGGCTATATGGACATGCATAGCACACCACTTTCCTGGTTTCTTTAGAGACAGAAAGACAAGGTAAGGTTTTCACATTCAGACATTACTAAAATCATGTTAGATTCATTTTAATCACTTCTGTAACAGAACATTGGGTAGGTACATCTGACAAGATTTTCTACAATTTTATGTAACACTGTTGAGCATTTTTAAAGTGAAATTTCAGTTTCAAGTTTCCCTGAAACTAACTTAATTAATTAAGCAAAATGTCATTACAAAGTGTTTTCAGATAAGGAAGTCATATAGTGTCTCCTATAGACTCTGAGAGGAGACCACTGAGTCCCAGTGCACAGCTAATTAAGGAGACTGTGGAGCTGAAGGCAGGTGCTCAGTGTAAGGTGGGATTAAACTGTAATGAGCTTTTACTCTATTTCCTGCATAGTCCTGTGGGGAAACAAACTGAATAACTGATAAAGCAGTCTTACCCTGAGAACTGGCCGGAACGGATCTGTCAGCTAGAGAAGAGGGGAAAAAGAGCGCGAGTGAGAGAGATTAGGGACACAACGCTGTCAGTCAGGACTTTTAATTAGCATCCGAGCATCACTTCATCATTGACCAAATTAAAATGTTAAAATTTCCCTTTCTAATGAAGCATTTCGTGGAATAATTAGGCCAGAATTCAGAGTATTCCCCTTCCTATCACTGCCAGCATACCAATGTGGACAACAATATAACATGACTGACAAATACGATGGTTAGTTTGCCAGGACTAGTTTAAAAACCAGTCACCACAATTTGTTCATTGCAAACTGTGTCTTTGGGGTGCATACCCGAGGGTCCTTCTGAAGAAGTGTGTGTGGGACGGCTCCAGGCCTGGCTGCCACGTCTAGAGGATTTGAGGTCTATAGTGTATAAAGACAAAAGGTAAGCATTCTCAACTTATCACAAGATACCTATATCATCCAGTATCATCTCTCACTACTGACAGCTAACTGGGGACATCACCAGACTGTACGCATTCAAAAGAACATTTGAAATTGATTCTCTATTTATACAGTGCCTATACATAACATTAAAGAAGAAGCAGACTGTCTAAGATCTGTTTATGTTTAGCCAGATCCATTCCATGTGTGCAGGAATACACTCAGAACAGCACAGGAGGTTGTTTTTTTTTTTTTTTTTTGGGAGTAGTCTTGACATTCCGACATTTAGTGTTTGATATTGTGATACCTTGGGCTGGAACGCTCCCTGCAGAGATCCGAAGGGCCCCGTAGGCGGGATGACGGGCGGAATGCCAGACACCGCTGGGGGGTAAGAGTGGAACAGCTGAGAAAAGAAAAAGGATATAAGACACAGTTACTCCGGAAGGTTCTTGTTTGATCGTGTCAGCTGTTTACAGTTATACAGTGAGACCAGAGCCTGTAGGTCCCTGTACAAACTAACAACTACACAAGATCAGCTGCTGACATTTAAATGACCCTCTTCATTACGTACTGCATAATATAAAGTGTCATAATATGAAAATACACACCATGTGAAAATAATTCACAACAATATTCTGCTAGGTTTTTCTCTCTATACATGAATAAATTAAAGAATGTGACTACAAAGCACCTATTCTGCTCCATATAATAATACAACCTTCATCCGACCCTCGGCTGTTGTGACATTCAACAAAGATTAACAGCAAGATGAATTTACAATACGGGTCACTCTCTAAACCTGCTCTGATAGCAATGACTATTATTATCACAACGCACTGCATAATGCATGTAATTACTGCAGCGTGCGTGTTCTTGGGTGGGTGTCACAAATGAATCATTGCTAAATGGCGACTCCGTAATCGAAGGGCAGAGATCAAATAAATTAAAGTTGCATTAACCTGTTGGACAGGCAGGTAGAATGAAACACATTTTATCTATAACACCATCCAGCAAGCCATTTCAGTAAAAACACATCTTGCAGCCAATCTGCTTAAAATATTTGGTTAAAGTGTCAGTATTACAGTGTAGTAATACATTTAATTACTGAGAAATAATAATTAATATACTTACAATAGGTTTAGGGCTAGGGTTTGGCTTAGTGTTAATTGCACGCAATTATGCACAATTTCCAGTTATTACTACAGTAACAAGATGTAACATGTGTAAATTATGTGAACATGTGTATGTGTAAAAAAAGTGTTTCCAAATATTTTTAATGAAAATTTGTGCCCTTAATACCTTTAGTATGTAGTTATAATATATATTTATAAAAGCCTAATAAGACACTTGAGGCTTATTGTAAATATAGCTATGGCTGTGTGGTAACTAAAAATGGTCTAAGCTGGCCCTATTGCTTAAAACACCCGTGTTTCATCAAGCATGATGAAATTAAATGATGGGGGCAGAAGCAGAAGGACAATGACCACTACACTAAAGAAGAAGAAAAAAGCCCCCACAGAAAATGACAAAAATATGACAGGGACTCACGCTGTGTCTGTAGAAGGGGTCGACTTTAGTGGGGTATTTCTCGAACTGTGGAGGAAAGGAGAAAAAGAGCTCAGTACACACAGGAGTCCTTCAGGCCTACAAACAATTTACTCCTGACAAATATCTTGTGGAGTCATGAGGCTTAAAACAAATATCAAATGCTTTAATGTGCTCACCAGAAAAGTGTTTGGTTGGCAGTAAACTGGTCTCTGCCCTGATTAATGAATGTCAGCACAGATCAGAATATAGCCCTGCATTATTCCTGCTGTCCCCATCCAGAATGTTGTTTTGCAATTTACAGTGAATAATTATAAGGGATTTCTCTTGTTAATGTGTATTACTCAGCAGTTCTGTGAGTGGTCAAGTAGAAGCCATTCAGCTGTCTAAAAATAGTCCTATAAACAGCTCATTTAATGAGGTTTGAGTGGTCTAATCTGGATCCAGAGAGAATGTTTCCCACTTGTGAGTAAACAATGCGGCTCTCAAAACTAGTTTTATACTCTCATTAGCTAACAGAGCGCCATTCTCAGAGGCTTTCGAGCCTGGCATGGTTCAAAAGCCACTTTTAAGCCTCTGTGGGCACTGTGGTTATCATCGAGCTGTGTGTGGGAGTGTCTGTATGAAGCCTCAACTCACTAATCAGCTCTGCTGCCTGCCAACCAAAAGCCCTCAGTCAAAACTCCATCAGACCAAAATGATGTCATTAAACTGGGAATGAATAAACTAGTATTAAGTTCTCAAGACTTGGCTGGAACAAAAACATATCGCCAGTGGCTCTGACTGCCAATTCTAAAATCAGGGCAGAGAACAGAGGGTGGAGAAGCATGCCAGAGAAAAACAGCAGTTTTTCAACACAGAAAAGCCACATTGTGGCGAGAGAGAAACATATGGTTACGATCGAGAGAGCGAGACACTGCCATGGCTTCCAGTGTTTACTGAATCAGCATACTGTACTGTACACGTTTATAATTCAGCAGTCGGAATGACACATACACATTTACACACAAATTTAGCACAGTTACCTACAGTGTTCCCACAGTTCTTGACAAATCTCAATGATTTTTTAACAGCTATTTTTACCAATCATTTTGGTTTTCACAGATTCGCTAATGAATTCATTGTTTGTGAACCGGTTTGATGATTCACTCACTATAAAAATTTCCATGACCGTGGAAACCCTGTATCTTATCATACATGCATTAGGTTATTATGTATATACATATATTTTATACATTCAGTCACCCATTTAGCCATTCAAACATACGATTACGCATCCATCAGCACAATGTTTATTTTTTTAGAGTTGTGTTCCACTTATCCTCACATTTCTGGCTGGGGTACGCACCATGGGCGGTGCAGGCGTGGGCATGATGGCGTGGGGGAAAGGGGTGAAGGTGTGCTGGTGTGTGTGTTGGTGTGTGTGCTGGTGCTGATGCTGATGCTGGTGCTGGTGCTGGTGGAACTCAGTCCGCAGGTATGGAGGGGGACCCAGTGATGCCCCGCGATCAGCACTCTGAGACGCCAGGAAACGAGTATTTAATTCCTGCCGGAGAATGTCTTGTTCTGGGAGATGGAAGAGGGAGAGAAACAAAAATAAACATTTAAATAGGGATTTTACCAGAACCCCAAACATTTTGGTATTGCAGATAATTTTCCAACATTAGCTGATAATAATATCTGAATGTATTAAAAGACGCTATTTGAGAGATTTATACCTGAGTAGGCACTCCCAGCTGGGTGTCCGGGGACCGGCAGAGTGTTTGAGGTGAGAGGAGGAGGTGGAGGCAGAGCAGCAGGCGACGCAAACATATTGGTGTGATGAGGAAGAGTGGAGGGCGGCAGGGAGGGGGGGAAGGTGTGCGAAGCCGTAGGGTTCGCTGGCAGGGGCAGGGGGAAGGTTGCTGCTGCCCCAGTGGGGGCAGGTTGGTGATGGTGCAGATGAGGGACTGGAGAGGGGCCCGGGGGCTTCCCTGGAGTGCTGCTTCGACTACTGCTGTGAAGAAAGAGAAAACAAACAATTGTTCCTGTGTAAAAGAGAACTCTCTGATCACAAAAATCCTTTGTTCACTAAATTGCTTCAAGAGTGAAAAGTGTCTGCAACAAATTCTGCAAAATAATCTAGTTTCAGAAAGCTGGAAATGTGCATACAGTGCGGAAGAATGTGTTATTCCTGGAGGGATTTCCTAGCTGCACAAGCTAAAGTATTCATCAGATGCACGCAATCTAACAAAGCGCTAATTTACAGGCTACGTAATCATTTAAATGCTAATTACTTCATATTAAAAGCTGCGCACACACAGAAAAGGAAAGTATAATTATCACCAGCAGTCCACTGGCAATAAGCTGCACAGAGTGGACTACACAAAAAATCTAAAGGTTGGCTGAGAAGGGCGAGAGGAGGGAGATCTATTTCTCTGCTGGATACTGGGGTGTCTGAGTCAAGCAGAGAAATTGTTATCTACAAGCCGCCGCCAGCTACAAGGCAGCAGCAGCATCGATGTGGGAGGGGAACGAATCAAACCGTCTAATCTCTCAGCTGGGGTTCTCTCTGTGGTGCTGTCAGGCTCGCACACACTCACACACAAACACATACAGGCAGGGATTTGTGCCTCATGTTTACTGGAGGATTGATACATTTTACATTCTAATACAGGAATCACGCTGTTCTGCTACAGTATTTAAGAGCGGTGGGCTCAGAACAGCTGCTCAATCAGTGTACAACACATCTGGAGTATAACAAAAACTTCCTACTGATATTTAACTCATTTGCTGCCCACTCACCTGAGGCCGTTAAGAGTAAGGCTGCCACTGTAGGCTGAAATGGGACGCGGGTGGCACCGTGAGGGTGGTCTGTGCTGCACAGGTTGGGTGGGGTTCTGCTGGGCTGGTAGCGCTGGTGATGGAGGGTGGTGGTAGATGCCTGGGGTTCGAGGTGTCCTTGGGTGAGGTGGAGGCTCAGATGGGTCCTGAGGCTGGAGCGGGGGTGCCTGAGAGGGCTCGTGGCCCTGGGTTGGAGGCAGAGCGCTAGAGGGTGACAGGGGTCTAAGTGGGCGTTCTGGGCAAGGGTGCTGGGTTTGGACTGGACTTGGGGTCAAGGGTAACCCCCGGTTGGAGGGGGGTGGTTGGAGGTGAACAGGGGTGGGGAGGGGAGGTTTGGAATGGGAAGTGGGCACCAGTGAGGGGGTGGCCGAGGAGAGCTCACGGGAAGTCTCCTGGCTCTTCTCTTGACTGCGCTCTAGGCCTGACACCTTGGGAATGCCCAGGCCACGTAGCTCCTGGCTGGCATTGGTGGAGAGCGTGTCAACGCTAAAATCTGGAACTGAAGAGACAAGAGAAGGAGAGCTTGTATCAACATTAAAATCTGGAGCTGATGAGACAAGAGAAATCACACATGCATACATATTATGGAGGTAAAGGTCTATCATCCTCAGGGACTAGATCCTAAAAGCTAATTCACACTGACTGCACTGACAGACACCAACCAAAGGCAACAGTCACCAGATTACAGTGCGTCATTTCTCGGACATTCAGTGAAAACAAGTGCTGAGCAATGCAAGCATTTGTCAGTACAGTGTGAATTGGCCTTAATAAGCCAAAAATATGAGGTCATGTGAATGCCGTAATGTCTTTTATTAGGGAAAGGACATAAACTAAGGAAAATCTGACTGGCACACCCAAAATTGCTCTTCCAATGAGCTGATTTTAACATTTTATTGTACATATAAGTGCATTCCATCATTGAGAAAGAAAAAGAAAGGAAGAGAGAATGACTCTCAACCAAGGTTTGATGTATCCACTGGGACCAAAAGCTCTTGGGGATCACAGTGCATGCATAACTCTGATTAACTCCTATCTGACTGCTTCAGAGGGAACCACACTCCTCTGAATTTTCCACCTCTTCACACCCAGCCTGGCCTCTCGATCACCCCATGCTAATTAAGCCTGAATCCCATAGGCTTTGGGGATCCTTCTGGAACAAAACCCTCATGGACTGCTGATCCCTCTCTCAAAGGCCTAGGGGCCTCCCAATTCAGTTGCTCACGGGGCCAAGCTCAGAGCATAAGGTCCCAGGTGTGCAGCTGAGAGGTAGTGTTTGATGTAGAAACTAAGGGTCAGACTGGCCTGCAGCACTCTACAAGATAAAGATAAATAATCTGGGAGTACATGGTTGTCCCTGGGGAATGGGTTTGTGCCAAACATCTGACAAGGAAGGCAAGACACACATATGCACAAACACTCATATGTATGCATATACATGCACACAAAAACCGATCATTTTAATGGTTTATTCCGCAGACCTAAAAAAACATCCCCATTGACATTAGAGATATAGGCCATATACACACTGCAAATAAATCCGATTCTCAATTCAATATTTAGTGCTTAATCCTTTTCTGTACACACACAGTTCAGTCATTTATGGGAGTGACAACAGCATTCTACAACTGAATTAACTCCCGAAAAATGCAGGTAGGGACAAGCGCATAAAAATTTTACACAGTGTGAACGGAATCGAACGGAACCAGTTGTAAATGACGTATGACAAGAGATATGAGAGATAACAGATGACAGACATCTCTGATGCACGCATGCATATTTTAATGGGTAAGCAGTACGAGTCGGACTCATTCGTGCTGCCAGATCTTGCAAGCAAATTTGCAAACAAGAACAAGTCCATAAAATAAACTAAACAAATGGAAATATGCACCTGCACCTGCTAATTTTAATAACTCCATAAACTCAATCGCTGTATGAGCCAAGTTTAAACAACAGCCCTAAAAACTCTTATAAAAAGCGGACATGCCAGAATGTGTCTGTGAAGCAGCCTTTAAGCATGAGCAAAACGTGATGGCTTTGTCGACTGTGCTTTAAATTAAATTGTTGAACACAAGTCTTTTGTCACTGTAATATAACTTTGCTCAGAATCAAGGAGTTGTGTACATTGCGAGTTGTGTACATGGGTATTGTTACAAGCTAATTGTTTGCATACATTTCCATATTTTTTTCAAAATTCATTCATAAAAAAAACTATGCAGTGTTCTTTTACATTTGACTGATTTTTTTTCAGTTGTATTTATTTGTGCTAATTGCTGATTGCTTATTTGTTCTTATTATACTACTGATCTTTAATAATGTTTGAAATTTATATTCTAATCTAGTCTAGTTTATCTAGTTTATTAGTTAGATGTTCTTTAGGCTGCTGATTTTCAAGGTATTCAGTGATATCCAACCCTACTCCTGCATTTACATAAGGTTTTCACCCCTGAAACTTTACAGCGTATATGGCCATAGGTTGCCTCATTTGACCTGCGAAAGCTCACAATACCCTCTGGCTTTGGCACTCTAAGCACACTTTAACAAACAAGGGTAGTTCAGCCTCCCAGCTCTGAAACAAACCGTCTAGTGGGTGCAATAAGTCACCCTTTATCCTGCCTGAATACCTGGATTTAAGACAGAGAGGGCTAACAGCACTCAAAGAAAAGCCTTTCACACTTGTTTGTGTCAAAATAAGGGCTTTTAAAATAGTTTCGTTCAGATTATATAGTTCCAGTAGACTGTCAACAACTGATATGACATGCATAGGACAGACATGCTGTCTTTATTAGACACACAAAAGTGTGGGTGCCTCTCTGTCTATCGCTCTCTTACTACTGTGGCCTTCCAGTAGAGACTTTTGATGGAAAATATCCAAAGCTCTTCTAAAAGGCTGAACCACAGAGAGCTCTGCTGCTCCTCCCTGGAGCGACTCTCTCAATGTACTAACATGCCTAAAAAAACAAGATGGAGAGTGAAAACACTGCTTATTCTTCCCGTAATGAAGACTCCAGGGCCGGGCAGGGAGCGGAGGAGAAGTGCGTTTCTCCTCCCTGGGGAGTTAATTTGTCAAGTCTCCTTGATCCCTGGAAACAAATAAATGCAGCTTTCTCTCGCCTCAACAAAAAAGAGTGAAGAGAGGTGATTTTTATTCCAAATGGCAGCCATGGAGGAGGATGTTTATTAAGATGGTAGAACAGACCGGAAGGCAGACTTTGCAAAGTTTTCATCTGATCACGCAATGTTTATGTGTGTGTGTGTGTGTGTGTTTGAGCAGGATTAAGGTCTACAAAGCTTCTGGAGCAGTGAGCTTGGGTGAGGTCTCAATGGACAACAAAACACAGCTCATTATCCTGAGTCCACTCTGAAAGAAAACAGCATATTCAGCTGCTAAAAACCACAGACAGAGCCGAAATTACTCATAAACAATGTGTTCAAAAGGGGGAAAAAAGATTAGAACAAATATTATCCACATTTTTACTAGATAAGATCTCATTTACATACTGTGACGAGCAGGGCGGGCGAGAGCCATGAGGGAACGGCGCGAGGCCGGTGACGCGAGAGATAACGAGCTTCAGCTGATCGCCGCACCGGTCTCGAATCTCTCACGGAGGAGCTCCGGAAGCATAAAAGAGGAGCGACAACAGTGAAGGACGGGAGAGGTGCGCCGAGCAGCTGAAGCTCGTTATCTCTCGCGTCACCGGCCTCGCGCCGTTCCCTCACGGCTCTCGCCCGCCCTGCTCATCACACATACCATGTAGGGTGGGGCGATTTGTAAAAAAAAAATCTTATTGATAATCAGCTACGAGTCTACGAGAGTCCTAAAAGTTTAGTCCTGGGTTTAGTTGCCATTCTCAGTGACAAGGACACATCAGGGGTGGGATTGGTGATACGTTGCATTAGTCATTATATATAATTATTAAATAAGTATTTTAACAAATGATGAATTACATCAACTCATTTTACAATCCTACTAGCCCTTTATTTATATTAAAAACCCTACTCATTCATTTGGTGAGGAGCATGGCATTTTGACTATAAGTCATAGCAGTATGCGCATATTGCAGTATTAAGGCTAATTAATTGATCGTTCATTTAAACGAGGATCGATCAAGGGAATTTGTGTAAATTGACATGTATATAGAATAGTAAGTGTTAGAGACGGGTCAAGTGTTTAAATCAAATCTTCAGAAACAGGTAAAGGCTACATTTTTTTTTCTGTTCAATTTTTATTAGACTGCAGATTAAAATCGAAGAATACTATACATTATATTATTTTTAAAATGGGAGAATATGTGTTGAGCCAAATCCTAGAGAAGAGTTCAAAATGTCTGTCTGGTGTGAGGCTTTCTTCCATCAGCACTTAACTGCACCCTGCTAATAAATAAATAATTAAATAAAATTGTATTACTACATTTGTCGTGTTTATTGCCTCTTTAAAATTAATCGCTTGTTGTATTCATCAACTGCTTTGGATAAAAGCGTCTGCTAAATGAACAAATGTAAATGTACACAAATCCAATCAGATTTTTTCCTAATGCATTTTATTATATCTAAAAACAGTGTACAAAGGATGTCCAAGGCACATTTTAAACTTCTCTTATGCCTCTGCTTTTCACTACAATATAGCTAAGGACGCAAAATTTGTGCACTCAGTAGCAGTTACTTTTCAGAATGTGTTCACAGCAACTATAAACTTTACCATGAAAACCCTTTAACCTTGAACCCAGGTCTGAACCTAATTACTTAGTGTGAAAGTACTCTAAGATAAAGCAGTTATCATTGCCTGTCAATACAGTTTATTTCTAACCTGCTCAGTTCAAATTCAAAAGCTTTACCAGTGACCTTCTGTACAAAAGCCCAAAACATCTCAATTCAAAGCAAATCAATAATTGGTTTGTCTGTATAATTAGAAAATACACTGTTTACCAATCTTAATAAAGTGCTTTTATCCAGACAAACCAATCGCTACAAGTGCTGCACATTCCTACGAAAAGCCTCCACCACCGATTACTCTAAGAGAAGTGTGCTCTGAATTCTGCCTCTCTAAATAAGTTTCTGTGCTGTCATTTGTAAGTATACTTATAACAGGATACATACAGGGCCTCCCTGGCTGGTATGCGCCGATATCCGATCCTTCTGGCAAATGCCAGTCATGCTGTTATGCTGGGCTTTAGGCATCCTGCCACTTCTACATCCCTTCCACCCTGAAATAGCCCCACATACTTCTGTCAAGCTGGAGATGAGGTCTGGGGTTATGGGGCCTTCCTTCAGTGCCCCCAGGCCTGTGTTAAACTCTTCCCTTTATTGTAACTGACAGCCCTGCACGCCTTCTCTGCCTGACGGCCGTTTTACTGTCAAATCAGCTGAGCTGAGACTTCAGCCTGGTGGTAAAGGCTTAGGCATGGCTATTTGTGATCACTCTGAGCAGAAGAGAGGACAGGGGGCTTTACAGAAAGATGATGTGAGTACCTTAGAGGGCAGCAACAAAGCCACAGCTGAAACAATGCAGTAGCAACAAGCATTCAGCCTCACATCCTCATGTTTCAGCTGCAAACACAACATAGATTAGCAACTTTAACCAGCTCAGACCCAATGATGACAACAAAAGCGGGTTTTTCTTACTGTCTTTGAAGGCTCTCTTCTATTATCAGAGAGTAATACCACAGTAAACATTAGAAATAGATCAGAATCGAAGCATAAATTCCTAACTGAAGAGGGTACCATAATGCAATAAGAAGCTTCTGATCTCAACAGCTGATGGTGCACCTGAGCTAGGTGTTCAGAACAGGTGTTTGGAAACAAATCAAGCTTGCTTTTTTTTTTTTTAAACCTTGCCATTTAGAAGAACTACACTGATGTAATCAACAGTAAAACACTAATTTGAGAGCATGGCTGCTGGTGATGCAACAAAAATAAACTCCCAGCTCACGCACACACTAACATGCTTTAACATATTTTCAGCAGCGCCACAGATGGAAAGCTGATATAGCTCTAACTGAGGGTAGGGAGAATGAATGCTAACACAACAGTGATTGAGATGCTGACAGGCTAATCCCAGCTGACAGTGGCCACATTTAACTTGAATATGTTAAATGTATTAATCTGTACAAATACAGAACCAGAATCATGTTTTCCCCCCTTAATTTCTGTCACAGAAGAAGTTTGGGTTCCTTGCCACTGTTGGCTGTTTGGCTTGCTTAGTTGTTCGGCACAATACTCTGCAATATTATTGACTCAAATACACTGACACTATTCAATGAGAACTGACCTGAGATGATATCCAGAGCTTTGTTTTCCATAGTTACTTTAGAAAAATTGAACCCATTCCATAATTGATAAACATTACACAGTTATAGAACCAAACTAAATCAATAATGAACTGATTTCAACTGAAAGATTACTGTTTACTATTGTCTTTTTAGAGTTTTTTTTCCAGCAGAGATAAATTTTGTTTGCATCATTGAATTATTCTCCTGTTTTTCACTGTAAAGCTGCTTTGAAACAATCTGAATTATATATATATATATATTTATAGCACTATATAAGTAAACATGAAAACTTGCAAGAACAACAACAACAACAACAATAATAATAATAATAAAAGCAGAAAAAAGATTCTGATTAGATTTTGAATTTTAATCTAGACTTTGGACCTTGTCTCATTTTTTATGAAGTCGCTACTTGTGGTTAACAGTGTACCATCAATATCAGCAACTAAATCAGCCAAATATTACAAAAGTAATATTTATTTACATTTTAGTGGAAGGAGATCACCATGGTCCCTAATCAAGCCAAGCTCAAAGCCATAATCAATCACTATAATGACAGACAGGCCAATCCACCTCTTAACCTTTGGGCTGAAATAACATACACTCAGGCAGGCTGCTGACCCAGGAGTCTTCATTACGGATTCAGTATCAAAGTGAGCTCATGCTGCAAACAGTGTTAAGCAGGGTTGTCAATGGTTATTTTTTTCTGAAAATCTTTTTAAATTGGTCACTGACACAGTCAAAGAACATTTGTAAACTGATTGACAGGTACAGGCCTGTGTAATGGACCAATCAGAGCATGGTTGTAAGTAGATGAGTCTCATGGTTATCATCTGAGATCATGAATACTTCATGTCAGAGATGATCTAAAAGAGGAAATCAAGTACATACAGAATCCCAAGAGACAAACAAACTAAACCCGACATGCCATTCTGAGCATACACTTTTTTTGAGGAGAATGAGCACACATGACAGCAGATGTCACGGTGTGTTCATGCTGGCCACCCATTTAGTGTCATAATTCACTCTCCGCTCAACGCCTTGTGCTGTGTTTGTTGCTTTTATGGATGTGTGTGAATTGTGTGATTGTTCAGCTCAGTGGATGTATGAGGGCTCCTCTCCCACAGATGGCTAAGGTGATAACTGTTGCTGCCGCTGTTTAAAGCTGGTCAATCTGCTGTAATTACTGTGATTAACACAGAGATGTTTTTCTAAGCACTTGTGACAGACACACAGCTCCACGGGGCCCTGAAAACACACACGCAACTACTACCCATCCCACCCTCGCAAACACATTGCTGTCAACTCATTCTCACACACACCTCATTCACTCCGTCACACATCGCTTTTCACTGCCTCTGCTCCAAACTGGCAAGCTCCTGCTGTTGTTAATTCATTTCCTTTCTGTCTCTGTTGAACACTTGTTTTTAGAATGTTTGTGAATCTGTCTTGATGTATCGGATTTGAGTCTAGTCAATCTGAACATGCCTATGACACTGCCGACCAGGTTTTGAAACACATTCTCTGTGTCTTTCTCAAACTCTGATCATGGGGCCTATGGCAGATCTATATTTCAAAGTATGTTAAGGAGTTAGTCTGTGTGTGAAGGATAGACTTCTTCCATGGTGAGGACAGTGTTGATTCCTCTGAGAACAAATCTTTATATATCCCTGAGGACTGAGATCATGTGCACACATTGAAACCAGAGAATGCTCTGACAGCAACTGGGAATGTTACACACACACACAAAGCCCAGAAGGGTGTTAACACACTTGCTGCAAATGTATCGAGTCACTCAAGGAAAGAGGCATAACTCAGTCTCTTTTCATCCATCACTATAGTCCTTAGTCTGTGCATAACTCATTTTAATTTTACCCTGGATGAAAATAAGGCTTAGGAACAGTACAGACCACTGACATCACTTAGGGCATGCAGGCTATTGCCTAATGCTAACCAACAGCCAAATAGCTTTGTTTTAGTTTCACTGTGAATTGTTAGGATTTTTATGATGAAATCGATTCCCATTGGAAAAACTCAAGTCCCGTCCTTTGTTGTGTGCTGTTGAATATCCATTTTCACTTCGAAATACATCACATTATAGTAGTAAAAATGGGTTGCAAACATCAAATTCACATTCACTATAAAGTTCTGCATAATGTGTAATTTCCAAAATTATTTTCAGAATTTTTATTTTCTATTATAAAATTGTGGAAAAGAGTAATTTTCGGTGTTGATCAGTTTAAAGACTGAAACACAGGTACACAAGAGAATGATATATTGAGCGGACTGTACTTCTGTCCATCATAATTCTATACTCTTTAATTTAAATCGACCATTTACTCAGACTAGCCTAGCCAAACCAGTACAAACTACAGTGTTTACAAAATTATAGCTCTCTAATTTGTTTTGAAAGAGGGGAAATTGTTATATTTGACTGGTCTGTAAAATTCAGATGATACAGCTGTTCACAGAGCAGCTGCAGTGATAGTGAATTCTATTGTAAACATGCCAGAAAACAGACAAAACACCAGCAGCACAGTCACAAAGAGACAAGGTGTGAGGGAGTCAAAGTCCTGTCAATCAGCTCGGCACCTTCCTATTTTAGCGGCATGTCTTGTGTCAGCTAGCACAACATTTAAATATTAATGTATGGGACAGGAAATGCACAATTTTACTAATAATTTCATAAGCATAAATAATTAGAAAAAAAAAAAAACATTTCAGTAAACTACACAAGAGAAAAACAAATTTTCTCATATGCAACAGAAATGACGGCTCTTATCAGTTGGGCAACATGGTGTTCGCACCACTGCGATCTGTAACAAAATTTAGTTGCACCAGAAGGAAAAAAGGTTTTCCTGTTTGTTTAGTAACCATTGTAACCTTACTTTGGAAATAGAACTTTTTAAAATCTTGAGTCAAGAATAAAGATAAGCAGTTCCAGTAATACAGCCCCAGGGGTCACATGCAAAAAACAAACAAACAAACAAACAATAACCATGTATGTAGCGGATGTTAATTTCACCCTGTCTAGACCTCTTACAGACATTCTGTTAAACGAACCCTCTTATTTTTCTGAAAAGCAGGTAACTAATGCTCTGGGTAAAAGCTGGTAGGACTGTAAGTATTTACAGCTTGTAAAGCAGCTATGCAAGTCAGCATCCATTGAGAAAGCAAACCTCTCCATGTGACCTTGTAGTCATCAAAGATTTTAATCTTTGACACAAGAGCATTATATATTGAACAAATGCCCACTGTAAAAAGTGAGACAGTTGTGGTAAGATCCTGTTGCAGTCACAGTGTTCAAAGTACACACACACATTCAAGCAGATGGCGAGCACAGCATAACTGACATGTTACCCCCACTTATTCTACAAAAAGAATTACAAGACAGCTGTTTACTGTCAGTAACCAAATGGAACGGAAATCAGTCTTTCCATAACCTTAACTCCTCCCTAGTATTTCAGTGATTCATGAACTAATGAAGTAGCTCCAAATTCAGTATGACAAAGGAACATACCAGTAGAAATTATATTTACACACAAACACACACACACACACACCTACCCATCTAGCAGGTCCACCTGCTGATTGTGATGGCGGTTTTGTCCTGCCATGTAACTAGTGTCATGAGCAGTGGGTGAATGACACACAGCTTCATTCGATCCCAGTGGTGAGTGGTTTAACCCAGTGGGTTGTACCATAGTGTTTAAGAAGGAACAGAACAGAGTGTATGAGTGTGTGCTTTGAAGACAGCGGGGTAACAGCTATTACTGGAGAAAGGGATGGACTTGACACAATGAAGAACAGTTAGACTGACATCACCTACAGAGATTAATAACAACCCCACTGGGTGCTAACACACAGCATTCTGTACAAAACAAATGTTGGTCAATAAGTAAGATGATTATAAACGGTGCTTGAAACAACAGGGAAAAAAATCAATGAGGGACTCGATGTATTTTTATAAAAATATAAATGATCTTACATCTAAAAATCTTTATTTCCAAAAATTATATTCAACTACTAACTATTTTAAATTGTGTATTTGTGTGGATATTAATAAGTGAGTGGGTGCAATTGCTACAATATTAACACTTTGACACCAAATGCATTCCGCCTCTTTAGATCACCATTAGTGATTTGTCCCTCAGGGAACTTCAATCAGTCCTCTCTCTCACTCAGGTTTCACAGCTGAATGTTTTTAATCCATTCAAACAGGACAGAAATTGCACTCAGTGCCTCTCTGTCTCTCTGAATGTGTGACACAGGGGACAGAATGCTGCCCTTCCCTGAGATCTCTGGAAACATAAGCCCTACAACAGCCCACCAAAACTGGCACTTACCAGCTCACACAGCCTGTGTGTGTGTGTGTGTGTGTGTAAAGCCCTCTCATTACCCAAGACTCATGTTTCAGTAAGTTGGGGATTAGAGGCACACATGCTGTTTGTGTGTGTGTATGCCTAAGGGGTTTTAGGACTGAGCCACCTGGAAACTCAGCCTTCCTAGGGCATGGCCGTAAACCAATCCTTTGGCTCAACCTGTTGCCAAATAAACCCAGAATCCAAAGCAGAGTCACTTTCTTCTCCCTCATTCCCATGCCTCTTTTTCCTTCCCTCCCTGCTATACTTTAACAAGTTCTTCCTTTAAAATCAAACTCATCTGGTAAATCTCATGCTGATCGAAGGAAAATGGGGCTGAAGAGAGTGACGCATGTGTTCTATACGTCTTCATTCGTTTATTTGAAGTGCTAAGGGAAACCAAAACAGCCAGCTGCCTCGGAAGTCTCTCAACACACCCTTCAATACGACAGAGGTTGGGAGAGTCATTGGGCAACCCAGGACCCCTTGAACCCTGCGAGACCTTGGGTCGAGTTACTATTAGAACAAAGCCGGCTCTGTGCAGGGCAGCAGTCTTAGAGGAGGCAGTGGCTCAGATGGACACATTGACACACACATACTTGTGACGGGCAGAGTGTAGAATCACATAACATGTCTGAGGCCAAGGGAAGCAAAGTATCCCGTGGTGTGCGAGTCTCCAGAGTGTATGTTGGTAGGCACTAGCCATCAGAATTCAATGCATTTGGGTGTGTGTTTTTGTTGTATATAATCTAAGCAGCAGCCCTCAGCTGGGTGAGCTGTTTGCTTTTCCAGTGTCCCCTAAGCCCAAGCATTGAGGCCCAAACTGAACTGCCTGGTTTAGGATGTCACTGTTTGAATAAAACTTGATGCACAGGATAAAGGCTGCCATTTAAAACCGAAATCAAACAGGTTCTTTTCTGAGCAAAGCAATGTGGAACAGATGGTGACAATCCTGCGAATGGGACAGTTCTTCATAGAGCTTATGAAACCACGACCCGGGAGTGGAATCTCCCATAAATGGAACAAATGGCAATAAAATGGAACATTTCACACTTCATTAGTCCTTATTTATATGAAAGCACACATTGGATTTTCCCTTTAGCAAAGAATTCTCCGGAGCAACCACAAGCTGGCCTGAATTAAGCACAGTCTTCATGTGGCCTGATTTTGCTCTATTCAATAGGCCTATGGATGCCACACTTATAGGAACCAAGAAACAATATTGTGCCTACAAAATAATCAATCAGAAAGCACAGATTGCGATTTTCTTGGCTAATTCCCATTTCCAATTTTTTTGTTAGTGTGGCATTTTTGCCACTTCCGAAGAACTGACTGACAGCATATACAAACAAAAATCGACTTTTCTTCAACAAAAAGTTTTATTTCCCCCCCAAAAAAACACAAGTAAAAAGTCAGTAATAAAATAATAACAAATAAACAAATTGCAAAAAACAGCACAAATAAATGCAATAGAATAAAGAGAGATATGAAACCAAGTTTTTCAGGTTAAGTAGGTTTTTATTCAGGTAAAAAAATACTACAGAAATACAATATATAAGTTATAAAACTTATTCAGTCAAGGGCAGAGTGTTATTTTCTTTGTCTTTTGTTCGTTGTCTGCTGCTTTAAGTACTTTTTAAATTTGGATGAATTCTGATTTGATGTCAATGTTTTTATCATTTATCAGTCATTTATAAACAAAAATGTTCTGTAAGTGATTTCAATGATATCGCTCTTTGTCATTATCATTATAGTTGTGGTGTGGTCACCATTCTTATGTAATTAGAACGATTCTTGAAACTTTATAGTCATAGTTATTATCCTTAATACTAAAGTTCTCCATCTTGGCACATGAACACTGCTCTGAGGGACAATCATGGATAGAGTGCTCAATTGGGGAGCTCTGAGACTTCTGACTAACATTTCAACAGAATTTAGCAAAAGTGATGAAAACAGTGAGGGTTTTTATAGTGGATAGGTGTGAGTGAGAGTCAGCAGAAGAAATGCTGGGAGATGCATGGAGGCTTGAGTTAATAAGTATAAATTCTTTAGGGAGCAATTAATACTCTGCTTTCCTAGATATGAGCTCACATTCTACAGTCTGTTCACCAGCTGTGCTCTAACCCCCCCCCCCCTCCAACCGAGCGTTTCAGTGTTTACTATTTAAGTGAGGAGCTCTCTTCCCAGAGGGACCACAGGGGTGGCAGAGAGGCAGTTATCCCACCCAGAAGGTGGTCAGTCAAAGTGTCTATCTTCGCCTACCACCATGGGTGTCCACACGGTATTTTCTCTCTCACTCTCTCTTTTTATAGGTCACAGTTCCTGACCAGCTTGATCCTAGTTCAGGCTGGTGCTCATCTATAGAAAAACATCTAGTAGCTATGCTGGAAAACTGCTTTACCTCCTGGACTTTATACAGCTGCAACAGATCTTCTGTCGGTCTTAATGGCACACAGTTGTGTCTATATGACTTCACATCAGAGACTTGAGCACAAAACTCCCACTAACTGGTATCTGGAGACTTGGACACACACAATAAGAAAACCTGCAAATCTAAGATGTGTGACAATCAGTGATGATGACAGAGAGCCCATAGGCAATTAAACCATCTCTTCAAGCAGCTGGACCTTAGAAAACACTAATGATTTCCCAACACTGTAAGGTTACGCTAAGCAAGTCTTGGTCTGACAACTTAAGCCATAGATCTAATCCTGCATTGTTTAAACACACGGGCAGGAATTTCAATAAATATTTCAGTCTTGAAAAAGAGATAGAGGAGATTACATTCATCTACACATGCACGGCCAGACAAGAAGACCCTCAAACACACAAATATACATCTGCAAAGACTCAAATTTGTTTTAGAGGTGAACTGAACATATGAAGTTAAGCATTAGCTGATACAGAATCAGTTCCTCCAACAATTCAGACAGCCAAATTGGTGCCAGATAAGTAGGAAATGGTGATAAAAATTTGACCTTTAACCTAACTGACCTGTGACCTTGAGGGCAGGGGTATGAACTTATCTAAGTTTAACATGATCAGGAGAATGTGTTGCAGTATTTTGCTCACTATATCCCATGATTACTCACCTCTTTGTCTCTTCCCATCAGAACATTGGCTGTCCAGAGGCCTAATTACTTATTCTTTTTTTAAGGTTTTTGTTAAAATATACTTAAGCACACATACAAACACACATCTCGTCGAAAGCTCCACTACTAATCGGTCAGTTACCAGAGAGACTTCGAACTGCCATATGGATAATTGGACAAAACGATTAGACAGACCTGGGAAAAGACAAAAAAGTGGAAGCTGGAGGGAAGGAAGAGAAGGGAGAGAAAATAAAATAAATATTCATCTTGTCCAAACAGAGGGAACGGGAGCTACAAGGTGATGTCATCACAGGTGTAAGGCAGGGTTACAACCACAGGCAGCCTTTTCACCTCTGCTGTCAGTATCTGTCACTCATTCATGTCAGTCAACCACCGTCTATCAAGTACAATGCAGGTGGTAAGACCACAAGATATTTTACATACAAAGATTTTTCAGATTAAGCACAGACAAAGAACATATTCAAATCCACTTTGAATTGCCAATGCACTGTGAAATTTGTTCTGAAAAACAAACACACACACACACACACACACACACACACACACACTATCATTCAAAAGCTTGTGGTAGGATAACCAGGGCTGCATTCATTTGAGCAAAAAATACAGTATAACCAGTAATGTTGTGAAATATCATGAACAATTTAAAATACCAGTTTCCATTGAATATATTATAAAAAATATTTTTTTTCCTGTAATGGTAAAGCTGAATTTTCAGCAGCCATTTTTCCAGCATTCAGAATCACATGATTTCCTGGATATGTCACATGAAATCACTTTAATATGCTGATTTTGTGCACAAGAATCATTTCTTCTTATTATAAATATTTAAAACAGTTGTGCTGCTTAATATTTTTGTGGAAACAGTGATACTTTTTTCAGGACTTTTCAAGCAATCTCAATGAGAATTTTCAATGACAAAAATTAGAGACTGCCTTTGTATACACCTTAACATGGCTGAGCTCATCATGGCATCTGGGTTTACCTTTAGACTTACATATATTCCAATCCACACAGGTTAACTGTGGCAATATGCGGGATTCAAGAAACTTGGCTCAGTTCTTCTCTGATGAGACAACATCACATAAAAAAGTGCGAAAGTGTTGCTAGCGTGTGCCCCTAAGCAGTAGGTGCTGCTTTCATCTCTGGAGTGTGGCCCATTTAATGTTTCCACAAAACTTTCATTTAGCATGATAGCTTCCAGACTCACTGCGTTTAGTGTGACATGTCGGATATAGTAATGTTTACACAATGACTCGTCTCCCTGGCCTCTCTTTCTGCCTCTCTCTCTGCACCCTCCTCCAGTCACCAAGATGGATGGATTTACTTTAGTCCTTCAACCTCTGGGGTTTGGGAACAACCTCAGAATGACCTCTTTGAGAGAGAGGGACAAATTGAGAGAGAGTGTGAGAGTGTAGGAGTGCAGTCATGGCTGTGTTATGACTACAGGCAGGACGGACTGAGATGATGGATAGCATTAAACGAGTGTCTGACTTCCAATTCATCACCAGTTCCAAGGCATCGCCACCTCTCCTCCCAGCACCGCTAGTGTGCGGCTCTACATAAAGCTGTGTTTTAAAACACATTCTCGTTCCCCACTTATAGCAAGTCTACTGGAAAAAACAATAATCATATGGTCATACAACGATGCTTACTCATACATTAGGACAACCACAAACACACACTCATGCATCACTGGGCAGGCTCTAAGAGTGGGTGGTGCTATTGTTTGCTGGCCTTGAGCAGTAAATCAGGATGATGCCCATGGTGTGTTAACCTCTGCGTGTTTGTGTGTCAGGGGATGAGACATCACTGCAGACTACAAATGCAGTGTGCTGTGAATTATAGCCCATCTCTCATCAAACACACTTTCACAGAGCCATAAATTACAGCCCGTCTCAATACAAACCATAAAGACATGTCGGGTTGAGATGCAGATAAACTTCTAGTTCAGCATGAGGAAGCCTAGTCAAGCTGACTGAGAACAAATAATCAGTTAGCTCCCCAAAAACAGACAGACAGATGGTCTTCATTGATCCTCAGAGGAAAAATAAAGAAAACAGGAAGCTTTGACTTCATCAAACATTCATTCCAAATGGTTAATCAACATAGAACAAGACAACACAAATAGACAGCCCGAGAGATGACATACATTATCGACTAAAGATGAGATGTTAAAGCAATGAGAGTGGCTTTTACCAGACCAGCAGTGTAAACATCTTTGTCGATCATAATAAAAGCAATCCTCGTTTGTCACGCTTGTAAAGAGGAGCTCATTTGCAGTGTAGACTTTTGGCTAACGAAATGGCCCAAAATCATTACAAGAACACAACTTTCTGAACTATATAATTAAACAATTTCTACCATAAGAACCATTTTTAAGGCTTCTGGTGTCAACCGCTTTCAGTCATTTTAGCTGTACGAACATTATCCATTATTAGTCCATTATGATGGCTGATATTGCAAACTGGCTATTGTACCATATCATTTTAATTAAAACCATAAACATAAACACTGGTTTGTAGCACAAATGGTTTTACAGTTTACTGCACTTTGTTTTTCTAGTTATTTATCAACAGCATTATGAATCTGAAGTCTCGCACATTCACAGGAAATAGCATGCTTTATGAAATTAAAAAAAAATAAATAAAAAAACTGCCTTTCATGCCAGTGCAAAGCACATGAAAACTGGTATGCAAACATTAATACTAACACACATACTCCTGAAGCTTCAGACATTTGTGAAACTACAGCACTCGGCAAGTGCTCCGCTATCTCAAGAGCTCTCCACATCCATCCATCCAGCTCTTAACAACTCTCATCTGCCTCAAACTTCATCTCTCTGCCTCTTCTTTCCTTCTCTTCATCCTATATTCCCCTCTTTTTCAATCTCTCGACAATGTCATCGTCGGAGAAATTACACCTTTCATAGCCTCACCGGAGTCCTGCTCTTCAGATGAGTGCTCAGCGGCCTGCATGCTTGTATGTGCCATTGGTTGAGTCTGTCTCAGCTGTATATGCAGTACTCTTTCACATATTACTGTAAGAGATAACTGGCCAGGTTGTTATTTTTATGTACAAGCAACCAAACTACGTACTAAACATTCATAAATATTACATTGTGCATTAGACGTGCACCACAGCAAACATTTTGTGACTGGTGGTAGCTAGATTTTATTCAGTGCATGACCAGGCATAAATAAAACACAGCCCTCACAAAATGGCTACCTTCTATGTCTTATGAATGATGCTAGAAATGAAAAAAAAATCCATTACTGGGAATTATTGCCAAACAAATCAAAAACAATCTGTTTAGCGACCTGGGACCCCTTTGTGGTGCTCTTAACTGGGACACTGACAGCACTGACATTGAGAGAACGAGAGAGAGAGAGAGAGTGTGTGCGTGAATTATCGTCCAAGTCCAAATGTGGCCAATACAATGTCAGACTCAATTTATGCTCTGCAACAAACATATCAGTCCTTTACAGTGTAAAATTAATTACTTCATAATAGGGATTCCCATAATCGATCGTCGTTTAAATTAACAATCAATTAATAGGTTAATCATTAACCTTAACCTCTTAAATCCAAAGCGGGAGCAGCTACTAAGTTATCATGCTACTTAACCACTTGCTTAACCAACATAAAGTAGGTGTCGTTTTAAAGCTTAGAAGATTGGCTTTAGAGTGAATATGTTCTTATGTTCAGTAAAATCTCTTGTTTAGAGGGTTTTTTGGAACCTTGGTTAATTATGTTTCAAAATAAACAGCAAGCCTACCTAATCCATTGCATGGCTTGAAGACATTAATAGATTTAGAATACATAATTCCTTGTGTGTCTGCTGCACATGTTTTGTGCATGAGCTGCACTCACCTCAAAACTATCCGTTCTAACGATGACCTTGCTTATTCAACCATCTGTAAGTTAACAATTATATTATTATATTATATGGACTTGTATGAAAAAGTATGTTTGCACACAGCTTGGTCCCACTTTGAACAGCATGGAGGGAACAATGTAAGTGCAAAAGACATCTTATTATTCAAATATACATAGATACTGCTATGGAGTGTCTCTAAATCTCAGTAGTTAGCTGGTCACAGTTTATTTGAAAGACCTTCGTACGGCTGTTCTCACTCTAACTTGATCAAAAATCAAGGAAAAGGCTTCTTAGAAGCGCAAGACGCGGGTGATGAATACACTAATTGAGGCAGGCCGGTTGGCAGCCACCTGCAGGCTATGTGAGAGAGACAGTAATTAAGTCGAACATTTAATGATTCTGCTTAATAGGAGTGAGAGATGGAGCAATGAGGAGAGAAAAAAAAAAGAAAACAAGCAACAATTACACAAAACATCAGGAGGGAGAGAAGAAAAGAGGGTCTAATTTGCCAAAAGAACATGTTCAGTGGGAATCTACGTAAACAGACTGATCAAACAGGTTGACATGCACAAGAAACTTCCTGTTTGCCACACAAACATAAATTAAGCAGAACAAGATCAACTCTGAGATATCTTGTCAGGGCCATGATCTAGCAGTTAGCATATGTCAAGTCTGATGCTCCATGCAAGTTCGAATCTAACTCATTTCTTGAACCTTTCTACCTCCAACAACTTTTTATTACTTCCGCTCTTCCCTCTGCAATGCTCCAAATTGCCTACATAGCGATAAATTATCTAAGCTCTTGTTGAGTTTGATCTATATATTTCCCCTAAGAGGTGTGAAAAACACAACAGCGAGCCTCTCGTTCTAGGCTCCAGGCAAATATTGACATCTTTTCTGTTGCCTGTCTCTCTGCTCAGCTCTGTGTTCTCTTTCTTCTTTTGTTTATGAGGGTTAAGAGTCTGAGTGACAGGTGATCCTCTGTAACAGAGAGCGGCCTCCAGTGTACACTCACCGTCTAAAGCCCTCCAATAAAAATACCAGTTCATTTGCACCTGTGCTTTGGAGGACGATCCTCTTTTCTCCATCCCTCTTGCCAACGGAAAGATTTGCATATGGCAAGGAGAGAAGAGGACAAGGGGATGTGAAGGAGAGAGAGTAAAGAGGAAGAAAAGACACACATTTAAATGGAAATAGAGTCTGAAGGGAGACGAAGTGGCCTGGCAGTCAGTGAGAAGAGAAAGCATATTTGTGTACTGTTTCCCAAGCGCCAGCTTTTCAGAAGCAGAGGAGGCGGGCATGTGTTAGTTTAAGGCGCATAAAGGGAGTTTTAATCCTTTCAGAGGGGTCGTAATGGCCACGGAGAGGCGTCTCCAGGAGGGAAAGCCTTTCCGAAAAAAGGGTTGCCATTCAGCACCCCTCTGAACCACACAAATCAAACCTCTAAAGGCCTTCAAAGAACAGAATGTGGGAAATGTGTTTGGGGTCCCGAGGGAGTGAAGCAAGGGGGAAAAGGAGGAAAAAGGCTTGTCGGCATCAATCAGTCGCTCTCTCTCACGTCCTCCCGGGGGTCAGATCTCTTTCCAGCCTCCGTCGCCCCCTCCCCACCCCACCCATCATGCTCTCCATCCTGGTAACGCACCATTACAGAGGAATGTGGATTCACAAGGCTGGACTCCATTATGTTGGCCTGCCCGGGGTTTGTAAAATGGGGGAGCTCAAATTCCAAAGGCTTTAAGAGCAAATTAGCAGTGTGCTGATGGGCTCCCGCTGTCTAAAGACACTGAGGTTTTAAAAGCAACTCAACTGACTCCCCTTTCAATGCCTCAGATCCTTTGACTTGCGCGTTCTTACCGCAGTCTCAACACGAACAAACTTCCTACGCACATGGCGGGACGTTTACATGCACACAAAGAACAGACGGTGCGCACATCACAGCTCCTCACTGTATAAACACACAGTGTGCTTTTAAAATAGACACGGCAAACAATATCACACACGCGGAGTATCAGATCAGCAGGGTAGAATTGCTTCTTCTACTACCGTCTGTGCCGCAGATCCAGCACCTTTATTTAGCATTTCACAACTAATCAATTTCCATAACAGAAGCCAGACGCCACTGCACATGGGACCCAGTGTGTGGCGTTTACACATGCTGCGCGCCTGAAATGGATTTTCTCATTCATCACTCAGCAGCACATTGGGATCTGTTTAACAGAGTGGCTCAGATGGATTTCTCCCAGCCCATACGCTGTGAGAAAGCACGGATACAACACACTGTGTCTGTCAATGGAATCGCAGTCAGCCTTGAGGAAATGCGTTATTTCCCATGCCGCCCCAGAAAGCAAAACACATTAGACGTAATCTGAATGTGATATTGGTAAATAAGGTTGTCTAGAATAATGTGACAGATTCTAGTTTGTCTTGTAAAGCATCAACAATTGCATGCTGATTCAGGTACACATATATTACTTTCATTATAAAACACCACATAGTACTCACATATTATAATGTTTATTATATTTATCTTATAATATAAAAATTGAATTTTTAATTTTACAGAAAACAATGATCATGTAGAATATGTGTCTCCATAGCCCAGACTTAATCTGTCAACAGCGATTTCACTACTGTATAACTGTGATTTACACAAGTAATAACAAGCATATGCAGTATGGAATTAAGAAAGACCACCATACCTTTAACTGCAGCTGTGCTGAAGAGTTTCTCTGAGCTGGCATCTGAGCCCTGAGAGAGAGAGGGAGAGAGAGAGAGAGCGATAAAGAGCGAGTCAGTACATCTGCTTCAGAACTAAGCAGGTGGGCTTCATCATCAAAGGTAGCGCGCGGCACTAATGAGCGCAATAATTCTGTCACTTCCCAGAGCGGCCACTGGATGGCACTGTGGCTCCATGCGCGAAACGACGCGCTGCACTTGAAACGGGTTGAACGCATTAACATTGCTGTTATTGTGCAAACATCCAGCGTTGCAATTTACACAGCATTTAGGTAATGAACGCCTATTTAAGTGACAATGTGGTGTCAAAGGGGCATCGGCTAATTCAATTGGCTCAACAGCAACAAAGATAAAAAACCATTGCAGTCCATCCATTAGCATCTGACCTGGCTCTCCACTCAGTCATTCGCGAGGAAAACAACACAACCAGCTATGTGCGCTTTTTAACAATTTTGCAATTACCAACACAATGACAAACAGAAAACCTTTTGCGTTGAACTTGTAAAGGTGTATCTTGTACGTCTTTCTTTGGATACACAAAAATATGTTCTCGAAAAAACAGCTCATTTGAAGGCAATTATTCTGACAGGTTTAGCAACACTATATCCCCATATCCAGCTCGAGGCAAAAACGATACTGACAAGGTAAGACAACCATGCCAAATATCTGCACATTTTAAATACATTTAAAATGAAAATGTTACGGTCATTTAAAGATCGAAAATTGTCTACAACAATGATACTAATTATAATAACGTGATATGCATCCTTGAACACATGACGTCAAGAGATTTCCACATAACGATGCGTTCGCGTGACCGCTTTATTCAAACCACAACCGAAAAACATCTGGCAACATTCACTGCAGAGATTTCAACTACAATTATCCACGACCGACGACAAGAAAACAGCGCTCCAAATCCTCCAGCGATCGAGTAATCCTTGAAAATGCTTTAAAATGTCCCTAAAACGTCGAATGACAGAGTTGTGATCGAAATGTGAACTAAAAATCCATTTTTTGAGGGTTTATGAAGGTGCGGTGTACCTTTTGATGTGGCGAGGTCGGCACGGAGGAAAACAAGTCAAGAAATCACTTTTAGTAGCTTTAGTAAATGCGCCGTTTCACATTCTGCTTGTCAAACAATGTAATCCATAAACAGGCGGCGAATTCCTCTCGCTCCCTTTGAGAGAATGACAGCCATGCAAAATAAGAAGCCTTTTCCCAGGAAAGAAGAAGAAAAACATCCAGAGCTCAAAGCGAGAGAGGCTCTCGGACAAAGGCAGCCATGTGTCTGGTACCCAAGAGCGCAGAGAAGTGGAGAAATCCTCCTGTTCGCCCCCTTCGCGCGAATTGGCCGTTTGAAATCCTCGCCAACCGTCGCTCAACGGAAGCTGCCGCTTGTGTTATGGGCTTTTGTGTCAGGGGCGCGCTCGGTGACAAACCATCCGCGCGCCTCTCTCCCGTGCGCTCGTGCAGAGCTAGAAAATCCAACAAAGGTGCAGTGTTTTCCTCCTATAGACAGATTGGGTGGAGTTAAACCGCACTAAAAACCCCGACCTCCGCTTCCTTTCCTCGAAATCGTCGCTAGTTTCAAGCTCGTGTCCCGTCGCTGGCTCCCGTTCCTCGCGCAAGTGCTGCCTGTATCCACACAAACTCTCTCATTCACCCACAGCGCGACCGGGTCCTCCCACTTCCTGATTCTAACCTGACTTCATTCAGCTCCTACCCCCTGCTTCTTTCTGCCTCACACACACGGAGCGTGCTTCCTCCGCTCAGCTTCACCGGACAGACGGTGCGTGAGTGCGCGCGCGCGCGCGTGTGTGTGTGTGTGTGCACGGTGCTCAATGAGAGGTACTGGCAGCGGAGTCCTAAAAGAGTGCAAACAGGAGCAGGAGGAGGAGGGAACTGGGATAGAATGATATTCTTTCACTCTCTGGCCGAAGTGAGATGATGTCAGCTGCTAATGAATTTCCCAGTAGGGTGCAGCTACTGTGAAGGGGAGGGAGACAGAGACTCTCTTCATGAGCCGCAAACACCTCTCTGGTTCCCTGAGCCACAGCCTTCCTTCACTGGGGTTAAAGTCACCCAGGCTGATCCAGAACAGCACTGTTTTTTCTGCTGAATAATTAGCAGGGGGCAAAGACGTGTAAATTTACAGCTCTTCACAAGTATAGTATTGTAACTATGCAGCCTATTAAGGCACGCTCAAATTTGCTGCAATTTCTCTGCATGGGAAAAAGGTCCATTGACCATTATCTAATAGTGTGGCGATGCACCCAGCAGTCACTTTCAAACCAAGCAGCATTCTGGTGGTCAACGTGGTGAGTTTCAGAAAAAAAAACAACAACTTTCCCCTTATGTGAAATTCCAGATTACATGGATTCTTGTTGAAATGGCAGAATTTTGCCAAGCAAAATGACAGGATGGCAAGCTTCAAAGCAAGTTGTTGGGACTAAAATGGAGGGATATTTAACACCAGGAAAAAGAATGAAAGACTGAGCTGATCAACCACGTCTGTGGCAATTATACGCTAAGACCGGTCCTAATTGTGTTTCCAAACCGTGGTGTAATATTAACCTCCTTCCCTCAGGGTTTGAGGAAAAGCCTGAAGATCTAATTCCACTAAACTCCGTCCATGGCCACTCAAACCCAAACAATCCAGCAATCTTCAGATAAAGCCGGACATTCCTGGAAAATCTCCTTAATCTGACTGATTTAGGGTCCCGTGGCTTAGCAAACCAGTATTAACCCTCTGCACTGAGGGTCAATGGATTAACAAGGGACTCACATTGCAGTGACCTCTGACCTTGACTGCCCCCAACAGAGTAAGAGAATGAGTTAGCTTATTGGTGGATGTTTATTCTTCCTTCTCTATATCTCTCACCCCTTCTCCTTTGAGCCAGGGGAAAAAAGTAGCTGCATGCTCCATCAATATAAGACCACACTCAACCTCCAACATCTGCCTCAACCAAACAACAGACATGAGCACATTTTTCTCTGTGTGAATTAAAAGTTCAACATGTGTAATCTATCGTGACAAGAATATTTCTGGAAAAGTACAGCTTTACTTTTAACTTTGAATAATAAAAAATGCATTAGAATTAATTTTATTTATTGCAAAATAAGACAATATAAATAAGTCAAAATAAATAAAAAAAATATTAATATATTAAATTATTAAAACAATATCTCAGAATTGCAAAAAAAATTAAATGTAAAATTATTTTTAAAATATTACGATTATTTTAAAATGATTATTAATAACATTATTATATATAGTTTTTTTGTCATCCTCACATTTATTCATCTTGGCTTCATATGGATGGACGGTAACAAAGAAATGAAATGCAGTACGTGATCCCTGAGAGAGAAAACAGGCAGTGCCACTCAAAATTAATTAATACACTTTAAAATACTTCCTCTCACACATTTTTGCACTCTGCTAATTTCTGTTTCACAACAAGACTAAGGGTAATCTAGGTTTAGCCCAACAGACTTTAAGAATACAGAGGCAGCTGAAGCTCATTAGGCCTATCAGACTATAAATGAGCAAAGTGCAGTCTGTGGAGGACAGGTTTAGTGCTCCTTAGGGGCCCCCTGGTCCCAGTCCCAGGATCAGGTGGTCAGCAGGGCCACTATTGAACACCCCTTGAGAGTTTCAAGGAAACATCATTGGTAATTAACCATACAAAGTGCAGTTATGGATATTTATTCAAGCAATGATTTGTACTGACCCTTTTAAGAACTTTAAGTGCAGTTGCAACCAATATGCCAGTACAAAATTTAAATTTCATTCAAAATGTAAACAGATCCGAGTATCATATTATTCTTTTTTTTTTTTTTTAAATTGAGGTTCACATTTACTTCATAATAATATTATGCTTGTAATTTTTTTCTTAACCGTATGGTATATTTTTATTTGGAAGTAACCGTGGCAAAATTGGTTTCGCTATAAAAAAGGGCTCTTTTTCATCTATATTTGATTAAATAGATATGATTACATTATGATTACATATATAGAGCATGTCAGGGTTTGGATGAGGTGCAGCAAAGCAGGCTTCATCCCCAAAATCAGAGCTCGCTTTCCTAAATGCCTATCATCAGATTTGAGCGAAACCTCAAGCCTGTGATTACTGCTCTCCGCTCCACAATCAACGTCCGGATCTCTCAGCGCAGATTATTTTTAATTTAAATGAAACACTGACAGACTACAGAAAGCAGGGAGAGAAACAGAGAGAGAGAGAGAGAGAGAGAGAGAGAGAGAGAGAGAGAGAGAGAGAGAGAGAGAGAGAGAGAGAGAGAGAGAGAGAGAGAGACAGAGAGAGAGAGACAGACAGAGAGAGAAAAGAAAGAAATGGTAGGAAATGCGATGAGAGAACATGTCGCAGAGTTGCCAAGAAACTAATTTAAAGTGGCAGTGGGGTATGGAAAAGCACTTGGTGAAGCTTGCCAGAAAAGTGGAATATGAGATCAAACATTAATATCGAGAGTTATGCTATGTACGCCAGTAATTGCTGTCTGTGCCTGTAAAATTCTGCCTATAGACCATAAGCCCTTTCTACTGTCGTTTTGTCATATTTTATTCCTTTTTCTGGCCTTGATCCTCTGCTTCAAAGTAACCAGAGCTGCATTTTGCCTTTCTCCTTTATCCCTCCCTCCCATTCCCTTTCCTGCTTTCTTTCCCACTCAAAACGCATGGTTTAATTTCATAGGAACTCTGTGCTAGATTGCAATCACAGGAGATCGGCACTCCGTTATGGTCTCTACAGCTATTACGGAAGCAATCTCTCATTCTCATTCTCTCTCGTTCCCTTTTAAAATATTGCCCTGCATAAGTGTAACCTGAGGGGACAGGACATAATGTGTTAAATAGGGTAGCTCTGACTGGCCCTTGTCTGTAATCTCCTCTCTTGTATTCTCTCTGAGGTCTATTCAGCCAGGGCCTTTGAGAGACACTCAAAAGAAAGGTCCATTTCTAGTGACACTTAAAACTTCGCCAGTCAGGAGGGAACATTGACCAGCTCATCTGGGAGGCCTTCGGGATGGTATTAGTGGTGTGTAAAACACCAGATCAACAATGCTAGAGCAGAGGAGGGGAGAGTATTTTCACAAGACAAAAGAGCTGCAGACACAGATGCAAAGATGGAGTGATCTGCTTTCCTCTGTTCTTTTCCACAAACATAAACGCAGAGTGATACGGCTCCTCCGGTTCCAGCCGCAGTCTGCAATCTGCTAAGCGCGGCACTGTTCACAAGAGGAAATAATGGGACAGTGTATGTACAGGTATGTGTGTTGTATTGGAACAGCAACACCTTTTGTTGGCTTTGGAGTGAACATAAACCCCTCAACAAATTTATACCAAACAGTTTGGTTTGCACATTGGAGTCATTGCCTAGCAGGGAAACGCACATGCTAAAACATGCAGCTGTAACCACTATAGCATATATTTACATACATTTACATTAATGTTGACACATCTTTCAGGTTAATAAACATTAATTACACGACAACAACAAAAATCAATACAATTCTATTTTGTATTTTGTAATGAATGTTCTTTTTATTAAAAGAAAGTATCAAGTGCATAATAGGCCAATCATAGCGTGATGGATGCATTGCCTCTTTTCACCTGACTTTCCCCCATTCGTTCTCAGTTACCCCCAACCAAACCCTCAACATGCTTTATTGGATTTAGAGAGACACTGCCTCAATCAATTTTACAAGGTGTTTGAACACCGATGTGTATCCGCAGTGTGTGAGAGCAACCAGCCTACAATGATAAAAAAAAATCCACTCACTATTTTTTTTTTTACAATTCCCAAAAATCAAAAGCAGTCTCTTCAAATGAGCTGATTCAGATTTCCCCCTGCAATGACCTCATCGTTGGAAGAAGCCCCGCCCTCAAAACCAGTGAAGATCAACCCTATTATCATAGACACAGCCCTGAGTGAGAGGCACACAGTCCACCGTTTCTCTATCCTCACTGTAGCATCCGGAATAGTACAATCTCTGCAAGGTATTAAAAGTGTTGTGTTTTGGGATGATCCAATGCCGATAAGAGTTTCCAATGAATCCCGCCATCGGAGTCATTGAGGACTTTGTGGTTAAATTTAAGGAAATGTGAAAAATATCGGTACATTATACATTTATACATTTCTGCCAATCATTTTGCTTCACAACAAGGATCCTTACAATGGTGGATTTCAGGATTTTCACGAAGGTTAATTCTAAAATATACGGGGCTGAACACAGCTACTTACAGTTTCTGACATTTTCAGTGTGTGAGATTGTCCTGTTTTGTTGTTGCTGTTATGAGCTCTTGAAGCTCAAGCTCATTTGCATGACACACAAAAATCACATATAAACTCTGGGGATATGTTTTACATCTTGAAAAAAAGGGGCATAATAAGTCTCCTTTAACAGGTGCCGTTATTGGGCAGTGTCACTTACTGTATGAAAACCGAGTGATTTAAACACTTTTTAATGTCATGTTTCATAATATTTGCAATGTATTATTTGTGTATTGTGGATTATTTTCTCATTGAATTATTTTGACGAGGAGCTTGCCTCCCTTGCCTCCTTGGAGGAAAAACCCCTGCACTATAGACTTCAAGGAGGTTGAGTCTTTTGACTTTGACTTTTTATTTTTGAGCGAAGTATCACTTTAAGACAAGTGGAAAAAGAGCAAACGGAACTTTGAAATCGAAGTCAACAAAACAGCTGAACCTTGAGCCGCGCACACACACCAACCCTAAACGCAAACTCCAGATAATCTTCCATCTCTCGCTCCCTGTTTACAGGCAGTGGTACAACACTTTTTGCTGCTGAGACTTATCTGTGTGAGACCGCTCAAAGCAGCCTATGACAGCTCCTCTAATCTCCCTCCTCCCCAAACACAGCGCGCTGACAGCCGCTCTCTCTTCCTTCCTCAGATTCCCTACCATACATATATTAATCTGTCATTCACACAGCACATAACAGCAAGGGGAAGATGTACACACACACACACACACACACCCTGCAGTAACACATAAATAAGTGATGTGCAACACAAATTCACACACTGACATTACATGTAAACTTTCAATACACTCATTCAGTGATTTTTTAAAAATATACTGACAATTGGACGCATCAAGAGAATGGAAAAAGTTAGATAACGCATATGTGAGCACGAAGAAAAAGGGGGAGGCGGGAGTGGGAGTTGTCCATCAGTTCCACCGAGACATTAGGAATTTTAAAAGCAAGCTGTCTATTCAGACTAAATTATCTTCGGCTTCCGCGCTTTGTGATATGAAGCTCACATCGTGTATCGTTTCACACAGGTCCAGGAAACGCACGCACTCAGCTTACCCAGCGGGGAAAAAAAGAGAGAGTGAGTTTGTAACTGAAGTATTATCAGTTTGTCTAGATACTATCTCCCTCAGTCAAAAGGCGGTTTAGAGCAGGCAAATGGTATGCGCAGTTCAATGTTCAACATTATCTCCATCTGGAAGCCCGTAATGACACGGGCCAGAGTCGAGCGAGTTGGCTGATAAGCACCGGTGCAGGTCTAGCCGCTCTCTCGCTCTTTTAAAACAAACTGGACAGGAAAATTTATCCTTCCTGTCTCAAATGCTCCGGTTACGCCCTTAATATGTTTTCGTCTGTCGTTCGCTCAACATATTTTCAGTGGGAAGGAAAGGAGAGAAAAGCAGAGGGCCCTTTTGGTCCAAATTACAGGCATGACTGAGAGCACAGGTCACTGCGCCAAGAGTCATTTCAGAGCAGTCAGTCACTCTGTGTGCTGTAGTCACACAAAACAGCCATAAAATTCAGCAGAAAAACCAATACATGCATGAATCCAAAAAATAATAATAGTGTTTAAACACATCTAGGATTTATTCATTCAAATAAACCTGTACCAGATGGATATTATTTAGTTAGATATAGCTTGAAAGTAATAACGCACATGGAAACGCACATAAGCGTCTTTATGAGAACAGTATGTCATTATGTACGCAATGTTAAAAATCGAATTCTTCCCCGGTATCATAAGTGTGTAACTGTTCAGAGCTAAAAAGAGTGAAACAACCACACTAATCTGGTTTGCGGCCATTTTGCTCCAGGTTTATGAAGATCCTTATTAATATCCATGCCTAATGGTGACTCAAACTGGCTAGTAAAAAGAGTGAAATTATGTTCGGTTTCAGTAAGTTTTTTTCCGAAGAAATAATCCTTTTAATGAACAAGGATATATTAAGTCTATCAAAATTGACATTAAAGACAGGTATAATGTTACAAAAGATTTATAGAAATGCTATTCATCAAAGAATAATGAAAAAAGTGTCTCAGTTTTCACAAAACATTAATCAGCACAACCGTTTTCCATATAGATAATAAGAAGAAATGTCTCTTGAGCAGCAAATCGGCATATTAGAATGACACTGAAGACTGGAGTAATGGCTGCTGAAAATTCAGCTTTGCCGCCACAGGAATAAGTTACATTTTAAAATATATCAAAAGAGAAAACAGTTCTTTTAAATTGTAACTATTACTGTTTTTGCAAAATTTTTGATCAAATAAATGCAGCCTCGGTAAACATAAGCATTTAAAAATCTTAACAACCGCAAACTTTTGAAAAGGTAGTGTAAAAGAAGACTTCCCAACATGGCTTTTGTTTGATAGTGAGATGAGGTCCGCCCATATTATACTGCTTTTTGAATGAATGGAATACAGGGAGAGATGTACAGAGTGCAGGGCAGAGATGGAGAGAGAGAAAGCAAAATAAAGGGATTACGAGAGACAGACAGACACAGAGGGAGGGCGAGCGAGACAGAGAATCCCGCTGTGACTTTAAGGTGAATCACGGCAGGAAATAACCAGGAAACGTGGCATCAAAATCTGTCTGACCTGCCATAGATCGCTGGGGCCCGAAGCCCTCTGGATGACAGCAGAAACATGCGGGCAGTGGGGGGAGGACTAGGTCTCTCAAACACCCTGTCAGGACCTCTCTGTCAGCCCCAGTGCGCAGGGAGACGGCTCGCCCCCACCCTCGGCCCGCCTCGGCCGACTCACTCCAGGCTTCATTGGGCTGAAATGCTACATAGTGGGCGTCTGATGACTGGCTCTCTGGGGATCAGAGATGGCCTCAAGACTTCAAACACCAGCAAGCTGACAGGCAGCGAGGGAGGTCTCTCTCTCTCGACTCCCTAACTGCATCTCACCCCATGCCCCCACCAGCCCTGGAGGGGTTTCTAATTGCGTTTCACAGGGAGAGCTGAGCTAAATAAGGTCCTTGTTCTCTCTCTGGCTGCCACCCTGCTGGGGGGCAGAGACACAGAGAGATGGAGAGGAGGATGGGAGGAGGTGTGCCTCCCCTGTGTGACAGAAAGCTTTAACATGTCAGAAATCTTATGTGAGAGAAAGATAGAGAGCTTCGATTTCCCTGCAGGTAACAGAAGAACACGGCAGAACGAACGAGAGGAATGATGGGGGAGACTGAACAATGGAATCATCTCTACAGCGCTCATAACCCTTTGGTCGACACAAATGCTTGCGTGCGAGTGTGTAATGAAACAAGGCGATGAAGATGAACCGAAGGCAATGGCTAACAAGGATCTACTTTGAAGCTGTCTGGATTTAAATATTTCATGCTCGTCTCTGGCCCCTCCCCCCGAGAGCTTCAGCCATGTTTGTGGCAACTGTGGCCTTTCATTAGCTCCCCTTCAAAGCGGGCCAGCGGTGGCAAATCACAGTCCTCGCCTGCAATCTGCGCTAGCCTTATCTGTGACAGCATCTCATTAACTACACATGGCAATTAAAACAATTACTGATAAGAGAGGTGTATCAGAGTAACCGCAAACACACAACAGATACGAGATGTCTGCAATGATTAACACACGTCGTTATCAGGAAGAGCGCTAATCGCTGTCTTATCTCGAGTGTGCCGAGCTGCCTACACAAGCGGAGACTGACAATGTGATACAACATATCACAATCTATTAGGAAAGGTGGATTACTCATTCTGCAAAAACAGCTAAAGTTTGAGATTTTCCTTCCAGTGGGTTAGTTAAGTTATCTCAGGACTTTAAACGTTAGATTTTCTGCTCTAGGCTGTACAAAAATAATGTAAAGGATGTTTACTGAAGCAGTAAGGGACATGATAAGAGGCATTACAGTGATTTTACCATAGTGAAGGGGTTTATTACCAAAGCTTTATATAACAAACTCTTTTCAAAAAATTAAATAAGTACATTTATCTACTGGTGCAATTACTGATCAATAAAGTGGTAAAATAAAGTTAGTTTAGTTAGATTAGTGAGATATTACAATTTAAAATGAAGAAACATTTATTATTATTATCACAGTTGAAAGCAGTTGTGCGGCTTAACTTTTTTTTGAATGTTATGGAACATATTCTATTTTATATAAACAGGCATACTTTTTTTAAAGGATTCTTTGAAGAATAGAAATTTCAAATAGAATGTTTATTTTAAGTAGAAACCATTTTGTAAAAAATATATTGCCCACCTCTTTTGATCAATTTAACGCATTCTTACTGAATAAAAATCTTAATTTCTTTACTGAATGCAAACTTTTGAACAGTAGTACACACATACACACACACACACACACACACACACACACACGCACTAGTACTATGCCATCCACCTTGCTCTCTGTAAATCATAACTGGCCATTAAAACAAAAGCAAATTAGTCAACCACTATAACACAGGGTTTGAATGTGGCTCAACCAATCAGATATTACAGCCAGAACTGTTAAAGTTGTGTTCAAAAGCATTAGAACCATTATATCATGTTGAATCTCCTCTAAATGAGCCCATTCAGAGTGTATGTTTGCATGTTTACGCACAATCTCCTGTGTGGCCTGATTTGTAGAGTAGATTTCCAGGTAGTGGCAATGCATATCTGTGTGTGTTGTGTTATAAGGGCCGCCTGTCTAGCTGTAATAGAGATGCCTTTGAGAGGGCCTGTACTGAACCCGCGTCGAGTCGGCGGAGGAATTCCTCTCATTCTCGGCACACTTACATCCCAGACGAGCTAAATGTGGACTTTGTGAGGCCTCTGCCCCGAAAGGAGAGAAGTACACATTCACAGTAAGATGGAGTTATTCCACTTGACTCCACACACACGTGTACAGAATGTGCATACGGCGCAAAGTGAGCCTTGGGGTGTTGATTTGTTTTTATATAGATTTGCACAGCTTTGAATGGGTTTGAAAGAGTGTGAGCATGTGAAGTGAGTGTTAATATATGTACATGATGTGTGTGTAATTTCTATGTGTATGTAGGTAGAAACGTGTGAAGTAGCTGAGTTTCCTGTCAGGTTGTTTTGTGTGTGAATGTGTGTGAAAGCTGTCTTTGTCAGGGGAACAACTCAACAGTATAGATTTTTTCTGTTGGTCCGGTTGGACCATTACTTCAGATTATCTCTCAACATTTTCACTGGCGCTGCTATAAATAATTGTTTTTTTTTTAAATTAAATTTCATTAAAGCTTTCTTTATAACAACAAAAACTCAAAAATGACATGGTTTAATGACATTAGTGTAAATCCAGATGAATTGATATAAACCGATGAACATGGCCTTTTTTGCTGTGAAACATCAGACAGATGATAGATAGATAGATAGAGAGATAGATAGATGACAGACCGATGATAGATAGATAGATAGATAGATAGATAGATAGATAGATAGATAGATAGATAGATAGATAGATAGATAGATAGATAGATAGATAGATAGATAATGGACAGATGATAGATAGATAGATAGATAGATAGATAGATAGATAGATAGATAGATGATAGAAAGATAGATAGATGATAGACAGATGATATATATATATAGATAGATAGATAGATAGATAGATAGATAGATAGATAGATAGATGATAGATAGATAGATAGATAGATAGATAGATAGATAGATAGATAGATAGATGATAGACAGATGATATATATATATATATAGATAGATAGATAGATAGATAGATAGATGATAGACAGATGATATATATATATATATATATATATATATATATATATATATATATATATATATATATATATATAGATAGATAGATAGATAGATAGATAGATAGATAGATAGATAGATAGATAGATGGAGGGCAAATGGGGGCTGCGTTTGTGAGTCAATCATCATGTCATCCTGGTTTAGCTTGACCTCTGTTTAACAACACAAGACTGAAAAACACAAAAACAGAGTGAGAAAGACTGTAAGAGGATTTACTTATGATCACATTATCTACACACACTGACTTCCCTAAAGTCTCCCAGCACACACTGATCTAACTGAGTGAGGGAAAGATAATCTCTGGAGGAACACTGTAAACCCGAAATATCACACATGCAAGAGAGGACAACCGTTTCAGTTCGCTGATAAGGCGACATCCTAAAGCTTCAAGAAGCTATAGACCTCTGCGTCACTGCGACACCAAATGAAAAAAAAAAAAACCATGAACACATGCACAGAAAATTTTAAGTAAAACCTTAATGTCTGACTGCTCACACTACAAACCCTTCTAACAACACTTACAGCCAGATGGCGGCTCATAAAGCAAACATAATCTGTGCCAGAATAAAGCTCTACTTTTCCAGGTGCTGAGAGCGATCTCTATAGAGAGTTACAACCAAATGGCACCTCAAAACACGGGCCCTGAGGATATTTTAAAAAAGCAGGAGTGACATTCACACTTTGCGAGGTCTCAAAGGGTGAGACTGTTACAGTGATATCGAGAGAATTCAAACTACCAGAGTTCAGCTACTCTCAAACATTCAAACTCTGTTAATTAGTGGTGTTTGTTAATTAATACTTAAGCAGAGATGGGAATAGTAGAGGAATTCTAAAGTGAAAAGAGTTTTTGTTTTTGTTTCGATGAAAAGAACCGACTCATAAGAATCATTTGTTCAGGAATGAAACCGCACTGGCTGTTTATTTGATTCACAACAAAGAATCAGCTTATATGAGTCCATAATGGTGGTCTAATCCATTTTTCATTCTCTGATCTAAATCTGTAGTGTAACGTCAGCTTATAACAACAAAAATCAAACTTAATCAGTTACACTTGACTAAGCTTTAAAATGAAATACGATTTAATGATTTCATGGTCAAAAGACTGTCTAATAACAAACCTTAAAAAAGGTTATTCTCACATTTGTATAATGTAAATTGACTAATGTCATGTGATACACTTAGACAGAGCTTGATATTAACGCTTTACGGGGACAAGTGGATTTTTTGAAGGGGCAAGTGAAAGAATTTTTCTTGCCTGACCAGATGAATGATTAAAACTAAAAGAGAATTGAAACTGAAGAATTGAAGGATTTTTCTAATTTTATTATATTCAGTGTACACAATGACTGATAATTCTGGTAACAAGGTCACGCTGTTGAGTTGAGGCTCTCACTCCTGTCTCTTTGTGAAAGACTTTCGTGGAGAAACCAAAACAAATGAGAGTAACAGCATAAAGAAATTCATAGAGGGAACATACTGAGGTAAAAATTCAAAAAGTATTTATAACACACGGTATAGTTAAGGTAAGCAACATAAGATAACCAAGGGAGCTGTTTTGTGGAATATTATCACGACTGCAAATGTTACATCGATTTTATAGTGCAATAAACAAGTAGTTAATATTAAATCTATTACATTCTAGACACAATATTGACTGTTTTTGTTCTGTTTCACGAATGTGTGAAACAGAACAAAAACAGTCAATATTGTTCCAAACGAAGATCACAGCAGAATTACTGCACATTCACAAAGGAGCAGTGTTGTGATTTGTTACTGAATGATTCAGTATTTTGAGCGAATCAGAAGAATGAATGACTCAATGACTCACTCATTAAATTACTCGGTTTAGTTTCATGTTTAAAAGTGTTTTCCTCCAACATTTCTTCATCTCAAAAATTTGAAACAAATTTTATAACTTTGTTTAGTACAGCTGTAATTTTGTGTAAATTATTTCATTGATTGGTAAAAGCCCTATAGTGTCTTGTTACTGTAATTGAATATATTGATCAAATGTAACAATTTGACATAAAAGATGATGCACACCATGGGGTAAATATCAAAAATCTAGAACACAGAGGAGAATATTGCTTCAGAATACAAGTGAATGATCGATTTTACTTCCATAAGACGAGACTTAATGTTGGGTATACAAAATATACACATTAATATACAAAAATCACTCTTAATATCCAGAAAATAAACCCCCAAAACATTAAACTCTTTATGTTAGTTATGGGTCTAAGAGAGTCTTTCGTCTGACAATCGGACTACATAGGTTGAGATGTAAGTTTATGATTCAGCAAATAGAACTGACCAATAAAGGTCATTCATTCAGGAGTCAAGACTTTATTGCCCTCATTGTGTTATTAAATCACTAAAAATAAAACCTAAAAATCATGTTTTTAAAGAACATTGCTAGTCATTGACGGAATAATCACAATACACTTTTAATTGTTAACAGGCTAACTTAAGAATCATATTTCTGCTGCATATTACAAAAAAAAATGATAACACACACACACACACGTCTGTATTGCTATCTTAGTGAGGAAATTTCATAGACTTCCATTTATTTTATATCAGGTCAATGATATTTTCTATCACCTAACACAACCCCTACTCCTAAACCTACCCATCACAGAAACATGTGCAAAATATTAGATTTAAATGAAAACCTATTTTGGCTGATTTATAAGCCTTTTTATCTAGTGAGTACCAGTCACATGTCCTCACTTGTGGGTTGAGAAAGTATTTCACAGTATAAGTGAGGACATTTGGTCCCTACAAGTATAGCCAAAATGAGTACACACACACACACACACAAACACACACACACGCACGCACGCACGCACGCACGCACGCACACACACACACGCACACACGCACACACGCACGCACACACTTATATTCTCTTTTCTCTCTCTTACACACAGAGAGCCTCTGTCTGTTCTTCCCCAGCAGCACGGCTGTGTATCCTCACAGGCCCTGCAGTGGGAACTGTGGTGTCAAAACAACATTGTCATTTTTTTCCACACTTTTCCATGGTGTTGCTTTGTTCACTTGGCCGTGTCTGATTCCCCCCGCTCCTTTCCTGATGCATTTTTCAAAAGTTACGTGGCAAACATTGTGTTCCAACGCATCAAAAAGACTATTTAGAGCCCCCAGGATTAACAGCTCTTGTTAAATCGAAGGTTACACTTGGCACGACCATAAAAAATTGAGCAGCTAACTATATTAACCAGGCTGAGCGGCGTGAACTGCATTTAAAAGATAACACGGTTTCTTTTAGCATTACTAATTCATCTACAAGGCCTGCTGGTGAAATGCAAAAACAGTGGGATACAGAAGCTCACACAAATGGAGACATGAATTGAACATGTGTCTGTCTCACCCTCAGCCCTGAAACATTGATTTCTCCCCATGTGTCGATTCGTCTTCACTCACAAAACACTCAAAACAAACTCTCCCACCACGGAGAGTAATTACCCAATCACTGACTCTGAAACTGATAGAACAAATGGCGAACAAGTGTCTAAGGATGCTGGAAATCCACCTTTGCTGGATTATATTTGCACACAAACTACACATGAGTGCAGCAGGTGTGAGTGTTTTGGGAAATAACGTTGTTTACAACACTAGAGCAAATCCAGAGCATCTTCTACAAATGAAAAACTATAACCGACAGGTACAGGTTTCTAATGAAAAATCTTGCAGTCTTATTGTGGCTGATCTCATTGGCTAATGAAACTCAAGGGACTGCACTGGTATTTTGCTTTCCTCATGAGAAGTCTTTTTATTTGCATAATGCTTTTCACAATCTATGTTGTTTCAAAGGAGCTTTATAGAAAAGTCTGCCTTAAAGGGTCAAGAAAGTCTAAAACACATTTTTTGAGATGTTAACAGATATGTACAACTTATACATCAATGAAATGAGTTTTTTGTTTTGTTTTTTGGAGCCATTTCTTTCTTCTGGTTTAAAAAGCAATGTTGAACCAAAGTCCCGAAAAATGAGGTATATGCGTATTTGGTGATTGGCTGCTGTGACTGGAGAGTATGTGTCTATATCATCAGCTTCGGAGATTTTTTCCGCATTTATTCATAAGATTGACCTCTTTTAATCCATTCACTGCATTCACTTGCATATTATGCAAGATATTTTGTTACAGCAGAGAATTCAAATGTCACAAAAGACGCTGTTTGTTCCCTCTGCACGTTGAGTTTTCCATTGTTGTCCTTCAGACATGTTGTAAATGTATGCTTCTTTAGTAAAGTAAAAAAAAGTGTTGTTTGCATTTTGCCCACAATGCGGTCAAAGCTGAAGTTTGACTACCAATAAATGGAAAATATGACTAACAATATTTATTAGCAACACGCAGAGTGTTTTCTGTGCGGGACGCCGAGATTAGTTTAACAACATTCAACCCGGATGATCTGGATCGTGTTTTAAGTTTTTATGGACATATTTCATATACTCTAGTGCTACAAACATGAAGCAGCATGTATGCGCATATATTTCTTCATGTCATCTTCTTAAAAAATATATGTGCAAAAAAGGACATTGATACATCAGTACTTCTGATCATGAATGTGGTGACATGATGAATTATTCTGATAAACAGAAGACAATGAGAGTGTAGTGCTCATAAATACAATGAAAATATTATTAGATCTTTTAAATGTTTTTACAAATTTTTTATATAATTTATATATTTTTATATAATTTTATATAATAACTGTCACTGTCCCGATCAGGCCAGTGCTCTAAGTATATCCTTGTAGTTTTAAGTCTTCTGAATTTAAATCTTCAAGCGCAAGAAGACACGAAAGAGATAACGGGACAAATATAATAGGGCGGTCACACTGACAGAGATTTTGTAGTGATGAAGAGACCTCAAGTCAACCACCTTATACAGTAGTCAAGTCAGATCTGAAAATCTGCTCTCTTTAACAACAAGTATCATGGCCGTTGGCCTGTCTTCAAGTCTGTCAGCTGTTTTGTCATGGGGGTCATATGTGAGACAGAGGTCAAATGTTACATTTCAGGCTTCAGGTGGTCAGCTGTTAATATTTCAGGGCTGACTGACATCCGAACGACCCCTGACGAAGCAGGCCAAGTCATGGATACACAGACAGACAGAGGGACGCACTCTCACACACACACACAGACGCTCAATCCATCCCAGCATACAATTGTTCCCTGATTACTCAAAGCATTCCAGCAAATGGCTGATTACACAATCAGAGGCCTTTGAAGCAGAATGATTCTCCTGTGGCTTCTGTAATGGAGGCAAAATGAAACCTGTCCACTTGCCTTAGAAGAGACGTCTGATGAGACCTTCATCTGGGAAAACGAGAGCAAGAGAGGAAAAGAGAGATGGAGGGAGAGAGACATCGGGGAAATACCCTACTAACACAGCACATCAATCACTGCACCCATGGGGAGAGAAAGAGAAAGAAATGTGTTCCCTCCTTCCGTTTCTCTCCCATCTCTGTGGTCTTATTATTTCTGTAGAGCGTCTGGTTGAGGTGCTCAGGGAAATGTGAAGGTGACTGTGGTACCAGACCAATGATTGATAGAGCTGAAACAATCAATCCATCTATGCATCCATCCATTCACCAATCTTTTCACTCACTTTCAAAACTTTGAGTAATTATCCACCAGGGACTTTTTTAAATTTGTGTTTTTTTTCATCTTCTTCTTTTTTAAAATAGATAATTATAGATTGCAAATGTCTGTTAACAAGAAGTTGAACAGTTGGACCTAATATAATATAATATAATATAATATAATATAATATAATATAATATAATATAATATAATATAATATATACACACATACACTCTTTGTTATATTGCAGCCATTTGCTAAAATCATTTAAGTTTATTTTTCTTCTTCATTAATGTACACACAGCACAACATTTTGACAGAAAAACACACAATTCTTGACATTTTTGCAGATTTATTAAAAAAGAAAAACTGAAATATCACATAGTCCTAAGTATTCAGACCCTTTGCTGTGGCACTCATTTATTTAACTCAGGTGCTGTCCAATTCTTCTGATCATCATTGTGATGGTTCTACACCTTCATTTGAGTCCAGCTGTGTTTGATTGTACTGATTGGACTTGTTTAGGAAAGCTACACACCTGTCTATATAAGACCTTACAGCTCACAGTGCATGTCAGAGCAAATGAGAATCATGAGGTTAAAGGAACTGCCTGAAGAGCTCAGAGACAGAATTGTGGCAAGGCACAAATATGGCCAAGGTTACAAAAAACAATTCTGCTGCACTTATGGTTCCTAAGAGCACAGTGGCCTCCATAATCCTTAAATGGAAGACGTTGGGGAAAGTTGTAGAAAGTCAACCATCACTGCAGCCCTCCACCAGTCTGGGCTTTATGGCAGAGTGGCCCGACGGAAGCCTCTCCTCAGTGCATGACACATGAAAGCCTGCATGGAGTTTGCTAAAAAAAACACCTGAAGGACTTCAAGATGGTGAGAAATAAGATTCTCTTGTCTGATGAGACCAAGATAGAAATTTTTGGCCTTAATTCTAAGCAATATGCGTGGAGAAAACCAGGCACTGCTCATCACCTGTCCAATACAGTCCCAACAGTGAATATGGTGGTGGCAGTATCATGCTGTGGGGGTGTTTTTCAGCTACAGGGACAGGACGACTGGTAGCAATCGAGGGAAAGATGAATGTGGCCATGTACAGGGATATCCTGGACGAAAACCTTCTCCAGAGTGCTCAGGACATCAGACTGGGCCAAAGGTTTACCTTACAACAAGACAATGACCCTAAGAACACAGCTAAAATAACGAAGGAGTGGCTTCACAAGACTGTTCTTGAATGGCCCAGCCAGAGCCCTGACTTAAACTCAATTGAGCATCTCTGGAGAGACCTAAACATGGCTGGCCAACAACGTTTATCATCCAACCTGACAGAACTGGAGAGGATCTGCAAGGAGGAATGGCAGAGGATGGCCAAATCTAGGTGTGAAAAAACTTGTTGCATCTTTCTCAAAAAGATTCATGGCTGTATTAGATCAAAAGGGTGCTTCTACTAAATACTGAGCAAAGGGTCTGAATACTTAGGACCATGTGATATTTCGTTTTTTCTTTTTTAATAAATCTGCAAAAATGTCAAGAACTCTGTCGATATGGGGTGCTGTGTGTACATTAATGAGGAAAAAAAATGAACTTAAATTATTTTAGCAAATGGATGCAATATAACAAAGAGTGAAACATTTAAGGGGGTCTGAGTACTTTCCGTACTCACTGTACATATGGTAACACTTCAGTTTAGTATCCAATTCTCAGTATTACTACTTATTACCATGTATATTACTTGAATATTGGCCGTTTATTAGTACTAATAGAGCACATATTAATGCCTTAATCTGCATGACCACATTCTACAACCGTTCATCCTACCCAATACCTAAACTTAACTACCTCACTATTAATAAGCAGTAATTAAGATTTTACTGAAGTAAAAGTCATAGTTAATAGTGAGAATCAGAGCCTAATCTAAGTGTGACCAAAATCAAAAATTTTTAAGTTTTACCTTTTTAATTCAATTAACATTTATAGTTAATTATAATAACCCTGATTTGCAGACATTCCTTCATGTAAAAAGGTTAAAGAAAAACAGAAAAAATCCCAAATTAAATGTGTGATGTCATCCTCTTCAGATCGCTCATTAATATCTGTCTGGTTGGTGGGCCATGGGCAGAATGTGAACGTGTAACGCTTACTGATTTCTCAGCCATCAAGTTTATGCAAATGAGAGAGCACTTGCTGGCCTCAAGAGTGAATTAACGACACTCTTGTAGGGCGTTCAGAGGAAGTAAGAGGCATTGTGATGGGTCATCATGGATAAAAGACAGTCACATTCAAATACACACAAACAGCAGGTGCATAGAATGGTATAACTTTGCTAAAGCAAGCGTCACTATTATTTGAACAAAACCCAATGTATTACATTTGGCTCTGCACCAAAATCTGGTGGGATTTGAGCAATATCTCGGGACCTGAATTCTTTTCAACACCTTAGTAACGCAGTAACAACTACTTAGAACACTCAGAATTGTGACGTTAAGATTTGCATGTGCAAACAGCAGTGGTATTTTCTACACAAAGTATAAAAATCTAATTTCTTTTCTCTAATTTCCATTTTGTTCCGCAACATCTACTCTTACTCTAATCCGTATATCCACCCCCACCTCTTCCCCACTGCTCCTCTGGCTGTCGGGAGGATCGATGCCAGGTCGCACTGTCAGGGCCAACAGATGTAGAGTTCTCATTTAACACCTGACAAAGAGGAACACACCAGAGAGACAAGCACAGGGCAGGGGTCAGAGGTCAACCTGCAGCCTTGTCAGTGCTAAGCATCAGGCTTCAGGCCAGTACGAGTGAGACAGAGAAAGACAGTAAAACACACAGGGAGTTTATAACCTGGCTCTGCCTTCCAAGTTTGGGCAGTTACAATATATATATAACATTTATTAAACTTTGATGATTGCCATAATCTTTTAAACAACTGAAGATTTTTTTTGACAGACATCAATGTCCATTCCATTCCAAGTTTTTGACGGACGTGATGAACCATGCTTGATTTTTGGGTAATTATAAAACGTTTGTCAGTAGTTGATTATACTAATTTTAAGGAATGAAGCTTAATTGTGGCTTGAACAAATGACATGTTATTCAAATCATCATGTTATTCAGTCCTATTTTGACTTAGCAGATATATATATATCTGCTAAGTCAAAATAGGACTGAATAACATGATGATTTGAATAACATGTCATTTGTTCAAGCCACAATTAAGCTTCATTATATATATATATTAAGTCTGTTAATAGATCAATTAATTATTGTAATATTAAGCATACATCATTTATCTTGTTTAACAGGTTCATTTTGTCATCATTTGCTATATCCAGCAAAGTAAACCATCGGATTGAAGGGTGATTCTCACTACAATGCATTTTCTACAAGCTTTTTTCAAGGTAAATTGAAAAAGGTGTCTTTCCAAAAATGGATACTTGAAGACTCCAAAAGGACACCAAATATAAGGAGTCCATATAATTCATACATTTATGCATACCAAAGCAACCACCGAAAAAAATAAAACTAAAATAAAAAATGACAGAAAAAAAAACTTTTTAGAATTCAAAGAGCAAGTTTACATTTTAGACAAATCAAGTTACCGCACAATCGAACCTGACCACATGTCGGCACATCAATATAATGGACTTACACATGATTAGTGTACGACTCCTGTACATCACTGCAATCAGCTGTACCCTGATGATAACCCTCATCCTTCAAAACTTTACTAGCGAGACGCTGGTTTGCTTTATGTAGCTTTATGTAGTCTGCATTTCACACAGCATGATATGTGATCACAGAATATGACAGAGCTTGTGTTTTAAAGAGAAACACACTGAAATGAATAATTCACTGAAAACACAATGCGAGTCTCTATTCTCTCTGCCACCTCCGATGTAACCTGTCTGGTTTTCTCTATGTAGTTTTGGACTGACTGTTTGAATGAATTTGTTTACAGGATCATTGGACTGAAAACTTTTCAGGAGTTTAACATCTTAAAATAATCTTATCGCTAACAGTTTATGCACAGTTGCACAGTGTGGTATTTCAAAACTGCATCTGTTCTAGACGTTCAAAAAAACTGGACAAGGGAAGTTAAATAGAGCATCCTGCCAATGAGAGAGAGAGAGAGAGAGAGAGGGAGAGAGAGAGAGTTAGAGCGCTGTGTGTTCCTGTAGTCAAGAGGGAGTGTATTCAACAGGCAACACTCAAGGACCATCATGCACACTTCACTTCAGCTCACTTCAGGGCCAAGTGCATTAAGCACCCCACTGGTGAGCTCCACCAACAGAGGAAAAAAGAACTGGGGGCTGGAGAAAGAATAAATGAATGAACATTTGGAAGGAAAGGAAACTGTGACTTCAGTGATCATTGAGAAAAGCAAGGAGACTGTATCTGAAAGCACAACACTTTAAAATGGTATTTATCCAAGATTTCTGCATCTGTTAGTACTAGGGCTGGGCAATATAACAGACATAATTGACAAAACAGCATTTCTATGAATCAGTTCTGAATGGTGAAGAGACTGCATGACTGATTCAATGACTCGTTTAAATGACTGAATCGATTCCTTCAAAAATGTGGGGAAAATGTAAAAGTAAACCTGTGAATTTTTAAACTACGTTACCTTACCATATACAGTGGAAAAACTTAAACTTAAATTTATATTTAAAATACAGTCACATTTATAGTTCGTGGAAGTAAACAGACAAAACAAACAAAAATGATTACAATAATCTTTGTTGAAAAAGAGTAAAAAGACATTTTTACTATCCTAGAAGTCCCTGCTAGACAAATCACATATGATTATATTTTAGGACATTAGGATCTACATTAGGATTACGTACATTAGAAGTGTTCCATCTATAAAAAAGAGACCAGAATAGAAACGCAGAGAGATAAAGAGCAAGTCAGACTCTTTTTCTCTAATAAGTGATTATTTGGTGTCAACATGCGAAAGCACAAACAGCTCTGTATTCTCTGATTTGAGGAAGTGTCGAGTCAGGTGTGAATATGAGTTTGTGTGCGTGTGTGCGTGTCAAGGTGTAGAGTTGTGCATTATTAAGACTTTAAATAACGATGTGGATTTGCTTAGTAGAAATGATTTGATTAGTATGCTGGGCTCTTAAAAACGAGCTGGAAGTGAACTAAATGAGTGCAGAGAGATAAAATGAGAGAGAAAGCAAGAGAAGGTGCGATAAGACCCTTAATTGCTGTAACTGCACCTAGAGACTTGATGATCTGTGACATCTTCCTCTCCCGCCATGTGCAAACTCTGCTAACAGTTAATTAAGTGTTGCAGGGATGTTGGGGAGAGATTGCTCGGCATTGGCGCGCTCCCTGGATCAGAGAGAATTGTTCTCTGGAGAATACACTGACTGCATTATAAGGCAAAGTGCCAGCCTGCTTCACGAACATTTTAGGAGCTTGTTGAGACCTGAACGCTTTCTGCCGCCCTCTGTCAAGACTGACAGAGACTGACTGACTATTCATAATACCTTCATTTCCTCCATTTACCAAAATTTCAAGCGTTTATATTATATGTAAAGTTGCAAAAAAGACAGCCTACTGAAGTAAAATCATGTCAATCAATTGTTTAAAATCACTGATGTACCACTATAGTTTTTATTAATAACCTGATTTAGATATTTAAAATTTTTCATTTGAATTTTTAGTAACTTGTATTAATTTTGTTGTGTTTTTATTTCATTATTAGTTTTATAAAATATGTTTAAATAATTTTCATTATTTCAGCACTTCTTTTATTTCAAAATGTTCTTTCAGTTAATGTTTATTTTATTTCAAGCAATTATTTTATTTATGGTTTTAGTTTTAGGTAACTATGGAAGCTTTTTTTCAAAAACAATAAAGAATATAAAAGGTTATTGCAAATTTTTCTCTCACAATTCTGACTTTTCTCTCAGAACTGCGTGATATAAAGTTAAAGTCGCAATTACGAGTTGTAAAGTCAGAATTGGAAGATATAAACTCGCATTTGAGAAAAATAGTCAGAATTGCGAGATAAAAAGTTGAAATATCCTTTTTTAAAAATTTTTATTGTGGCACAAACAAGCTTTGATTAAAACTAAAACCATAAAACCTTTCTTGAAATAAAATAAACATTAACTGAAATAAAAGTTGTGAGTTAAATTTGCAACTGACCCTTTACAAAGATCCGCCCCCTTTAATTACTGTTGCTTTGTCCGACAAGCCATGCGCTCTCACGCCACATGTTCTCACACCGTGAAAAATACATCGCAGAGCAAAGAGGACACTGACAACGCCTCGACAGACATATGAAACAGTTTCATATTTAATATATTGTAATTTTTAAAAGAAGTTTAAACAATAAATACCGTATAGTGGCTCTTTAAGGTGTCGTGACAGATCGCTGTAGCTCTTCAGTTCAAGCGGCTCGTGAACCAACCATCTCTTCATAATAGTTCATTTATAGCATCAAATAAACATGAATGAACATCAAAAGAAATGTTTTTTCGAGCTTGGAAAGACTGACTTTGTCGGACAAAATGGCGGATTCGGGTTTATGATTGGTCAGATTGCCTGTCAATCAAACTGCTGAACAGAATTGTGAGATATAAACTGGCAATTGTGAGGAAAAAAAGTCAAAATTGTGAGAAAAAAAGTCGCAATTATCTTTTAGATTTTTTTTTATTCCATGGCGGAAACAAAGCTTGCATAGTTAACCGATAATAGCTCTATTATGGCAAGATTATTAAAAGAATTACTAAAAAACTGGGTTCTATTCTACCACACCATTGCACCCTACAAAAGTACGGAAATAGCAAATTCCAAAATAATTATGTGAACATGGATTTTGAAATGTTATCTAGGCTAGCTCAACCCTGAGTAGCCATATTATGTATTCACACAGAGGGCAGTATGATGCTTCAGTGCTAAATAGGTAAATTAAAAGAAGTTGCCCTCAGGTGACCAGCATGTCTGAGGCCCTCCAGTGATGGACACAACGTACAAGCTGAGCCTCAGAAAATATCAGGAGACAGAGCCATCAAATGTCACAGGCTGTCAACCTGTCACACATCGTCAGAGTAACACAGTAGGTTGCAGGACACACACACGCACACACACTCCCCCCAGCCCTCGCGCTTTTGTTTTGCTGGTGGCGTGCCTCTGACTGCAGAACCATCATGGGAAATGTCACTCAGTCAAAACGTAGAGCGAGGTCAGACATTCTGACACCTCGGAGCTTTTGTTTCAGTTGAGTATATTAGACTGGAGAACACACACACACAAGACTTACTGTGCCTGCTTCACTTCCTGACTGTGTATTATGATTGGGAGGTACAAACAAAAACTTATATTACAGAATAAGTCATTTTTATATCACAGTAACAATATTGCTCTAGCAATATAGTTATTTCTGCAGAAAATTAAAATAAAACATGTTTATATATAAACATACAGTCATGGATTTTTTATAGGGCTAAACAGGGCTAAAGACACACCTTTGTTTATGATTGCAGAAAAAATATATATGTTTTTATTGAAGACTGATAGAGCAACAGATTTTGTGTGAAAATGAATCATACAAGTCTTGATCCATTTAGCTAAAATAATGTTTTTAACAATGTCTAAGTTAATCACTTTAGCAAAGTTTGTACTATTTTCTGTTTATTTTGATAAATATACTGTAATTAAACGTGTTAATTAAAAATGTATTTTTACATTATTTTAAAAAGTAAAGATTCTGAAAGCACTGAAGTAGATCCCATAATAATTTAATAGAGATTTACAGTAGTAACAATAAATGTTACAATATTTTAATAAATGTAAAAAATATTTTATTTAATGAAAAGATTAATATCATTAAAAAATATGATGGTTTCATTATAAATACGGTAATTATCTCTAAGATGGACGCCCAACTTATTTTCTATCCATCTATCCATCCATCCATCATATAAAATTTAAAAATGAAGAAAAATATCCGCTAGCCAACTAACAGCCTCTGTGTCTTCTGTTTGAAACTGAATATTTATTCGAGAAAAAAAAAAAGCAATCTTTTTGAATGTCACGCCAGAGTGCATCTGTTGTATTTGTAAGCGAACATCATGTTCAGTGATCTTAAAGTTAAAGTCTATTTACTTCTAACACTTCAGCATCAACATGCGAGCAGACACAGAGGCAGGTGTCTCCTCTGTTTATTGGCATCATCTGCCTGACAGAGCGGTTTCTCTGAGCGTTACTCCCCGTGTTTGTACACAGCATACACAGGCCGTCCTGCATGCAGCTTTCTATTCCGAGACGGCGCAGACGTTTTGACAGACGCAAAGACGCTGGCACTCTGCCTTCCTGTCGTGCAGCTTGATTAAAATGGGAAGTTCTTTGTTACAAAACCAATTATAGGACAGCTCATGAAGACGCAACGTCTCTGTATCTCTCTGAAGACCTTTTTGCTCTGAGAAAGACAAATTAAAGAGCATCAAAGCCACGGTTAGGAACAACAACAGTCTTGATGATGTAAGATGTGTCAGACAAAGTGGAAATGTGACGTTTGAGTTATGAGCTTCTAAATGTGCTCAAAGCTGACATTTATAATGACAAGACGTGTACAAATCATGGTAAAATTGCTTTTTACTCCTAGACCTGCGGCAGGACAGGTTTATTTACTCATCAGGAAAGGAGAAAAAAATTAAAGAGATGGGATGCTGATTTCCCAACTTGTCTTGATTGAAATAAGCAGTGCATTTTGAAAAACACTCACAGAATGGCCTATTCATTAACGCCATTTTCCCTTATATTCCACCACATATCCATGGCAACAGGACTCAAATCTGTAAGGTTGAAAGACGTTTCGGAGAAACGAGTAAATATTTTACTCTTTCACATCAAATAAAAAGAACAAATAAATCGCACCGCATTCATCAAACATCTTCCCTGAGAGGCGCAAAGTTTCGCTGCAGAAAAACAAGCTCTAAATCAAAGCAACAACGCCTGTTGTCAAGCTGCCGGCTTAGAGAGAGATCTATTATTTGGAACAGAACAAGAACACCAATCCAAAGCAAAAAGAAGATGGGGCATCTCAAGCTGTTTCTGTTCAAACAGACCTCTCTCACTCCCCCCCCCCCCCCCCCCCTTCTTTTTCTCTTCAAGCATATGTTTGGCCTCTCACCCGTGCCTGCTATGCTGGCTGACCCAGTGTTTGGCTCTTCTGAACCCCCTACGGTCCGGAGAGTCATCTGGGGTGCAAGAGGGCACGGCAGTCGGGAAGAGAGGCCAATAACACCTGCTGCTCAGCGTGATAGCAGCCTAGCTATTAGGTTCTGGCCTGTAGTCACACACACTATTACTTCTGGTGTGTGGTTTCTGCCTCTCAAACACACACACAAAAGACAAAGAGGGATGTGCCAGAGACACATTCAGCATTGGTATCTCCCCTGGCTACATACTTTGTCTCTCTCAAGCAGGGCAGCACATCGCTGGTGTAGGGAATGATACCCAATGCACACTTTCCTCTGTTAGTACGTGAGTGACTGATTGTACAAACATTTCAAAGAGATTTGTTGCATGGTTTGGCCTTCAAAAATGTTCAGACTGTTAAGTTTCTTTTAAAATGCTACCTTGTACAGAACGTAACACAGCAGTGTATTTTGACAAAAATATCCTTTAAAATGAGTAAACATTAAATCATTAAATATTTCATTAAAATTTTAGTTTTATTTAAGTAAATTAAACAACATATTCATTTTAAATTTTTAATTCAATCATGACAACTCTCGAAATATTGTTAGCATGGTAATGGATATGACCGTGTTAATGTATTTGGTCTTGGCTGAATAAATCTGCTCCACTGCTCCTGAATTGCTGTTGTTGTAGATTATTGCTGCTGCAGAGCAAGTACAGGGACTTGCTACTACCAATACATATGCCAATATACTGCTGAAAGTAAGACATAGTGTTGCTGCACGAATAGCACATATCAATAACTAATAGCAGATCTATACAGGTGGAGTTGGGGAAGGTGGAGGGTAGTAGAGGAACTCTGAAGCATGCAGCAAACTGCTAGAGTGAATGTAACCAGCCATTTAAATGTGTGAGCAACAAGTTCATTGGCTGCAGATGTGACATGGACCAATTAGCTTGTGGCAGTAGTTAATGCTGTAATTTTTCCTCAGCTTGCGTTAAGACCCATCAGCCTGCGCCATCAGAGTTTCATGAGTGAACTATGTATTTACTTCGCAAGTATTTAAAAACCATCAACAAATACAAACAAACAAACAAAAAAAAACTTTGTACAAATTCGGCATAATGTAATTGTCACGTGAGTAAAGGCCCATATACAATAAAAATGAAAACTATAAAGACAACTATAGTGATAACCATGTTAGTGTTCTTTTTATTCTAAGGAGTGCTTCAGTTTGTCATCTGTCGCTTTAAATGCTCAAGCACTTTAAAGCTGGACGGATTGTGATTGGATGTCAATGTTTTTATTGTTCATTAGCTTGAAAAATCATTCTGACACCGTGTCTACAGTGACGTGGCGTGTCAAAAGACAATAGAACCCATTATAATCAGTGATACTGTCTACACTGGATGAGGCAAATTCCAGACAGTAAATGGATTCCCCGCTCTATTTTTGACATAGTCCAAGTGCTTTGCAATGGTCGGCTTGTCATGTTCAGTGTAGACAGCTTTTTAGCTGTTGCGACGAGATATCGGTCGCGTCTGGTGTAGACACGGTTTGAAAGTGATTCCAACGATATTTTTCTGTGCTGTTATTGTTATAAACTCTGCCACTCTTTTATATTTAGAATTATTTTTAGAAATATATCTTTATTGTTATCGTCCTTGGTGTAAACAGGTATCAGTTGCGTCGCATTCACTCCTCTCCCCTGGCCTCATGGGATGGTAAAGTGTGCATTGTAGGCACACTTCAGAATCTCTACTTTTATGCATTACTGTTTTACGCCAGTACAGAATGCATATTTGGATGCAGCCACTGTCTTTATAAATGAGTCGATTAATCATTCACTGAATCATTCGCTGAATCAAATTTTTAAAAAATGTTGACTCATTCAGGAACCAAACAAAATTACAATCTTTATGAATGAAAATTTGAATCATTTCATTATTTTTTCAAATTTTCTTTTTTTTTATTCTGCAGTAGAACTTTTTTGGGGGGCAGAGCTAATAATACTGTATCTAAAATGTAATTAACTCCATATTAACGTCTTGTGTATAGAACAAGAAGTTTATAGACTTTAAAAACAGCTTTTGAAATGACTTTCCAGCAAAAAAAGTGTCCAAAACCCCTGTAAAATCATCAAAATAGACCAAACTAACCAGCTTGGCCAGACTGGGTGACCATGAACCATCATGTTTTCATCAGGGGTGTGAGTGCTTTTCATTGTGATTGCTGAACTGAACGCCGACAGTGGCCTTTCACTGGCACTAGTACGTAAAACCACAATATGAAATACAAACTTACACAACTTCAAGTTGGCTGTACAAGTCTAGCCAATCTAAAACATCCCTGACAGCAACAAACATCGAACTAGCACACAGCTGAACTAGTTTGTGCAAGCTGTGGTTCCCTCTCTAACCACAAACAGGAGTGTGACGTGAGATGATATCCCCCCAAGGGGCTGGCTTAATCAATGAAAGATGCTGAACTCTTGAACTAATCCTCCACAATGCCACAGTAAAGCTGCGCAATGTAATTTAGAGACAAACTGTATTTGAAAAAGATGTGCGCGGTGAACTCAGAATGTCTCGCTTTTTTTTTTTGTCTGGTTGGCTCGGCGAACGCTGCTTTTTAATCTTCAAAGTCCTGTTTTATAAGTACCTAATGAGAGAGCCCCAAAACAGAGAAACAAAACATTTATTTTCCCTGCGGACCAAAACAGAACCAGCTGGCCTGACTGGGTCCAATTAGATGCAGACTCATGACCAGCTGGAGGTGAATCGGAGAAACCTTTGGACGCCCTGGCAGAGCCCAGCCCTAATGGAAACACACAAGGAACATGCTTTTTCTCTGTTCGACCCCCATCACCGCTTCTTTTTTATGCAGTGGGGAATGAACATAATTGCTAATCAAATGCAAACAGAACCTCCAATAATGATGCAGATCTCTAATCACTAACAGCTGGTTTTTGAGTAGTATACTCTTTGTTAAATAACGAGAGAGGAAAAAAAGGTTACAGGTAAAGACTTTCAAAACACACAAATGTATATATATATATATATACACTGTGTGCACAATTATTACCATATCCTCATTTTATCCATAATTTCCAAGTCCAAGCTGTATAAACTTGATTTCTTAATAGATTTAATGCATATCAGGTGATGTTTATTTGTGTAACGAGGGAGGGTGTGGCCAAAGGAGATCAACATCCTATATCAAGGTGTGTGTAATTATTAGGCAGATTCTTCTCCACAGGAAAAATGGGCCAGAAAAGAAATTTAACTCACTCCGAAAAGTCAAAAATTGTAAAAAGACTTTCACAGGGATGCAGCACTCTTGAAATATCTAAGATATTGGGGAGTGATCACAGAACCATCAAACGTTTTATAGCAAATAGTCAACAGGGTCGCAAGAAACGTGTCGAGAAGAAAAGACGCAAATTAACCGCCAAAGATTTGAGAAGAATCAAACATGAAGCTACCAGGAACCCACTATCCTCCAGTGCTGCCATATTCCACAACTGTATCCTACCTGGAGTGTCAAGAAGAACAAGGTGTTCAGTTCTCAGAGACATGGCCAAGGTAAGAAAGACCAAGACACATAAGTTGAAATGTCAAGAATGGGCCAAGAAATATCTAAAGACAGATTTTTCAAAGGTTTTGTGGACTGATAAGATGAGAGTGACTCTTCACGGACCAGATGGATGAGCCCATGGTTGGATCAGTAACGGACCCAGAGCTCCACTTCGACTCAGACGACAGCAAGGTGGAGGTGGGGTACTGGTATGGGCAGGTAATATTAAAGATAAGCTAGTTGGACCTACTGTCAATTTTTAGAGGACACTTTCTTCAAGCAGTGGTACAGGAAAAAGTCTGCATCTTTCAAGAAGACTTTGATTTTTATGCAAGACAACGCTCCATCACATGCATCAAAGTACTCCACTGCGTGGCTGGCCAGTAAAGGCCTTAAAAATGAAAAACTAATGACATGGCCCCCTTCTTCACCTGACTTAAATCCTATTGAGGACTTTTGGGCCCTTCTTAAGCAGGAAATTTACAGTGAAGGTAAACAGTACATCTCTCTGAACAGTGTCTGGGAGGCTGTGGTTGTGGCTGCACAAAAAGTTGATTCTGACCAGATCAAGAAACTGACCGACTCCGTGAATGGTGGCTAGAAGGGTGGCTATATTGGTCACAGAGGTTTTCTTTTTGAAATTTAAGTTCTGCTTAGTAAATTTTGAGTTTGTTTATTATTCTCACTTTAACAGGTGAAAATAAACAAGTGAGATGGGAAAATCTTTGGCTTTCATTTAGTTGCATCATAATTCTGCACACTAATAGTTGCCTAATAATGGTGTAAATGTAGATATTCTCTTAAGAAAGCCAAAACTTCAGTTTCACTACTTAAATGTTTAGGTTTGAGGGTTTGTTTCCATTTGGATTAACCAAGAGCATTGTAGTTCTACAATACCAAAATTGATCCTCAAAAATATAATATATAAATATATATATAAATCATATTAATTGCATATAATATGCAATATTTTGAATAGCGAACAAAAAAGTAAAAAACCTTGAAAACAGAAATTGTATTCTCAAGACTTGTGGACCCAGGAACTAAATATTTTTAAGCTTCTGAGGTTTTATATTGCTCTTAAGCAATAAACCCTTTTGTGAGTAAAACTGTATGAAAACCCTCTTATCGTACAGAGCAGAGTGAGGACTCTGCTCCTCCGGCGGTGAGTTTTTAAACAGGGATTTACACTGTTTTTGCGCTAAGCCAGATTCTGCTCTAAAGGCATTAAACACACAGAAGTAAGCTAAGGCCTAAGGGCAGTATTCTATTCGCTAATCATGTTCTTCAATTTACTAACTGGTTCTGATTCAGTTTGCTTAAATAAGGCGCACAGATTTTGATCAGCGAAAAGCGTGCAGAGCCTGATCTGAGATCAGCCGTCTTTAATACGGACTGAAGCAGGGATCAAATACCCAGCAATGACCAAAGTAGAGAGATTGCAGAAGCTGATTTCATGAGACTGGGATTGTCTTGGGAATATAAGCCAAGAAGAACAAAAAGAGAGAGCGTTACTAACTGAAGGCTAAAACCCTGCACTAATGCCTAGGACTGATAACACCATAGAAGTGTTAATTAGGAGGCTCAACTCATCCTCCCGGCCAATCGCATTTTCACGGTTACTCAGAGCATGGTAATTTACATGCCTCCCGTCCAATCACATCGGCGCAAACTCTTTGGCTATGCTAATACTCTGTTGTCTGGAGCTAAAAGCTAATGCTAATCTGCTCATTTATCTTTGAGGCAAACTGCAAGGCATGATGGGAGCTGAAGCCATAATGACCTGATCAACCTTTCCTTCCCTCCTAGGGAGATGAGTGTGCCCCCAAGCTATCCATCGTTCTTTTGGAGTAATGAGGGAGGCAGGAACAGCAAGACAGAGAGATGGGAGCAGGGAGAGAGTAATGATGCCACTGCTCTCTGGGCACAGACACACACCCAGTGCCGGGCACCAATTACACTGCCATTAATAAACAGGGCTAATCCTTTTAAATGTGGTGTGTGTGGACAGATGTGTGTGTGGACTGACCTTCAAACACACACACACACACATTCACAGCGGGGATTGCAAGCAGGCCCAGCTCGGCAGTCTTCTGCACCACCAAACTAACTTCCCACATCGAGCCCCTGAGATGGGCAAGGATATGGACTATCTCCTTCATTAGAGCCCGTTTACAGAACTGCACAAGCAAAAGAAGAAAAAAAAATCCATTTTCTTTAAAAGTCTCCGGAACAGATGGAGGGAAATTAATTGCACCATTAGGCCCCAACAGAAAATACCAGAGCAGCCTCCTCTTCAAAATGTGCATGTGTGATAAAAAATACTTTGGAGAAAAAGCCAATTACAGCAACACTTGCTATAAAATAAAGGTTTCTTTAATCAGCAATAAACACAGGATTGAGACTTACATTGGAATGAATCACACAAGAAACACGAACACAGTGAGTGTGGCATTTACTGTCTTGTTACTGTGCGTCTTAAGCCTGTTATATATACGTACATACAAGCATAAAACTGTTTTTTGTGTCATATCTTTTCTGCCAAAGGCCAGACAAACATAACTGGCCATGAAAATGTTTTGCATTATACATACATTTAATTTTTTTTTTATAAATATAACTTTAATAAGTATATTAAAATTAACAAATTAAAATGACATCAAAACTATACAGAAATAAAATTCTATTTTTTATTAGAACTTAATTAGTATTACATAAACTATAAAATATATATAAATAAAAGCATGTTTAACAGAAACAGTGACAAAAAATAGCATCATATAAAATGCTACTTCTTGTACAGCTGTACCCTGACGACGACACATCATAATTTTGATCCAAATATATTAATTTTGGTGGCTTATTGAGTGGTATACTTCACATATGTGCTGCCATATGGAGTTCTGGACTTCAGAAATCCGAGACGAGCTTCTCAATTTCCACCCACTGAATAAAAAAGTTGCTAGAACATCCACTCTGTGAATTTTTTTTTTTTAAAACAAACTTTATTGATAGTTGCTAAGTGACACTGATAACTAGTCCCTAAGATGTTTGATAGAACAGTTTAGTAGAGATGATGATAAAGAGAGCTGGACTTAATTAGAAAGACTAGTGAATTTATTACATCAGTCTTTTAAAAATTCAGTTTAGGTAATAGTACCCAGGGGTTCGCAGTTAGAGATAATTTCACATTTGGGCTTTGAGCCATGAATTAAACCGCAACGAGTTGTTTCAGTCACTAGCACCTCTCATCATGCAGAGTCAAAGCAGACGAGAGAGAAACCCTGATCTCTGAACTCAGACTCTCTCACAGCTGTGAGCTCTTCTATCACAGCAATTCAGCTCAGCTGCCGACAGAGCGAGAGAGAGAGAGAGAGAGAGACAGACAGCGAGGGAGAGAGAAAAGAGCTTTTAAATCACCAGTAATTTCCCATCAAATATTTGTGCATGTTTGCCTGCGGCTAGTAATTAAAGTGCTTTCATCTGGTGGCTAATTGCTCCTAATGTATCACACAAGAGATGCGGCTCAGGGAGGGATCACTGCTCCAAGGAAACCAGCTGATGAGTCTTAAAGGAGATATGCAAAGAGAACTCAAAAGAAACGTGTACTTGAGAGGTCCATTGTGTATCCATGAATCAGATACATCCCCGTCTTTTTACACTTGGTCATTTTCATGTTATCCCATTACTAAGAGACCAAGTTTAAATGCCTCCCAAGAGACATCTGAATACTCAAATTACCTGAGTATTACAACAACAAAACTACTTCAGAATACAGAACTTTGGGAGTCCTAAAGAAGATGCAACACATAACATATTAGGAGCCTCCGTGGGTCAAACTTCTTGTTCCAGCACATCAATTGGATTAAGATCAGGGGAATTTGGAGGCCAGGGCAACACCTTGAACTCATGTTCCTCAAATCATCCCTGAACATTGTGTGCAGTGTGGCAGGGTGCGTTATCATGCTGATAGAGGCCACTTCCTCCAGGGAACATCATTGTCATGAAGAGGTCTACCTGGTCTGCAACAATGTTTAGGTGGCACGTGTGGAATTTACGTCTAGGCCAGACCCAGGGTTTCCCAGCAGAACATTGCTCAGAGCATCACACTCCCTCCATTGTCTTGTCATCGTCCCACATTGCATCCTGGTGCCATCCCTTTCCCAGGTAAACAGTGCACACGTTCATGGCCGTCCACGTGAAACGGGGACTCATCAGACATTTACATTTACATTACATTTTAGTCATTTAGCAGACGCTTTTATCCAAAGCGACTTACAAAACAAAATTCTTCATGAATTGGCAAATAACACAGGAAGTGCTCACAATGCAAGTTTCATACACTGCTCAGTACCATAAGCTAGAGTAGGAAGGGAAAAGGGAAGGAGAGGTTTTTTTTAATTTTTTAATTTTTTTATTTTTTTTTATGAGGGGATCAAGTGTTCACAGACCGGGTGACATTCTTCCCCTGCTCCAAGGTCCAGTTCTGCCGCTCACATGCTCAGTACAGATGCTTTTGATGGTGGACGGGTGTCATCATAGGCACTCTGCTTGGTCTGCGGCTACGATGCACTGTGTGTTGTGACACATTCTTCCCACAAGTATCATTCAAATTTTGTGTGACTCGTCCCACAGTTGGCTCGGACCAGATGGGAAAGCCTTTGTTGTCCTCGAGCATTGATGGACCTTGGGCGCCCAAGACCCTGTCTCCAGTTTGTGGTTTATAGTTTGTAGGTAAATTCTTCAACATTGTTTGCTTACATCTAATCTACCCAGACCTTGATATGTGGCCTTGATAGGAGATGATCAATAATATTTGGTACATGTTTTGGCTCGTCAGTGTATGTATGTAGCCCCTCCGGTCCATTATGCCCCCCTCAAGCAGGACTTGAACTGGCGCTTTGAGCATGGGAGGCAAGCATGTTAACAAGGATGCTAAAGACCGTATTCTCCAGTGTCAGCTGCTAGTGTGCTTCTTTTGAGATCACGGGATTGAGGTTTACCTGTACAGCTCTCACTAGCTCACCCCCCTAAACCTCATTCCCATCCAGGTCACGGCACCAATGTAAGCCCTCCGGTCTTACTCACCCCACTTAGAGTGGGACTCGAACCAGCGTTTCCACAAGGGAGGCGATGTGCTAACATGGATCCAAAAGGCCGCAGTCTCTAGCAGCAATCACTAGTGTGCCTCTCGAGATCAGGCGAGTGACGTTTACCAGCACAGCTCTCGCTAGCTGGCCTCCGTTTTATATATATGGCCTCCGTTTTATTATATATATATATATATATATATATATATAGTATAAAACTCTGACTAGTTTCCCTTTTTCCACTCTCTATAGATGTGTTTTTCAAGGAAAATCAGAGCTTGTCTCTCTCTCCAGCATCATCTTCTCTCCCTCTGGCCTCCTCTCTCTCCATCCTCTATAGCTGTTCTCTTTTAATGAGTAGCTGTAGATGACAGCTTTAATCACTGCCTGTGGCCGTCGAGAGAGAGAAAGAGAGAGAAGAGAAGGCTGCTAATGATAGAAGAGAGCCATTTGCATCTATCGTTTCCAAATCACTCTTTATGATAATGCAGTGGAGCAAAGGGAGTAGACACACACACACACACACACTCACAGATGGAATGCATGGTGATAGACTGAGGCCCAGTGTCCTTCAACATGACTTCATTGTGCTTTTAAACACAAAACATACGGTAAGCCACAGGTGCAAAGAATCACAGTATTAAATATTGAGAATGTAAACAATCACTTACATTCTAGTTTGTATGTCCTTACAGTTCTCATCTTTATTGGACAAGAAATACACACAATCAAAAACATTGCAAGGTCATGGATTTGATTCACGGGAATGCATGAACCGATGAAAGAATGCATGAAAAAATATTTGCCTTTAAAGCAATGTAAATGGCTAGATAAAAGTGTCTGCCAAATGCATAAATGTAATAGTAAAATTATTAATGATTGATTACTGTTGTCAGTATCCAAAATATATGAACAAAAGACCCCTTAAAAATATGAGATTCAAAAACTAAATAAAACCTGGAAAAATGGGAAACAAAGACACTTTGTGATCTAAATGAACAATAAATATTTATTCTCGACTGTGTTGATCAAATGAACTGCAGGTCAGATGTTTCTGGATCATTCTCAATTCGTGCAGGATTACATTATGAGTTTATGCTGCTCATTAAAGAAAAAAATGACCAGAAAACAATTGAATAAAAATATTATACTTATAAACAATGTTGTATATATGCATTTTTTTAAATAAAACAAATGGAAAACAGATTCATTCATACTTGTGGTCTAAGACCTTTGAACACAACTTCAAATACTTTTAACATCTTTTGAAAACCCGAATGGTAATGGTGAATGTTACGCATTTAATACACTTTTATAGTTCTAATTCAGTGTCACAAAAGTGCTTTACTTGTCATTTAAAAACTCTAATACTGTCCAAGTCAGTTTAAATGCACAACCAAAATGGTTAAAGTTAAAAAAGCAATAAAAAAATAAGACAACAGATAAATTAAAGATAGCAATAAACAAATTCACATCAATCACAAGCGTTCATGATTTGTAAATAGCATGAATGCACTGTGAATCTTGAAACACCAACACATACAGTTGCATTAAAGCACATACAAAATGAACATCTCAGTTCTGAAATGGTTCTTAAGAATAATGAGAAGATGCTTATCCAAACACAAGCTCTTGATTAAACTCCAAGTGATCTACATCCAGCAAAACCCGTAGATGAGATATCCAAAAGTGTCACGAAAACATCCCAAACGTCTGTCAAAGCTACTCTGCAGAATGCAGAATCCTGAGCTAGATTAGAGTGACCTTGGCCGTTCAAAGACATTAAGCTGGAAAGACTTCAAACTGCAGAGAGGACAAAACAGCCCAAATCTCAACAAAGGGAACACTGGCGAAAGAAGAATCCAAAGCAACGCACACAGACAAGACAATAGCCCTTCAGGCAAATGCCTCCTTTCTCTCCCGGGTTCTCCTCAAAGCCCTTCTCTCCACCCTCCCTCTTGCTTTCTTCTCCTTTCTTTCTCCCTTCCCAGCCCTTTCCCTCCCTCTCCCTGCAGATGGCTGAGGAGGGAGAGGGTTTTGCTTCAGTAATCCCCTGCCACACAGACGGAAAAGCTTGTTACAGCGTTGCTGATCACTGTAGAAAGTCAAAGTGGAGCCAGAGAGAGGTCAGTCGGAATTAGGCCACGTTTTAACTCCATGGATTTGACTAATTCCCCCATAAGCCTTTTGAAACCCAACCTGTTCTGGCGATGCCCAGAGCTCAGGCTTGACTCAGGCACCTAAAACTGCTCGAGAAAATCTGCCTGAGCCTAATTTACACTGGCACAAAGAAAGCGCACACTACAACACACCTGTACACATACACACTAGCGCCAATATTTTTACGAACGCACACACACTCACACACTCACTCACTCTGGCAGGCGCGTTAAGCTTTTCCCAAAGACCAGGCTGGAACAATCGACCAAAGAATCATTGATTTTCAATGGGAGTGAGGGGAATTTGAGCAGCCCAAACATGACACCAGAGCTCTGGGTCTCAGCTGCTTTAGAGCTCAGAGACTCTTTGAAGCTCTATCATGATAATAGGCCAAAGACTCAAGGCCTCTGCGCATGAGGCTCTGTTGTTGTCAGTTACTCACTTTGAAGGGAAAAAAGAGCTCAGAGCTGAAAAGAGCCGAACAAAGAATGCAAAAAGTGAAGGTTCGAAATTTCTCACTACAAAACGCTACATAATTATAAAACGATAGGTCTTAAAGGTAAGTGGTTATTTCATTCATTTATTCCCATACAGCAGAGTCCACAATGAAACTGTTAGTATTTCATAGCAAATAATAAGACATTGACATACAAGCAAAATTTTACACCGATAATACTTTGTAATTTGTATTAAATTAGAAAATAATATAACAGGCACATTTTTCAGACCCCATTATATTTGAAACTGCGAGACGTTATTTTAATAAAATATACTTTGTACACAAACAATACTACAATATAGTTGTTAATAATGATTAGCTATATAATATTGATAAAACTGATCTGGTTAATAATTCATTCACATTGGCTTTTATTTTTAATTCATTTTAAACAGTTGTAGTTGCTTATCAATGTATAAATAATGTAGCAACAATGTTTAATAAATGATGAAATCTGTTTCTGCACTTGACTGCACTCCCCCTGTGAGCTCATAAACATCCACTCATCAATAGGATGCAAAAATCTACACAAACTACATCTGAGCTTTATTGCCAGTTAATTAGATTTTTACATTTTGTGAAAAAAAATATTAAAATGTGAGTGAACCCTGAAGTCTACATTCTGGTCATTGTAAACAAAGGCAATACTGCATGTTGAGGACGCACAAACTTCATTATTTTAATATCATGGAGCATATACTGGTATATGACCCCAGGTGCACTTTTCAGTAAGCATGAAACTGACCTTCAAATAAATTGCCTGCAAAGAGGTTATTAATGGCAACTGCAGAGGTTATTGGGTCAAGTATTGAGCTTTTCACAGTTTACCTTTAGCATGACTTTAGCCTACTTTCACTTTCAGACTCTTAGAATCAAACTTGCATGATGACTGATTTTGGAAGCCAAGCGTGTCTGAAACACTTATCCATGATGCATTAATAGATCTAAACAAGCGTATCATAAACATCAATGTTAAGCACTTCACAGACAACGACAATTATCTCCTCTGGGATTAAAAAAAAAAAACAGAATGTCTTCATCATTTCCCAAGAGACTCTGGAGTTCTGATTTCTAAACAGAAACATGCTCGCAAAAAAAAAAAAAAAAATCACACAAATGCTGTCTGAATCGGTGATCTGCATTCATAAGCAGCTCTTAATCCCTTTCTGTCAAAATCCTACTAAAAACAGATCTTGAGAGTATTCATTATGATGGCCTAATACACGTCGTATTATTCAAATGAGCTGCTGTCATATGTTCTTGTGTGAATCTCCGCTAGTGTGATCATTTGTAATGGACTGTTTTCCTGCCTGAGGGTTTCTGTCTAGAAAAATATGAAAACATGTGTTTGATCTCAGTGCTGGGCGACAGGTACCTCATTCCACTCTGACAGCTCAAATATCCATCAGAGTTGAAGAGAGTCATAATTACCTATCAAACCTGCATGCTGCCAAGCCACATAACAGCTCAGAAACAGGAAGACTGTACAGATCAATTAAAATTTAAATGTGGATATGCGTGCATGGGACACGTACACACAAGCATACATAAACGCACAAGCACATGGGTTCACCAGCTCACGGATTTAGCAGTAAGGTCTCTCGCTCACATCCTACAGATGGAGTGATAAAACCAGTGTTCCAGACAAGAAAATACACTTAATGCTAGTGCTGATGAGCTTTACTGGGAGAGAGCTCTGTGCAGTGAGGGTACATTTTAATGAGTCCATTAAGGTCTCTTTACTAACAACCAAGGACCGAATAAGCTTCCTATAAAGCCATTAGATCACACAGAAATGTTTAAGGACAGAGGTCAGGATTTCGTTAGTGTGTTTCCTTTGAATTATATAGATGACGTGGTATTATTAAAGAACTGCTGATTGTTTTAACTAATGACAGCTTTAGGAAAACAATCCCCCAATTGCTAAAAAAAATGAATACACTTATTCAGCAAGGACATGTTAAATTGTGCGCAAGTGACAGAAAGTAGTAACAAAAAAAAAACTATTTCACACAAATGCTGATCTTTTGAACCATCTATTTATCAAAGAATCCTTAAAAATGCATCAAGGTTTCTACAAAAAAAAAAAAAAAAAAAAAAATGCAGCACAGCTGTTTTTAACATTGATGATAAATGTTTCTTGATCACCAAATCAGCACATTAGAATAACTCCTGAAGGACCATGTGACACTGAAGACTGGAATAATCACAGGAAAAAGTTACATTTAAAAAAAAAAAAAAAAAAGTTTTTTAATATAATATTCCACAATATTACTGCTTTATTTTATTGTCTTTTTGATAAAAAAGAAATGCAGCCTTGGGGAACAAAAATCCTTACTGACGTTTGAATGGTAGTGTGCAGTCGTAAATGCTTACTATATAAATAATGTATGATAAATGATGAAATACTTGACTAAACATGCTTAACTATGATTAAAGAATTGTCTTATGATTCACGTAAAGTCAAGCACAACACCATCAATTGACTGGGATATCCACAGTCCTTGAACTGATCAGCGGAGGAATATTCTGCTATGCTTGTATCTCTACACAGGGACAGTCCTGAATAACAACATGGCATGCCATCAACACAGAGAACAAGTCCAAAAACCAAAGAACTTTTCTTCAAAATGTTGAAATGTGGATATTTTGTTGTTTATCCATCTGTTTGTCTACATGCAACCACGGTCCTTCTGTATGCGTACGAAAACTTTGGCTCAGCGTGGAGTGAATTTGATTGTGTGGGCATGCACGAGTGTGTGTGTGTGTGTGTGTGTGGTTGGGTGGAGGGCTTCCCACAATCCCCCTCATTAACAGCTCATGCGGGTTGGCAAATGACTGCTCGAGCTCTGCCTGTCTCTCTCTCTGCTTGGCTCTCATTAGCAGCTGGCAACACCACATGAGAGATGAGTGGACACTGGCACAGAATGGCATTACCCGCTTACTCGCTGTCACACGCTCACATACAAAGAAGTCGCTGGAAACGGAGGAAGTGATAAAGAGAGAGAAGAGAGAGAGAGAGAGAGAGTCCTCATCTCAGTAGATTTAATTAAAACTGGGGTGAGCAGATGGGGGGAGATGGAAGGAAGTCCAACAGGAGACAGCTCATCTGTCTGAGCCATACTCGTTTCCCCCCATTTCTCCTTCTCTCTCTCTCAGTTCTCTTTCTCTTCACCACACATCTTGTTTCACTCTATCCTTTTTAATGAATCCTTGGCTTTCTATAACCTCCCAATTTAAAGCTTCCACACTGGACGGATGACAGACGGCAAGTCCAGATCGGCAAGAGAATGTGTGTGTGTATCTGACTGCGGTAGGTAATTAGTGTATGAGGTAAAACGGGCTTGCTCAGGTCTGTTGAGCTTGACAGAAATTCTGTTTTATAATCCAAACGGCGTACTTATAGGTGACTCTAAACATTAAAGGGAAGATTTACCCCCAAATTTTATGCTTCAGACTCATGTTGTTCCAGATTTCAGTGGAAGACCTTTTTTGGTCCATATAGTGAACATTAATGGGGCCCAGTGTCTTTTTGGAGCCCACTGACTTTTGTTGAAATTAAAACACTCTTCAAAATATCTTCTTTTACATTTGACAGAAGTCATATAGCTTTGGAATGACATGAGGGTCAGTAAATGATGACAGAATTTTCATTTTTGCGAAGAGCGTGTACCCGAGTCAACTTTCTTCAAGAGAATACATTACAGGTTGTTTGTATTGATTTATTTACTAGAGGTTTGTCACATTTATTCACTGATTTAAAGTCATATGAATTTGTGGTTGAGTGAACAATGAGTGAAAAATGATGAGGTCTGACCAGACTCACAAGAGTTGGCCTGTATGGAATTTTTGCCTGCAAACACCTGTCAGTAAATCAATTCTACACATCCCTTAGCCCTTTCAATTGATATAATAAATTCAAGATTATGATTATAATTTCTGCAATTAAGTAATTAAGAAAAGTGTTGATTATAGCCGTGTTTCTCAACTAGGGACCCACCTACCAGACTAAATAAGTCTAAGTTCACAAATTAACTAAATAACTCACAAAGAGCTAATAAAATGTGTAATGGAGTCAAAGCAGCACCAGGAATTCCTCCATTGCACACACACATCTGATGAGAAGAACAAGTTATCCTTAAGCATTCTGTTCTTTTCAGTGTCGCAAGTTTTTGGTTCATTTAGATGTCTTTGGTCCGTATTGCATTCATATTTCAGTCGAAGAGTTTGCTTGGTAGAGGACCGAGACCTCCTGAAAAGGTTGTTTGGTGCTCACCAGGGTTTCGGATGGCAGTGTTCACACTTATTCAAATGAAGCGCACTAACAGAACAATCGCACCAGAGTTTGTTTGAATTGAACCGAACCTGCCAAGTGTGAACACAACATAAAACACCAGATTCAACTCATCAGCTTCATAGAGTGTTGAATAGGGAGACATCTATAACATTCTGTAAGGTCTGGAGTTGAGAAACACTAGAATATAGTATTCCATTTAGGTCTACTCCTGTTGCTGAGCAAAAAAATATTTTTGTCATAATCATTCTGCTCTAATTCTAGATAATTCAATAATGAATTCAACTACAAATATGATGTCATTGTCTTGTTAATGCATTTTAAACATTTGAATTCGGTAGATTTTCCCTCACCCACAATCCGTATAGAAGATGTGAAAATGTCCGTGCAGATCCAAGTAGAGGCTGGATTCGTTGATTTTTCATCATTCTCAACAGCTTTAAAAATGACTTTATATTATTTTTAATAAGGATAATTATTTCAAAAGTGAAATAAAAAAACTAAATAATGCGCATGTCATAAGTGCATAGGCGACTGTCAGAGTTTATTCTAAATTAATACTTAGAAATGTCCATGCTTCACTTAAAATGCTTTTCCACTTTCTAACCTTTTTGCTTTTCTTTTCTTTCTTTCCTTTTTTTTTTTTTTTTGCTTTGCTTTGCTCAGTTCTCTACTACATTAATCTCATTATCCTTTGAACCTTTTCACCGCTGATGCCAAATGCAATTTGTATTCTGCGGCCCGGCAAAGAGACCTAAACTGATTATCCCAGTATAAACCGTGGCAGTCCTGGATATTGTAAGGCCTGAAAGGCCCTTCTAGCCTGTGAAAGGGGTTCCCATATGCCCTCAGAGTTTCATGACACAATGTTGCGTCTGCTTTGCAAGGAAGAAATTAAGCGTGTGAAAGTCTACGCAAAGCCCTCATTTTCCAGTTAATCAAATCTCTGCCTAATCAAATTAGCGCACATAATTCAGCTGGATGCGTGGCACAAAAAAGGCATTATCCCCTCTCTCTGGAGCTGAAAAGAAGGGAACCAGCGTGGTATCTCTCCCTGGGCCTCCACATCAGCCGCAGTCAATAGAAGAGGCTGGGAGATGGGGACGGCCTCTCAGGGGGTCAGAGGGGAGGACTTCAACAGGAAGGGGAGGTCCAAAAAGGGGAGGGCAGGGGTGTTAAAGTTGGAGCCACCGGGGTGAGCAGAAACTGCAGGGTGGAGGGAGACTTTGGCAGCGATTAAGTTCCCAGCTTATTAAAAGGCCTGGCTCAGTGCTCTCCTCACGGGAGCAGCCCAACGCTTGCTAATGAGGTACTTGTTTAATTTTCTTTCAAAGGGCTGGACATCTGTGACAAACGCTCTCTCTCTTGCCCCTCCCTTCACCTCGCTTGGCCTCCCCGCACAGACAAAGCCCATCTATCAATAGACCTACAGCGCCTCTCTGGTTTGATGAAGTGTTTTCCATTGTATACAGCAGATAATGTGTTCAGAGTACGGCAGGACTATCAGTATTACCTCTGATCTCTCATCCCAGTCAAAGCCAATCATGAAAACTCAATAGCGCTTTGAGTTCAATGGCGAAGCAGGCAGAGCATCTCCTCCCTCTCTCTAATTGATTTCCCTTCCATGGATGATGTGTGCACGAGGGTGCATCATGTGGTCCCGCGGTAATGCTGGCTCGCTGTCCTTCACCTCAATCTTAAGGGCTTGTGTCTGTGAAGTGCACCAGAGCTGTCATCTAGGATTCATTTTTATGACTTGAGGGACCTGATCTTAGACCATCCATAGCCGCTGTATAGATCTGCTTATTTGCTTTAGTGCATTGACTAGAAGCCCTTCCTTTGGGTAAGCAAGACCCAGAATGCACTCTGGTGGTGGCCCTAAGACAAAATGAAAGCGCGGATATGCTGTGCATCCTATAATATTCATAACATCTTTGTGGAATCTACAATCTTTAATTCTAAATCCAAGTAAGATATAACTAAGGATTAAAAACTCAATTGTAAAATAATTACATGAAGTATTTTAAGACATTAAAATAAAAATACTATACAATAATAAAAAAAATACAATAAAAATGACACATTTCACCGTTGACCTGCTTGAACACACCTGTATATTCCACTTCATTTCAGATTTATCGGTCCCTAAATGTCACAAAAAAGCAAACTGTGGTTTACAGCACTGTGCAAAGTTTTGGATGATACTTTTATAAGGAAATTAATACTTTAATTCTGCAAGGATGCATTAAATTGATCAAAAGTGACTGTAAAGATTTATAATGTTACAAAACTTGCAAATAAATGATGTCACAATGCTTAGTTCTCTGCTCATCAAATAATTCAAATTGGCATGCAAGAATGACTGGAGACTGGAGTAAAGACACTAAAAATTACAAAACGGGGTATTGTAATGATATTTCACATTTGTACAGTTTTTTTGATCAAATAAATGCAACCATGATGTGCACAAGAGAATTCGATTAAAAATTTTACAAAATCCCAAAGTTTTGAATAGTAGTGTGTACATGTCAGCCAGATGGTCCTTCGTATAATTGAGCCAAAGAATGTTGCAAAGTGGATCAAACTTTGCACTCATAATCAAGTGTATGTCTACGTTTACACTATTACATTTTGTGCCCCCTTAACACATCTTCTGCATTAGCATTTCCCAATAAACTCTACAAAACACCTCAAGGCTATTCTAGCCTTGAGGTGTTTTGTAGAGTTTATTGGGAAATGTTAAACATGATGCTGTTGATCTGCATCAATACATATAAGACATGCTCCACTTGAAAAATATGCATGTCAATCTTAAAAAGTATCAAGACAATTTCTAAGAAAAAACACTAGCATTTTGCCAACAATTTAGAATCATGATCATGAACAAAAACAAGATCATAAAAGCTACAAATGGTTACATATTTCTCTCCACTCTGGTTTAGTTATATTTCTCCCTCTCTCCTTTTTTGTCTCTCTGGCCTGTAATTGGTATTCAAAGGAGTGCATGTCTTGTCTCTTGCTGTCGGTCACTTCTAGTTATTTTATAATACATTCTCCCCTCTCTCATTATGAGAACTGCCAGATTCATACTTGCACTTTGATACCCTCCCTAATGTGAGTAGACAGACACAGCATACCAACATGCTCCTCCTTAACCATATTCCCCTTTCTTTATCAGAGACACTCATGAAATGTGTATGTGTGTGACTGCCAGACAAATCAAGCACCAAAACAGCCTCAATCTGCTCAATGTAAACAAGCACTAACGATAGCAAGAGGTCAGAGGTCAATCCCATGGATCAAGACTCAGCTGGAACATGGTTATTGCTGGATTCGGTCCATAGGGGGAGGGGCGTTGCTAGGGACAAAGACGGAGACTTAGCACCCCAAAGCCCTAAAGTCAGATCATAACTAAACTGCACGTTATTATAGCCTTGCCTCTAGAGAGGGCCATCTGTGCCGTCTAATGGGCTTCAGCGAGGCGGTCAGAGCTCAAGTTCATTTACGAAAACGATGATGATGATGACAATGTTAATGGTGCTACAAGGAAACACGTCTTGCCACAGGCACTGGCTGAAAATCCAACCGAGATACCGGCCATTCACTGCACCCCGCTGTTATATTACGTCAAGCATTACAAAGTGCTTTTTATGAAGCTTTTTGCTGCGGGACACTGTTCTTTGCAAGTTATGGTTTAGCTGGATTTCGTGTTTATACTGTATACGAATACAAAAACTTCATATATTGGATAACTGATTCTTTTGATGTTAAAATGTATGCATAACTGACATTTATCTAGGAAAAAAACTGTACTTTTTGCCACTTTCATTGGCGAAAAATTAGAGCTACATGATTAATCGATAAAAGATTGTGTTCTCGATTCAAACACCCACGCATTCTTATTCCTAAATGACAACGATTCTCCTGTGTTTAATAAACCTATGAAAAGCAGCTACGATTACAGTGGAACATTCAAATCTTCCTTCGTGCTGCCACTAACCCAGAGCGGTTGTCATGTATAGATACAAAAACAGCTTCAAAACAAACATTATTTTTGCGTTACAATAAGGCTACGTTCACACTGCGAGACTTAATGCTCAATTCTGATTTATTGCTCAGATCTGATTTTTTGTTGTTGTTTTAAATATGGCCAATATCAGAATTCAGTGTGAACAGATCATGGTCCTCAACTATCCCATTTGCACAAAAGAGCGGTAAAAAGCTAGCAGGCAACATGCTGTCATACGGAAGTAAACACAGAAAACATTAAAGTAAGTGATTATGCATTTATATATAGTGTGATCTTCCATGGAAGCCAGCAAATTTAAGTGCCGGCAATATAAAAAAATCAAAGACGAGGATGCAAAAAAAGAGAGCAGAGATTTTAAACACTTATGATATGAGCCGTCATGTTTTGCATGTATATAGATCTGTCACTGTAATACTAATTACAGCTCTACTTATTACCTCTAGCACATCACTGTCCTTGGCAACTGTCTTAATAAATTTGGGTATGACAAATCTCTGAAGGAACTCGAATGAGTGCAGAATTGTGACAAATGTAGTTCTACAGTGATGTAAAAGTAGCATGAATTTGGATTTAGTACCATATATAGAAGTGGCACAAAGCGGAATTTAAAAGATCAGATTCCCCCCCCCCCCAAAAAAAAAAAACAAAAAAAAACAAAGCAAAACAAAAAGTTGGATTTTGGCCACATTTGCCTGCAGTTTAAACATAATTCAAATTTTCACAGAAGTACTGGCATAAAAGTTTAAACACTGATGTCTACGGTAGCGATCAAACCTTTTGAAAAAAATGTGATGCTTCAACTAAAGATTGTATCAACTGCATTTTCACACCGGTAGGTGGTGACAAGTAACTGTTACATTTATTTGGCATTGAATCATTCATTCAAGTGATTTGTTCAAAAATGCTGATTCATCCACTGATGTGAAGTCCTTTTTGAGAGTCATTGACTCAAAGCCATTTGTTTTAAATAAACTGTAGCGATTAACATTTTGTCAGAAACTCTAGTCAATTACATGTTATTTGGTTTAGTCATCTATTCAGAATTATGGAAGAATTGTGTTCTCTATTTTAAACAAAAAATTGTGATTCTCAATTTATCCAGAATCGTGCAGCAATACAATAAATAGAAAAGAAAACACAATTGTCTTTTCATCAAATGCTGCATGCCATCCCAGAGTTGTTTAGTGTGCAGTGTCAGTCAATACCTCGGGGTGGCATGACTTAGGTTTGTATTTGATGTGTTTGTGTGTTTAAGCGGTGGCCATGCCTTCTGTTGACCATGAGGTGATCAGTCATGTGGTGGTGTGTGAGAGACAGGGCCTGATAAAGGTAGAACAGATAAGGTCAGAAAGAAAAAGAGAAAGAGGGGTCAACACCAGATTCATTAAGATCACCTTTATCTCTGACTAACAGTGCACTATGGTGACAAAGAGAGGCAGACATAGGTGTAAATATACTCTATAAAAGTGTGCACATTGTATAAATGTGCATTCCCATTTGAACACTCGTTTCACCTATTTTTACATTTATATCACTTTTGCAGTCATTTAAAGCTCATTTAAAGCTAGTCTTTAGACATACTAATAATTCAATAATGCTGATAAATGCAATTTATAGCAAATCACAAAATGAAGATCCATTTTTAAAACTGTACATTTAATGTTGTGATGCCTAAATTCACTTTAGCATTTAAAACAAATTAGTTTTGCTTTAGCATTTAAAACAAGTGATTTTATGCTGTAAAAAATTATTTTCATGATTTGTTATCACAACCTTTTTTCTTTTGTCAAATCAACTTAAATCATTAATGTGGTTCAGATAACATAATTTGAATTTCTGTTGATTAAACCAATCGCCTTCATTGCATTAACTCAAATTTTTAATTTCAATGAACTCAAAATTATGGCAACCAGGTAACATACTTTAAGCTAAACCAACAATTCTTTTTTACAGTTCTTATTGCTTCATTTATTTGCTCACCAAAAAATTCTTTGACATTCCAAACCTGATGATTTTTTTTCCCTCTGTGAAGTGTAATTTAGATATTTTGAAGATATTTTGAGAAATATCTGTGTTTTTTTGTCCATACAATAGAAGTCACTTGTCACCAAAACTATACTAACATTCTTAAAATATATTTTGACTTCTACAGAAGAAAGTCATACTGGTTTGGAGTGGCACAAGTTTCTAATGACAGAACTTTGTTTTGTATAGACAAAACAGTATAGAATTGTAATATTTATTGGTTACGGGCCATAACATGAAAATTAAATAATTAAAGTAACAGGATTTCCTAATAGCATAGGAAAACATTTCAGAACACAACAATGCTAAAAGTGCGTACATTCACATATATCCAGACTTTAATAATATTGCATGTTCTCAGCTCATCATTAAAAGTGCTAGTAAAAATCACAAACTCATCAGTGGTAAACAGATCTGTCAGGTTCTGCAGGTACTGAGAACCACTGCTAGCTAGAATAACAGAAACAACAAGAAAGCCTGTGGAGGTGTTTCTTGCAGAAATCCTGCCAGCGAACTCTCTGCCCTAGTGAAATGTGATCAGAAAAAGCCCTTCAGCTACACCGCTCCTCCAACTTTCCCCTCCTGGGTTTCCTCCACCGTAGCAGATCATGTTTTTTATGTTGTGGGTAAACTTTGCTCCCGGCTACACCTTCCGCCGTGTAGTGAATCATCATGCTGAGCCTTGGAGGTGGCCTTGAGAAAGCCGAACATGGGCACGGAAAGTTTTAAACCGAGCCGTGAGGGTGGATGGGGTGAAACTCCTGACAGGCACTGCTGCTGGCAGTAACAGTGCATGTTAAATCATGCATGCAGGTGTCAGGGCCTACAAACAGACTGGACCCATCCTGCCAGGCTTAAAGTGAACCACAGAGTCTACCACTCAAACACTGACATGGAGGAGAGAAGGCCAGGGTAACCTCCAGCTCAACTATTTCATTTCTGTCAGGCTTACAAATGTTAGTGCTGTGTATATAAACACATTCCCTCACATTCTCCGAATATGGTTGTGTTTTTTGTTTTTGTTTTTCCTCAGCAGCCTTAGTAAAAAATAGATGCCATATTTAATTCTATTCACTCTGTAAAAAGTAGTACACCCTGCAAAATATTTGATTGGTCAAATAAAAGAAAACAGGAGAAAGCCTGTCAATTTTAATTAGGTATTCTCATTTTGGTTCAACTTTTATGTGTACACTAGCAGAGACGTGGACTAAATGTTACGAAAATCCAATTTTGACTCGAAAATATGACATGTGCTCAGATTAAAGTTGATTATGTAAACTCAGAGAGAAACCGAAATCTTTTTGCAAATGCAGAAACATTCATGTAATGAGATTCTGATCTCATTTAGCTAAAGATTTATGCGCTGAAAGCAATAAACATTCAGTTTGATCAGCAGTTGAACATGACATATTAAGAATACACAACTGTGAGAGAGCCAGCGCTTCAGAGGATTTAACTGTCATTATAATATTGTTGACACACACACCATGGCAATGATACACTTCCTCAGCTAACTGCATTATAGTCCATTAATCCTGATAGAGCACGTAATTCATGCAGAAAATCAGTAGGTGATGCATACATACGAACACATGCGCAAATATGCACTTCTGTCATTTTCAAGAGCTCAAAATGTGTTAATCTCATAGATTAGGATTAGCCTGTGACGTCTCAGAAACAAAAGTGAGATGAAAGCAGCGTTGAGCGGCAACATTTCTCAGCAGAAATCCCATTTGCTTCATAATGATACTACTGACGAGCATCTAAAGCTTAGCTGAGCTTTGCAAATGTAAACAAGAAAGATCTCCTTACATTTCAAATGTGTCACCATGGAAAAAGCTGCTTTACAAAGAGACAATTCTTGGAAGTACAGAATAAGAAATACATTGCAGAGTTATTAACTAAAACTAAAACAACTAACTGGCAACAAACTGAAATACCTTTGAGTTAAGGCACTAAAATTACTAAAACTAAAACTAAAAAAAATATATATAAATAATAAAAATGACAAAAGCTCATAAACTTGACTAAAAATTAAAAAGATAAATATTAATAAAAATGATAAAAGTATATAAATATACTGACAAGATATTAATCTAATAGTTTAGCTCTAGAATTTATAATACACAAATCTTATTTATAAAATATGTCAATATAAACATAGTATAGCAGAATATAACGCTAAAAATCACTCAGACTTAATGCACCCCTTACTATAGAACTGAGCAATTGACCTTCAAACTGACCCATGAAGCCTTTGCACTAGCCAAAGTCATGTGACATGATAATGGGATTAAACCTCCATGTTAGTTCAAGTTAACATCTTCACACATGTGCTACCAAGAGTGGAACATCCACTATGGAGCCCAATGGAGAGGTCAGACCTCATAGTCAATGTCATCTGCTTACTAGCATCCTAGTTCATACCTCCAAACTGACAAGCACTGACTTGCTGGTAAATTCAAATAGGAATGCTGATCAAGGACCACTTTAGGCCAAGCAGATCTGATGACAATGATTCCAGCTTAATTTTCTCCTATGGCCAGTGAGGCCTGCGAGCAGGGGCTGTATATGCTTGAACACAGTCCTGCTCAGTGCCTGCCATCTGTGGCCGATGCATTATTTAGCTTGCTCAGCTGATTAGCATTAACGCTCTGGTTATGGCCCTCCGGGCTCCTCCAGGTCTACCTACCTCCCAGCTCACCCTGAGGTCTCTCTCTCTCTCTCTCTCTCTGCTGATCTCTCTTTCACTCACTGCCTTCTCTCTACATTTCTATCCTCTTAACTGGCCTGAGAAAGGTTGCTTTAATTCTTTATGATATGTGTATTCAGGTGAGAGACCGCATGAAACCAAAATGGAAGTTTTGTGGCTTTTAGTCCATGCCTGTTAACCCTGAAGCCATATGCTAGTGCAGTGGTTCAAGTGGAGACAAGTGAACCAAAATCATTTAATGTCATGTTTATATTGTGATTGGAAATAGGCCAGTAAAGAAATCTACTCTTGTCATTAAAAGTGGCTAATTATATCAAGACAATGGTTAAGACAACTTCCTATGAAGCATCTTCGTTGAAGCCCATCCAGCAGGTTTGAGTGTGTGCGAGTGCCTTTGATAAGCTTCATTAATAAACATGACATCCTCTAATACACAGGCTGCGGCATATGGTAAAAGGCAGAAAGAGGAAGGGAGTGATTTGCTGTTTGCTCTGAAAAACAAACAAGCCAACAGGTCCTGCCAGATGGCGGCGAGTGCTGTTTGGGAGAGAGCGAGCAAGAGAGAACAGGGAACAACAAAGAGAAGAAGAGGAACCAGACAAAGGTGACAGGAGCTTTAGGAAGGATGAAGAGTCGCCAACAGTTGCCAACAGCTTCACAACTGGTAAACAAATAAAAACGTCTTTCTGTTGAGCTTTTTATACACATACTGATTCTACCTCAGAAATTAAGCCAGAAACAAAGACAGAAAAAAATGAAAATAAAATGAAAAACGTACAAAACACGGTTTGGGGCAAATGAAAACATCTAACTGCAATACATCTGAAAAACAAAAGTAACGCAATACAGAGAATACCAGGAAACTCATTTGATGTTTCTCTTCTCTAAGTGTGTGTGTGTGTGTGTGTGTGTGTGTCTATATTAAATGCAAACTCAGCTAGGAGTTCGCTCACTTTGAATTATGGCAATTCTCATTAGCATAACTAAAACATTTTACATGGGCTGCCCCAGTAAGTGCACTGTGATTTATTTCTGCTAGTTCAGCCACACAGCCAACATTATCACTGATCAACCTGTCACCCCTTTAAAACATTTACACCCTAATTGGGTGTTTGTGGCTAATCATTTCCCTGTAATGGCGCTGTAGATTACTCTGCGGCAGCCGGAAATGCAGCACAGTGCGACAGCTCGCTAAACCCTCTTTCATTAGACATAAGGTGCGTCCCAAAACGCATACTTATGCAGTATTCTATGACATGAGTGTTCACACTGAAAATTCAAAATACAAGGATGATGCACTTAATTAACTGAAAAAATGAAGTGCGGAATGCTGGAGAGATTTAATATCATAGCAGAATGGAAGGGGCTATCGGGCTCCGATGTTGAGTGAGAAAATAACCTTATCGTTTGAGTACATAGTGCATAAGTACATAGTAGTATATAAGTGCGTCTTTTGGGAAACAACTATACAAATTAAAAACGTATTTGTTGATTTATATAAAAAGAACTGATTTAAACTTTTTTTTTTAAAAGTCTATAATGCTCAACAAAGGTGCATATTTGATCAAAAATAGTATGAAAAATAGTATTATTTTGAAATACTACTAAAATAAATTTAAAATGTCAAAGTTTTCTATTTTATTACATTTTAAAATGTATTTTTCGTGCGATGGCAAAACTTTACAATTTTTTGTAATATTACAATTGTCTTCACTGTCGCTTTTAATCAATTTAATGCATCCTTGCTGAAAAAAAGCATTCATTTGTAAAAAAAAAAAAAAAAACAACAACAAAAAAATCCAAAACACTACATTTGAAATGCACTGTATAAATATTTATGATGTTTTTTATGGTGTGACTCGATGAAAAAAATCCTTAAACTTGCTCCATTTACCCGTTTTCTGAATGCAAGAGTGTGCCCTCCACGTTCACTATGATGCTCAAGGCAAGCATCAGGGTTATGTCAGGCCTGCACAACCAGGTCCTTTCATGCAACTATGCTTTCTTTCCAACAAGCCCCTTAACAGCAGTGACAATTGCAGAGATGCATTATTAATGCCCAGCCGAGGGCCCATGTTCAGAAAGGCTTCCACTAGTACGGTTTCCTCTCCTCCTGTCTGTCATCACTGTCTCGTCAATGTCTTTCTATATTCGACCAGTCTACCAGCTGAGACACAAGTAACACAATGACATTCACAGCTGATATCCAAACTGGATGTAGTGTTAAGCCTGGTGTAGTGATAGTAACTACAAGAAATATATCCATAAGATGACAACCTTGTGACTGGCTTATACTAAACTCCATTTTGGTTACAGCTTTGGACAGCTATACTGCTTTTATATACATATATACGGCACTGGTTCTTTTAACCCTAACAGATCGTCTCATGGCCATATTGTAGGATGACAATGTCAAGATTCATCAGGCTTAAATTGCGAAAGAATGTTTGGGAGGGAGCATGAAGAATCATTTTTGCATATGAATTGGCACCTACGAGTCCCGTTTAGTTGAGTTAATTTTACTCTCTTTGGGATGTACTGGAGGAGACTTTACAGAGTGCTCAGCTATTGCATTGTCAACGCAAGATCTTGGAAATAACATCGCAACATTTATTTCCATCAATTACTATTCCAAACATAATAATCACTGTAATAATGATCCATTCATAGATTCTTAAGTATTTGCCAAATAAAATCCAAACAGCAACTGTAAACTGGGCTGGGCAGTATATATATATATGTGTGTTATATACACACACACACACACACACACACACACACACACACACACACACGTACACACATACATATATATATATATACACACACAAAGCACTTTGCACTTCCTGTGTCCAAGACAATTCCTCCCAAGTCGTAGGTAACACTTGTAAACGGAAGACGGCACTGCTTCAAATCTCAACATGACCAGTACATTAACAATGCATCTGCTCACTCATTCTCCTTCATTCAGCTTGTCAAGGGGCCGTTTTAAATAAGAGAGAGACGGAAAGAAAGGGAGAGAGAAAGGAAAGTGGAGGTGAAAGATGAAGCGGTGGGCCTTGCAGGCATGAATCAAACTCTTTTGAAGATGAATAATCCTTTTGAGGGCTAGCAGGCTAAGCTGATTTAGAATTCTGTTTCAGCTTTCTCCCATAATGCCTGTCTGCAGCTCCACACGTACTGGAAGTTAAAGTGAAGGGCCTGCAGATTGGCCGTCTGCAGGCCAAACCAATAATGTTTAGCTATTATGTACAAGATCACACTGCAACAAGACTTAAAGACATCTAAAATGGACCATAAAATACAACATTTATTTTGGATGACTTTATTCTGTGGAATTTTACTGTATGGGCGAAAACAGTTGAATGTTCAATGTTCAAAATATATTTTTTGTGTTACACGGAAGCAAAAGTCATACAGGTTTAGAAAGATTAGGGTGTGAGTAAATGATGACAGAAATTTCATTTTTAAGGGAACTATCCCTTTAACCACTGTGTTGTATGATTACAAACTGAGATTACGTAGCTTGAAACGTTTGTCTTTATGTACTGTATTCTTCAGGATGAAGATATGAACTTTAGACATGAAGAAAAACCCACAGACATGCTACATAAAATGTGCTTTTTAACTTTTTTTTCTCTAGATAACACATATTGCACCCTCCTGAAAAAATGAAATTGGAGACAAAGCCTCATGTCATTTACATGCCTCATTCTTCCGGCTGACGCCTCCAGCTCGTTTGCTCATGTCAGAGTGTTAGATTCCATCATTTGCACTCAAGACCGACGACGATCACCTTCCTCTACACAGCAATTAACATACATGGCTTGCTAATGTTAGTGATTAAGACAGAGGCAGACGCTGATTAAAATATTTCCCCTTGATTTGCCAACGGTAAACAACTTCCCGAAGACCAAGGTTGATGAACGTGGCGCTGCAATCAGGCTGCGACAGGAAAAAAAAAAAAAACGTCTCAGAGGTGCTAAAAAGAGCAAGAGAGAAATAAAGACTGAAGGTTGGGGGAGTCCAATTTTCTTTCTTCACCCTCTGCGCCTCTCTCTCTTTTTTCCTCCCGAAAGAAAAGAACTCTGACTACTTAATTGGAGGAATCAAATTTAGTCAAGCACCCTGTTGGCTCAGACCTACATCATTAAAGTTGCCAGCTAACAAACATCAAAAACCAGGCAGCATTAATGAGGCAGATGTATTAATTTCCCATTTATGAGCAGCTAAGCAACTCTCCTCCACCTCTCCCTCTATCGCTCTCTCCTCTCGTTCTCCCTCTTTCATTCTGACAGAACTATTAATGATCTTTAATGCCCCACAGGCAGTAATAGGCCCCACTGGGAGAGCAGAAATACAGCGATTTGTATGGAGGATTTAGACATAACGGGGGAGAGCGGGAAAAGGAGCGCCGTGCGATCGGCTCCTGGGAGAGCGCGTTTGATCAGGCCGCGGTCTCTCCGAGGAGTTCGGCCCAGTGCTGGGATGGAATAATAAACGACGGGATGCAGATGAAATCAAACCGGCTGTTCGGAGACAGAGAAAGAGCGAGAGAGAGAAAGTCAGATGGCTTCTGATTGTTGCTAACAACCGACAGCTTTTAACAAAAGCACCTCTGGGGGTGACAGAACCAGACAAACGTAGGAAATGGGACCGGAGGGAGGAAAGTACTGTCATCAAAGACAATTAAACAGGTCTGAAACATAGATGCTACAGCATTAGCACAGATTACTGATAGGTTACATGTTTAAGATTTCTTAACTATAACTATGGAACTATTCTTAGGTCTACATCACAGCTATAAACATAATGACACAGAAGAGCAATATCGGTTGAATTAATTTCAGAACAAGTTTTTCCAGTGAATGAACAATCAAAACATTGACAGTCAATTAGAATCCACACGACTTTAAAAAGCTCAAGCATTTAAAGCGGTAGACAACAAAACTGAAGCTTGCGTATATTAAATAGCGCTGGTGTGGATGCTAACATGATTATTTTTGGTCAAAAAACTAATGTTAACCTCATTAGGGTGGTTCACACTTGAAATAGTTAACCCTGGGTCATTCTGAACCCCGGGTAAGTGAAATCCTGGTTTATCTTGCTTCATGTTTCACACTGGACATAATTTACCTTGGGTTAACAATAAATCCAGTCTATTCATAGGCTGACGTTTCACATTGTACATTCCTAAACCCTGGGATAACGGTCCTATTTGCATATTTTTGGTGTCAGTGTCATTGATTGGATGAAGGCAGCACGCATTACATAATTCCAGCACTGCGCATCCTTGTATTACTGATTATACTATCAACTATAAGGATGAAACGGTCTCTTCTTCACTAAAATGATCCGGTTTCCTGACAGCATTTGACATTTTTCCTCTCAAACGCAGAAATATGAGTTTGGTGATTGGTTGTCTAAGCGTCTAACTGTAACATTCTAACACTGCATCGTTTCACATTGTACAAGTTTGGTTCCGCAATGCGAGGTTATCACCGGAAAAGCGGTGCCCACCCTACTTCGGAGCACGGTTTCATAACCCTTTTGTGCATGTCAAACATCTATTTTTGACGAAAACGCATTTGTTTATTAAATAAAAGAAGCTAATGGGCAACATAATCATGTAAGAGAAATATTAACTGAAATTCTTAGAAAGAATCAACATGTTTTTTTAAATTCAGAAATAGGAAAAGGTTCCAATGACTGGAGTGTTCTTACCACTGCAGTGCGAAACATAAGGTAGTTTTCCATTTAGATTTTATTTCTTCTAAAAATAACTACCGTTCGTGTGTGTTTGTGAACTAAAGCTTTTAACAATTCCCCGAAGTGCTGAGAGAAACTAAACACACAAATCTCTCGCTGCCAGAAAACAGCCTGTTCTTTGTTGGTATTCTCATGTTTGCTGTTCTACAATAAACCACACCACAGATTAACCCAGATAAATAAGCTTCCTCTCAAATTAACCTACAAATTATCCATGCAACACACAACATGCTCCAGAACCTCAAGCCTTATTTTATTTTTTTTGAAAGCTCTCTGCTGTAAGCCTTTTGTTTGTTTGCGTGTTTCAGTGTTATTGTGCTAATTTAAGGCTTGCCGTGTGTCTCTAGAGAGATGGAGAGCAGATCTGAACACGGAGTAGTCACAGGCTTATTAGCAAGACAATGATACTGGTTTCCTCCAACATGGCTCTTTGCGTGGTATAAGACCACGACACAGAAAATAATGTTTTTGTAAATTCGATCAGTGATACACATTTGTTGAGGCTGATTTATTACAGAACTACATTTGCAATCAAGATCAAAACAACAGCAATTGCATTTAAATTGTACAATAATAGCAAACACTTGCAGAGTTGGTGAGTTACTATTGTGAGTCAAAGTAGTTGACACTACTACTATAATTAAACACACTCTTCCGGAATATCCTCGCTCTTACATGAACTAAATAAAAAGTGATTCAATCCACAGAAGCCCTATTTTATGTTTTTAGTTTCAGTTTTTTCATATTATTTTTAGTGAACTACTTAAACACTGCCGTTTATCGCCATGTTTGACTTAATTATATAAGTTTGTTTTTAAATTACAGTTTAGTTTCAAGATTGAAAGCTTTGATACAAGACACACACACACACAAACACGCAAGTCCTGGCAAGACAATATGGCTGCCTATCTAGATAGTAGACTAATTTCCTGAGTGCTATGTGAATCTCCTGGTTGTCTATGGCTGGGTTCAGCCCAAAGCGATAGTGAGATAGAGCCCACAGCTGGGCCACAGAGATAGCAGCTTTCAGTCTGATAGCCTCGGCCTGCCGGACTGCCTGTATAATGAGAAATGAACGAGGAGGGGGGAGGTGTTGGTAACTATTGGTTTCAAATCAGTTGTGCGATGGCTGAGATCAGGATTTGCGTATAAGAATCTAAAAGTGTTCTGTTTTAATATCTCTTAAAGTAATTTCTTCACGTGATGGTAAAACTTAATTTTCAGCAGCCATTATTTCAGTCTTCAGTGTCACATGATCCTTCAGAAGTCATTCTAATATATTGCTTTGATGCTCAAGAAACTTATCTTATTATTAATGTAGAAAACAATTGTGCTGCTTAATATTTTTGAGCAAATTGTGATGCATTTTCCCCCAGGATGCTTTGATGAACAGAAAGTTCAAAAGAATAGAATTTACTTGAAATAGAAACCTTTTGTTACTGATACTGACCCCAAACTAGTATAATAAATATTTTAAAACAAAATAATAATTGTTCTATGTCACCAGCTGGAAATTCATGTTTCAGTCAATTATCCTAGTCAGGTTAATGTTGATAATTTTGCATATTGATGGGACTTCTGAGTTTGATTGAGTCCAGAACTGGTGTCCAATGAAAAATCTGGGATGAGAACCACTAGTTTAAGATTTTGATTCAACTGCTGGTGTGTGTAACTCTGCTTGATTGTTAAGCTTAATAAAGAGCAATGGCTTAAAATCTGAATTGACTGTCAACCAAAAAATAAAATATTCATCTCTGGCACATGACAGATTCATATCCAAATCTCATTTCAAACTCGTTCGGCTTTAAAAGCCCTCAAATACAGCGTCATCTCTCGCCCTCTCCGTCTTCTCCAAAGCGACGGCATCCGTCATCATTCCGCACGCTCAGATCGATGCCCTTTTTTTTATCATGCTATGTTACGAAAGTGACTTATGAAACTCCCCTCCCCCCGACGCCCGACCATTTCATCACTGCGGTATTAGGATTGATGGCACTGCAGCTAGGGGAGATTAATCAAGACCAGAACACCCTCCAAAGCGTTCTGCACTCGGCTGGGGCTGGCTGTGAGAGACGTGAGGGCACAGAGCCGGAACAAGCGTATCATTGGAACCGCTTTCTAGGGGACCTAGATTCATTCCGCCTGCAGGCTCTTATGATCAAAAGAGCATTCTTCTTCTTCACCACTGCCCACCCATCCTCCCCTCGTCTGCCGTTGTCTCTCTCCCCCCTCCACCAGCTATTCTCTCTCTGGGTCTCCTCCAGGACTCGTCTCCAGAATTGATTTCCCAGGGACGCCACCTCGTGCTGCTGCGAGCTGCTGTAAGGGCTCTAACGATCAGGCTGTGGATCATTAGTTTAGAGCACTGTTTTCCACTGCCCAGAACCCTGAGGCTCATACATCTTCCCCTCCTGCGCCTGTAGCTCAGCCCTGCGAAAGCACCTCATCACACACACACACACCTTCCTCACTATTTGGCACAGGCGTATCATACCCATCCATCTTTGGCTGACTATGCCATTGCATTTAAGTAGAAGAAGTGAAAAATGCTAGAGAAAGAAAAAGTGAGGAAAGAGAATGGAAGATGATGGAAAGAAAGATTAAAGGAATGTGAGAAAGTCTTGTGCAAAACTACACATTTTCCAAATCGACTAGTTGGATTTGTCTTAATCATTTCATGTTCGCCTGACCCAGATCGGCACATTTCTTGTGAGACGTTTCCATAAGGCGTGTTCAAAAACAAAGTGCAACAGAATTAAACAGAATATAGAGATTTCGATGGACATTTTTTAAACAAACTTTTCATTAATGAGTTCCCTCATTCTAGGTAAATCGTGGCGTAAAAACGTGGGCTCCATACTTCCTAGCTGACACACTGTCTTAAAAATGCAATGATCATAAAATATCTTAAGACGCAACAATGTACAAAGACGTTTATCTGCTATGTGTATGGTATCTAGACAAACTAGTCTACCTAATGATTAACTTCTAAGCTAATCTAAAGGTTAACTCAAAGTTAACTTGGCTGAAATTTTATTTATGCACAAATTCACACAATTTAGTACAGTACAATTACTGAATAAGGGTAAGTTCTGAATCTATGCTTTCTCAATGTCATCAGAGCCACTAGGAAGTGTCTTACTTGACAAAGGTGAAGTGAACTGTAGTGAAGTCAACTGGATAAAAGAAACTGATTTTGGAGAATTCCACTGGAGGTAATAGGCGATACCAGCCCTACATAAAATATTATGGCAATAGAAAAAAATCTTCAGAAACTCAAGCAACCTCCAGTGCTTCCGACCTTCACGTGTGCTATTGGTGCCCACCGCATTAAACGTGGGAATAAGATGCTTAAAATGTAAGACATGATCCATCTCAGAGTCACAGCCTCCAAGGAGATGCGTGTCTAAAAGGTCTTTGCGTTTCAGAGCGCAACTGGGAGGCTGTCATGATGAGGGGCATAAAGAAGAGATTGTCGCCACTGCCGAGGTCCTTATTATCTTCGGCTCAGGAACAATGTGTTCTGATTTCACCCTCTTGCAGCCCGTCAATGAGCTGAATAGAGAAGCTGATTGGACTTCCTCAGGCACGGAGGGCAGACTCCGTTGAATTCACGTATGCCAATAGTCCACTGAGTCTCTCACTCGGCCTCAATCACCTGCACTCTGTCCAGCTCATTTTCCTTTTCATTTGTTCTTCTCTCTCGCTCTGTAATTCTGCATAGAACAATAGAGCAGCTCTCTGGACTCTGATCCGAAGGGCCATAAACGGTTCTGTAATGATGATGTGTCAGTCTTTAAACACTTTGGCAGAGGAAGCCCGTCTTTACTGGCCTTCATCAGGCGAACACTGAATCAACACCGCCAACTCTCAGATGCTGAAGTAATCAGCTTTCCACTGTTTTAAATCACATTTCCAACAATGGAAACAAACCTCATCCAGCTGTAGCGCTAATGCAATATTAACTCCCAGATGCTGAAACAGAAGTAATTGCATTTAAAAAAAGATGACTGTTGGAATGATTGTGCACTCTAAAAAATAAACGTTCCAAAAGGGTGTTTTCACAGTGTTGCCATTGAAGCAGCGTTTTGGGTGCCCCAAAGAACCTTTCAGTGAACAGTTCTTTAAAAGAACTAGACTTCGAACCTGCGAAATTTCATTGGTCATGATGTGACGTCACGGTCTACAGCATCTTTTTTTATAAACATGAAATCAACATATAACTTCAAAATGTAAAAATCTACAACCTACTCGATTTTGTTGCAAAAAATATCATTCTTTTTTATTCAGCCAAGAGGCCATGCCATGACGAATCATCTTCAACGAATCATCTTCGCACGTCTTCACGTGATGCGAATTCGTAGGTCAGAGTTCGCTTTGGAACGCAGCGAAATGCGAAACTTTCCGTATGAGCTTGGGTTTCCGGTCTAACGCTTTTGCGTGCGGATGAATGAAATACAATGAGATGAAAAGCGCAGTGTGAACGCACCTTTAGTGTGAAAAACTTTTCCATTTTGTGAAATGGAAACATTCCATTGATGTTAAAGGTTCTTCATGGAACCATAAATACTAGAAACGTCATTTTTAAAAGCTTGGCAGAAAAAAAAAAAACATTAAAAAAAAGCTTGGAAGTAATTAATTATATTTATTGACTACAAGGTAAATTCATGTTTCACAGACAAATTTGTGATTTTAATCTAATAAGAAATGCGAAAATACTAAAACAACAACCAAAAATGGATGACAGTGCTAAATGGAGTTCAAATCAAAACGCCCAGCTATAATTTAATTTCTTAGCCGTATTCAGCCAGGCTAACTGACACGTCCTGGCTTCAGTTTCTGAAGTGCTGCTGGGTTTGGACCTGACACTGATTTACAGCTGTGCTTTAGTGGATCTAATAAGCCGGGCAAATGCCTCCCCTCGGCCTGGCACCAGCCCACTGCCTTCGTCCTAATTATTCACATATTTTGGCAGCAGATTCCTTCCCTGCTTCCCTCCCTTCCTAACTCCCTGACGCTCTGAGGATAGAGAGAGAGAGAGACAGACACAAAGCTCTTAATCAGAGTATATCAGTTAAAATAAATGAGAGCAGAATGAAAAGAACGCTTTGCTGAAATTCCCTGGCTCAGGCCAAATGAGTTGAGTCTGGGCCAGACGGGTGAGATGGGAGTTGGCTGTGTAGTGTGTGTGTGTGTGTGTGTGTGTGTGTGTGTGTGTGTAGCATTGTCAGTAGCTTGGAGAAATATCTCACTGGATATAAGATTTAGGCAAAATAAGTAGAGAACAGACAATGCAGTTTAACACATACAGACACCCACATACTCACACTTATACAGTGTATTGTCAAATACACACAATACATGCACAATATATCAGCACATTATTTGCCTATATTAATTTACTGGTATTTTCAATATTGCATATACACTAGAGTTCAAAAGTTTGGAATCAGCAACGCAATCAATTGGTCAAAAGTGACAGAAAAGACATGTATAATGTTACAAAAGATTTAAATTTCAAATAAATGCTGTTCTTTCTATTCAGCAATTAAAAAAAAAAAAGTGTATCATGGTTTCTACAAAAATATTCAGCAGCACAATTATTTTCAACATTGATAGAAACAAGAAATGTTTCCTGAACATGCAAATCAGAACATTAGGATGATTTATGAATAGAAAACTATTTTAAATTGTAATACTATTCCACAATATTACTATATTTTATATTCATAACAAATGAATGCAGCCTTGGTGTGCATAAGAAACTTTCAAAAAGATCAACCCCAAACCCCTTATCGACCCCAAACTTTTAAATGGTAGTGTATATTGGCCAATATTTGATATGTTCACTGGTATACTCATTTTCCCCATTTTTTGTTTGGATTTTTGTTGCTTTCAAATTGCACTTAAATTTAATAATAAAAAAAAATTGAATAAAAATGCTAAAAGTGCTAAAAGCACTTCATACTTACTTCATACAATCCCCTAAAAGGATAGATTTTGTAGTGTTTTATTTTTACTCATCTAGATAAAATAGTACATTTTAATATTGGCCACAGAATTGAAATAATTTTCCACTTATTATATCAATCACAATTTTAATATTGGTGTATTCCTAATATAAAATGTTAAGTGCCATAAATTTTTGAAATTGCACAAGCTCCTAAAATATAACCCCCCTCACTTTAGAAGTTTCCGCCATTTTTGCTGACAGTATCACAATATGGAGATGAAAATGTGCAATTCTAAGAACGTTTTCGAATGTTGGAGCATGTGCCCTAACTGTTACTATGGCTTTGACATGCTGAAATACTGTATGTCTCTCCTCTTCATCTCAATGATAAGATGCTTGAGTTTGTCTTCAGACCTTCTGAGCTCTGGACTGGGATGTCGTCTGGACCAAAGCTCCATCAAACTCCCCTGACAAGGCTTCTGGATGGAAATCACCACCCACTCTCAAATGGCAATCACATATTGAATGTCAAACTGTATTGCTCTCTGACATGGTGAACAGTGCAGTCAGTGAGCAGTACAGGAGGATGCTGTTAATTTCTTGTGATAGACATAGAAAAAAAGAGGTATGCAAAAGAAAGTGCATTGATGGCTTGATGTGTGGGGAGAAACATGGCATCACAGCTTGCCTAAGGGAAGCCTGCCACAAAACTCCCTTAGTCTTACTTGACGGGCCTGAGACTGTCAGTGGAATCTTCTGATGTCACTTCCTCCCCCGACAGCGATGACATGCGTACGAGGGAGGGAGAGAGAGAGGGACTGCTCCTCGCCGCTGTATTCTTTAATGTCGGCTCTTTTATCGAGGATTCAAGCTGTCAGCTGTAATCAGAGGACTACTGGTGCGGAGCAGAGGAGATAAGACCTGCCTGTCAACAACCCATCATACACTCCACACATATGCTTGCACTCATCCCACTCATCACACCATCCCCGAGAGGGAGAGAGACAGAGAAAACACGAGGGGATACAGGTAGAGAAAGACAGAGTGGAAAAATGAAATAGCAGATAAAAACCAGAAAGGGAAACAAGAGGACAGGAAATGGAGAGGTGGTCTCACAGTGGATGACAGGGAAAGGCTGCAACATGCCAACAGTGTTTTGGCGAGGTTTTTCGCTGTCTACGTGACATCGACGAGAATTAAAATCAAATCCAAATCAAAAATTTGTACTTGGTAAACTCTAGGGCATAGCCTAAATGATTCCTGCGAAACCTGCTGAATATGTGGTGTCACAGCAAAAGAAATGGTATTACTCGAGGGAAGTGTGAAATGAATGGACCGAGATAAAAAGATTGGATGCAGAGACAGAATGGAGTGTGTATATTAAAATTGTCAACTCATGTCAACTCAACACATTGTAAAATTGGGTAAAATTCAATAGCTGCTTTGAGACTGAAATATATATGGCCTTGAAAATGAAGATTTCAAAAGAAATGAGAATCTAGAAGGATATCAAGATATCTTGAATAGTTTTAGAGTTACAGGCATGCAAACTATGGAAAAGGAATATAAGAATATAAACTGCTGTCATGATTGGATGACACAAAATGGTCCATGTTGTTGGTCACAGTGGTGCATCCATTTGTACCAAACTGCTAAGAATGTTTTTAAAATGAGCAGCATGGGCATTTCCTAAAAGGCTTTCATCATTTACTAGTCTGTTTGTTTATTTTGCTCTGGGGAACACTACTACATGAGTTAAATATCTTAGTATGTACCATGATGAAATTGTTTAATTCTGCATATTAGATTCAATTAGATGATTTAAGATATGATTAAAATAAAAATACACTCATCACATACAGTAGCTGTAATTGATTTTGCATATTTCACTCTAGTGAACTCATTACCAAGGCTTTAGGGCATTACTGTGGTACACACACACAAGCACACATGACTTCACTACAGCAGCTGTTAGAGAATAACTAATAACTATTCGTGCAAGCAGACAGGAGTCAACTGGCATTTGGTTACCAATTACTGCATGGCGTCCTTCACCGTTTACTGCTAAATAATACCGCTGATTGATGATGCCGGATCATCCCTCAATGCCTCGGTGACTGATGTCTGCAATAAATTACACGTTCACTTGTGGCCTCCTATCAAATGTGTATGAAAACACAAGCTGACCTGAAATGAAGATACAAATCTGAGAATGAGAGACTGAGAGAGCAAGAGGATGTTAAGATAACTTCATGAATAATGCATATGATGTCACCAGCCAAGCAAATACAACAGCATATATAATAACTCACAGTATTACCATATCTATACCCACACCCCTCACTTATACTTTAACATCTTAAGAATCAGTGTGATGAAAGCACACACTACGGCTCTCGACATGAAAATATCTTATAGCACCTCCACATAGAGATACAAGCCAAAAAAAACATTCTCTATATGCATCTCATTGATCTGATATTTTTATTGAATAAAATTCCAACTAAATTCTATAATTTGAATCTTAATTAAAGGCTCTCTCTCTATATGCATTTTTTTGCATGGTAAAATAAAACCTGTGGCTGTTTTTTTTAACAGCTACAGACATATATTTGTCGAACTTGGTTCAGGCCATTTCAGTTTCAGTTTTGTCACTGATTATTTGTTAAGTGTAATTTAACCTATTGCAGGCTAAATGGAAAAATCATGGATAATGGTGGTTTTATCATGATGTGTGCATACCGGTATGTGAAAAATTTCAGTGTCAGAGAGACAGATAAGTATTTTAAAAGAGTTAATTGTGTGAATTAGTTTGGGGGTTTGGGACAGTGGTCGCCCTGAAGCTCAGTGATTAGTATCAGTGTTTGCTTCCTGTCTCCTGCTAACGCTCTTTCTTCCATGTTGTACCCAAACTCACTTATCCGCCAACAAAGGCCTTAAGCTACTACTTTGTCGCAGCAATGCGACATTCACGCAAACACATGGAAAGACATGTACACAGACAGAGGCTATGTACCACGTTAATGCTAAATGATCTGGCTTTGTGATCTTCCGTCTCACAAACTCCACATGCTTGCACCCCATAGCCGAGTGTTTCCACGTTATCTCATTGATCCTATTTTCTTACACAGTTTGGTTTTCTTTAACGTGTGGGAAACCAGCAGTGAGCTCTGGTGGTTTATTTCATATATCTAATTATATCTAATTGACCGAATTATCTCGTCTTATTCTCCCTTTCTTGTTTATTGTGGTCTCACGCCTGTTTTCAGTTGCTATCCACTTTGTTTCACCAGCCAGTTCGCTAACAAGACAGAGAAATTATTATTTGCCAACCATGCCAATTTCGAAATTGGGATAGTGTCATTTCCCATTTATATTAGAGGTGTAATGGTACATTCGTATTTGTTACCGACGTCTCAGTTCGGTGCATACAGTCAGACGATGAATACAGTCAGTCACAAGCGAGCCACACTCCAGGCCAGGAGGGGGCATGCATGGTAAAGAAACGCTGTTTGCTAACGGCCACAAAAAGACAAAGAGCAGAAGAAGAAGATACATTCCATACACCAGCCCAAAACAAGAGCTCAGATGGCACGCAAGAGCTTTTTGTGACGCGCTCCACAAGGTTCAAGGAAAGGAAACAGGGACAGCAGAAAGCAGTATTCTGTTTGTTTTCTTTATTTTACAAAATCACAATGTTTTGTTTTTATTGCGAATGTAGAGTGTACAAAGATATAAACAGACCCTTCACATCATCTAATGACGTGACAAAAGACACAAAATCATTTGGCATTGTGCCGATTTGTGTTGTGACTCGTGGAAGTCTCACTATATATGCATTTTATGTACATAAAAAATATTTCAGGGTATAATGCTGAACAGATCATCATTGAAAGCAACAAAAACAAACATGTTTGATGTCAAAATTACATCTATACCTTCTTCCTGGTCCATTCGATCCTGTGTGTCACACACACCCACATGCAAACACACACCATCTCCCTCTCCCCCAATTACAAATGAGTCCATTAGTGCGTGTGCAGTGCACCCTGTGCTGCCGTCCCATAATGGCAGCTGAGATTTCCATCATGATCATAACGGTTCCCTCGGCTGCCATCAGCACAGATGGAAGGTCTCTCTTTAGAAATGAGCTATCTACCCACCAAAGGGCACATTGCAGGCTTTGCTATTTAGCCCGCTGTGCACGTAATAGTGTGAGTGTGTGCGTAATAACGTGTGTGCAGCCACATGTGCCAAGTCTGTATCGTGTTTGATGAACACTGAAAGGTAAATTGGTGATAAAATCGCTCTATACTCACACAAATGATGGTCAGACATCCATATTTTACAGTTATCTCTTTTTGGTGCTTTGCTACAGTGAATGGATGCCATTAATTTGCATTGTCAATTGTGTTTTACGTTTTCTTGCTTCATTTGATTCTAAACCAAAACAGAGTGTTGGAATCATTACCATCTATGATTAATTTAAAAACATATCATATGGAAAATGGAAATGCCACAGAATCTGCGACGTTTACATGTACATAAGCGTTATAAGCGTTTTACCATTCAGCTGCATTTAAAAGATTACAAAAATGAAATCACAAAAACTACCCCAACAAATCTCAGATTCGCCCACGAATGTTAATCTGAACAGTCTAATTAGTAGTGGTTAAAAGTAAATGTGTAAAACGAAAGTACTTAACTGCTTTCTATTTGTCTTGAAGTGGAAACACAGGATTCTGGGTACTAATTACCTTGTTACAGATAAACACACAGCTCAGCTTTCTTCTGTCACAGTAAACGCCTTTATCTTCAATCGTTTGTTGTCATATGTCTCAGTAGGGGTCTCGGCTGTGCAGAGAGGACGTTTTCTCATGATTTACGTTTGCAAGAATATAAAGGGAAGAGTGTGGAGAACAGTTTCTTCAGCTTACAGACCTTTGGAAACTGCCAGAGGCTTTTAAAAGCCTGAAGCTTCAGAGGAAATACAGATTGAAAGGCAGCAAAATGCATTTTGAAGGACCACAGCACTGAATAATTAAAAGAAATGGGACTAATATGTTTGTGTGCTTATGGAAGGAACATTCGTAAACCACTCAACCCCACCACCACACCCTTCTTTAAAAACAGCTGAAATATAACATAAACTATTATTAGAACATTTGCTTTGTTTTCAATATCAAAATATCAAAATTGGTTAGACTGACTAATGGATAAACCAATATTCTTGTAGTTTTAGGTTTGCACAGATTATGCAAAAAACCTAAAACTTTTCTCGTCTTGATGTTGTTCCAAATTTGTCCAACATTCTTCCTTACCTTTCTGATTTTGGCCATAAAAAAGAAAGTCAATGGGGTCTAAAACAACATTGGACCCCCATTTACTTTCACTGCATTTTGGTACCAATATGTACCTTTGAGGTACTAATTTGCTGTCACTGGGGAGGTACTCTTTCAAAAGGTACAAAGGTGTACCTTTTGAAAGAGTACCGCCCCAGTACCTTTTGTTCTGAGAGTGTATGCGAGTGTATTTTGTGTTATTGACATCAGTTTTAATTCCTTATTGGTTCCCAGTTCATTTTAATGTATGTTTAGCGCCATAATCTGAAACTACCTCAAAGCAGTGCTATTTGTTAGACATTATATTTACATTAGTCTTTAAATTAGGTGTCTGTACGCTAATGTGACATTTGGTTTAAATAACCTAGACTGAATCATTAGTTTCTAACTAAAAAAAAAGAAAAAACAAAACAAACTAACCATCCTCTGAGGATCATTAATCTTCATTTCTCTCCAGAGGGCCACTTAGTGTCGGTGATCTGTCCTGAGTCGGAGCTGTTTACAACCTCACTTAGAGAGACTGGACGCAATCAATGGCTGTCCTGCTCTCAGAGCCCGAGGGACCACGGCTGAGGTGTTTAAATAGGGCCTGATAACAGCAGAAAGACAGTGAAGAGAATACCACAACCATTGCATCATGCTGCTGTCAAGACGTCCACACAGAAATGAGCTTCAGTCACAATGCAGGACATCAACAGGGCAGCCTCATTATTCCCAGTCAATACTGGCTGTCACAAATGGCGTAGAGTGTGGATGAACACACACATACACATATGGATGTAAGCCAAAGTCCTTATGGGCATTATATTTACATATTTGCAGCTTGACACTCTGGACCCTTAAGCCTAGACAATGGGGCTGTTTTAATAAGAGCTGAAATGTCTCCCGTGAGGCCTCGGTTGCACATCCAGCTGGGGGATTCCATTTAATTTCCCTCAGGCGGCGATGTCTTGTACCCATAATTGGAGCCTCACGCACAACAGGCCGAGCTCTTTTGTCGATCATCCTCCTGGGGTTAATCAGGACACAGGCGGACACGATTTTCCTGACCTGACCTGTTTTTGCAAAGCTGAACACCCTCCAATTATTCTGCTGTAACAAGCGTGTTAGTGAGCACTTGGGACGGGAGACTAGAGATGCGTCTACACATGAGTCTGCATGTCCGGTGTGCTCAGCGTATATATGCAGGCACACTTAGTGTTATTTTCTTTTAATCCATAGATACAGAAAATGCTCTGGGGAAACATTACAGCGAGTACAATACTGAAATCAAGTTTCTACTAAAAAACAGATATTATATGCTATCAATCTATTCTAACATTTAATCTGAGTATATGCCAGTGCCATGTTAATTTTTATTTTAGTTGTATTAATTTATATTTTTAGTTTTCATGTTAAAAATAGTTTAAGCTTTAGTAATTTGTTGATTTTATGGTCATTTTATTAGTATGTTTTTAAATAATGCTATTTAGGTTTATTTTTATTTATTCTTTTACTTTTCAACAAATTTTCATATTTTATGAAAACTTTTTGTTTTTAATAGTTTTAGTTAATGATAATAACCCTGGTAAATAACTGTGCAAAGAGTACAGTATCTTCCAGGAGACCATGTCAACTGTAACTCAAAGCCTAATAAAAAACTAAATAATAATAAAATAAAATAATGAAAATCACAATAAATGATACAATTTAAATAAAATAAATAGAACAAAATAAAATATGCAAATAAAGGATTATAAAATATAACAAAATAAAATAATTGCTAAAAAAAAGAGGCCGAACAAAGGGTGAAGAACAAAACCCTGCATAACAATGTCTGAGGAAAAAATCTATTAGGACACGTGGATCTAAACTCAAAGTCTGAATGCATACATTATTTAAACTTGATAACAGTCAACCTGCTCTCACTCATATTCATGAGCGCAGATAGGCACATCTCAGGCCAGGTGAGAAGTGTCACACATCACACGTCTCATATGAAATGGAATATTCTAGAACACTTTACAGTTACAGGCTCACATGTCACACCTACATCCATCAGCAGACTATACAAGTAGTAAGGTGAGAAATTTTGTAGAATATATACATACACATGCATACAGTATGTGTATTTAATAGAAAGTACTGTCAAGAGTTTGGAATAATTAAGATTTTTTTTTAATGTTTTTAAACAAAGTTACAAAGCTCACCAAGGCTGCATTTATTTTATTAAAAATACAGAAAAACAGTCAAATTGTAAACTAATTTAAAATAACGGTTTCTATTTTAATACATTTTCAAATGAAATATATTCCTGTGATGCAAAGCTAAATTTTCATCAGCATTACTCCAGTCTTCAGTGTCACATGATCATTCAGAAATTATTCTAATATGCTGATTTGATGCTTTAACAGTTTTAACAGTTTTCCTTCATATTTTTTTTTTTTTTTGGAAACTGTGATATACTAGTATTTAAAAGTTTAAAAAAACATTAAAGGTATAGTTCACCCAAAAAATAAAACAAAATATTTCTTGCTAAAGCAACTTTTTGTAATGTCTTTTTGATGCTTTACACAATAATGGTTTTAAATGATCTTTTATGAGTAATTCCTTAGCCAAATTTAATGTGCAAATAATTTATGATTAATTAGATTAATTAATCGCCAAATCATGCAATTACTTAGACTACAAATTTTAATCAGTTGTCAGCCCAAAGTTTTAATATAACATAATATAATATACAGTATTATAGTGGCCCCCCAAAACCTTTATAACCCTAAAATAATCAATCTGCCTTTTAAGATTTGAATACATTAATTTGATGTTTTTTGTAGATTGCAACACTGATCGATTCATTTTCATTTAAAGCCTTGCCACTGTATCATAAATTCACAAGGGATGTTTCCCTTCAATTCTATTTCAAGGACTTGGCAACCTTGTCCGATACACACAGGTACATTATTACCTTTTATTGGCTTGTGCAAATGAGTGCTGAGGTCGAGGGCTCCCGGGAAGGTCTTATAATGGAAAGTGTAAAATATCTTATGCCTTGGGTTGAAAGTCTACATGAAACTTAAAATCAAGAAGTCACTGAACTATTTCTCCACGTTAACCTTTCTTTTATTCTATCCAGCCTCTCTATGATGTGCTGGAAATAATAGTGTTTGCACAGAGAAAAAAAAAGGCAATTCATGCCTTTACACTGAGTGGATTGCTACACAACTAACCAAGAATGATCTTGACCCCTTTCCTTCTCCAAGTGCCTGACTAGACATATAAAAGTAGCTGAGACAAGGATAAAGTAAGATAGAAAAGGTCTATAATGCACCACACCACCTGCGCTCTCTGTCGTAGCTGGGTTACTGTCCATCCCAATCTATAAGAGGTCAGATAAGAGTGTGCAGGGCCAAAAAAAAAAAAAAAAAAAAAAAGGAAAAAAAAAATTGAACATATTTTGTTCGTAGGGCCCCTGCTGCAAGGTTGTGTCCCTAATGGCAAGAGCACACAGCGTTAGTCCTGGCCCTGGAAACAAACCCCAACCACTCAACCTCCCACCACACTGAGCTCTCCTCAGGGACTAAAGAACCGTCAGGGGCTCTCTTGCGTGCGTATAAGGAATCTGGAAGCATCAGCAAGGCTCTTTCATGGCCTAAGGGAAAAGGAAGATGCTGAATCCACACTAACAAGTTGATCGTTGTCCACATGTTGGAGGCAAGCGTTAGCGCCTAGACATACACCATGACAGAATGAGGCTCTGCCTGCTGGGGGAGATGGAGGAGAGAGTGTGATTGTGTTAGCAAGTAAGGGTCGGTGGGGGTCATTACTGACTGCCTTAGGGCACTTGGATGCTTCTCTGCTTATGCTCAGCACAAACAATAGCTGCAAGTCACCATTTCCACTATAATTAGACACACAAACTGTTGAGTTTCCTATGAAGAATAATGTTTGGTGATATAATGCTAATTGCTATGTGGTATATAAAAATATTTTTAGAAATGCTGTGATATAGAATTTTTCACAGATAGTAATATCAATATACAGATATGAATGATATGTCAGCTGTAAAAAAAGAATTACAGTCTAGATAATATAGAAACATTTTAGTGTTATTGAGATCATTTTTATTTTTTATTAATATAATAATGTATTTTCCATTTTCATATGAATTTTATTTATTTTAGTAATTTCATTGTGTTTTCGTAATTTTTATTAGTTTTGGTTTTATGTCATTTCTGTATATGTATATATATTAAATGTTTATTTCAGTTTTAGTTATTTTAAACGTTAAAATTTTAAACAAGTTTAAATTTTATTTCAGTTAATGTTTCTTTGATTTATTTATTTCAGTCATTTTTTAGAATAGTTTTTGTGCCAGATTTATTTACAGCTTGCACAAGCAAAAACCTTCTTTTGGCATTAAGAAAGTGCTGTCAGGATTTACTAAAGGCACTCAGAGAAAAAATAGTACTGAAAAGGTGTGGACACTTATTTTTGTGGTTTAACTTATTGCATATGCATTTTTAGGAATTTTCGATTCAAAATTTATGATTCATTATATTTAAATGTGATTTACTATGGTTTGCGCTAGTCAAGTTACTGGTTTTTGCACCATTAGTTTATGTGTCCACCAAAGCATTTTTACCCTTTTTCTGCTGAAAATGCCTAGCTGTCAGAATGCCTCAGCAGTGCAGCGTTTTTTTTTCTTCTTCTTTTTAGTTCAACATTCTTCAACTCTCGAAGACTGGTAAAAATTGAAGAGCGCTCAGCGCTTCAGCGTGAAATAAACGCTCAGCGCCTCGTTACACTCCAGCTGTTTTAAAAACGCAACACTCTTCAGTTGAAAACAACTGGAAAAATACGCTAACCTCAGAATAAAACGCTTATTTATTTACGGACAACAGCCTTATTTACTGCCCAAAAAAAGCATGTCTTAAACCAGATGCTAATTTGCACTGCTCTTGGTAGATTGGTATAGAAATGATCCGGCTATGTCTGCGTTCTTTAATTTGCGCTTCGTCAGTAGATCACGCGCAGAACTTTCCACTCCCATCGGTGTGCTTTTTTAGAATTGTGCTCTCACCCTAATTTGCTCTGTTTAGTAGATCTGGTCCTTAGTTAACTATACTAACCCTGGTATAAAGTTCTATCTACATTGTTAAAATTAACAACAACAACAATAATTTGAATAATGTTAACCATACAAATAAATAAATACAACACACACATAATATAATGTAATGTACATTGTAATCATCTATTTATATATGTACTATGCACTATATGTTTTTTTTTTAGATAAAATAAATAAATAAATATAACAATGTATACATTTGGTGCAATAAATTCTATTTGTAACTCACTAGCTGACAGTCACCATATAATGCTGTTCTCAAACACAAAAAGGGTCTGTTTAATTGGTGTCAATCAACCAGCGGCGCACCGCCAGCAGAATAAGTGGGCTGCAGGTTTGCTCCCACAATGCACCGCTGCGGCAGACAGAAATGAGAGGGATGGACAGAGGTGAGGGGGTGGTGTGTGACTGCATAGCCTGCTGACCTGCCCATCCATCAAGCAGCATGCATCACCCTGCTCTCTCTCCCTCTAAATCCTTCTGCTGTCTTGGCAAGTCTGAGGGGCTGTAAGGTCGTCACATAATTTTGGCGGTAGGCCCCTATAATGAGCACTGCCTGCCCACCCGCCCCCAGGATCCCGGCGATTAGCCTTCCACAGACACGTGATCTATCTCCCACAGCTCTGGCATTTACAGCGCTGACCTTGCCTGGAAATAACAAGGATCAAAATAGCCGGCAACCATAAGAAAGAAATTAAAGAAATAAACACGTCATTAGAAATAAAAGAAAGAGGGGGTTGCCGCGGTGGGACTGTAGCCTAGCAGCTTTAAAGGAGACGTGTCAGCGCTGCAGCAGCGTGCCGGTCTTGGTGAGGGACGCCGTGTCTCCCGAGCATCAATCACCCTGCCAGACCGGAGCCCCCGGTCGACTCAGGGGAAACGCAGCTGACCCGACTGAGAAGCAAAGAGAGGGAGGGATAGAAGGAACTAAGGAAGAAAAGCCAGTAAAAATTTAATGCACTCCGCAGAGCGGTCATGTCATACTTGGTTATGGAAAATAATCCCAGATGCTTGCAGTGGCTGAAATGGAGCTGTTACGTGCATGCCTCCTAACTCTGTCTGACAGCCGTGATGTACGACTACCATTACCGGAAAATATCACTTCAACTAACCCATGATCCGGCTCCACTCAGGGTCACATTATCCACGAGGAACAAATTACACCACTCCCCCCGCCGCTTCCTCACTCCCCTCGCCCCCAACCCCAAAGTAAATACAAATTTCCTACACGGCCCGGTACAAATGCGGGGCGATACGTTAGCTATGACAACGCTCCACGGAGTGACGGAGATGATGAAGTACATGACAAATCACGGGCTGACAGGCCACTCTACAGCAATCAGCCTCTTTCCCGGCCTCACGAGCGCCCACTCAAGCCTGTAAACACCCCTCTGCTCGCTCCCCTCTCCGTCCTCCCTCCTTTTTTCAGATGCAGGGAGGGCAAAACACATAATCTTTTACCGCTGACAACTCGCTCGCGAAGCTTTATTACCCGCCCCGTTTCACCGTGCGGAAGTGTGGCGAGGAGATAAAAAAAAAAAAAAAACGTTTTATGTTCCAGTGCTCTGGCTGAGTGATGGAGAAACTAATGCGTCTCTCCTCCTCCTCCTCCAACTGCCTCAGGGCAAACATCGTCAGAAGACGAACAGAGAAGAGGCGGATGAATTGAAAAAAGACAGAGAAAACGAAGCCAGGATACATACTATACATATGGGCAGTGCTGGGTAGTCTATTACTGAATACAAATTACATCATGAAAATTGTAGTTAGCAACGTAATCTATTACATTACACATTTTAGCTAATATAATCAAACTACTTTTTAAGTACTTTTACCTTACCTTTCACTTATCTCATTCAGCCTATCACATTAATTTGGATTCGATAATCTTTAAATCTCTTCAAAACAAAACATTAGAAAAATACACATTATCAACATTATATAGTGAAGGTCTCAAATGAGAGGCGAATGAGAGAAATTATAGCACTTCCCTGACGCAGAGACGCTAATAAATCTGCAACTGCTTTCAAATGGTGTCCTTTGCCCTTGGCCACACACAGATGGGGGGGGGGGGGGGTGCGAGAAGGAATAAAGGGCCCACGAAAAGAGCGACGGGTGTTAAAAGAGTTCAGCGATAAAGGTCCTCTTATTTTCCCTTTTAAGGCCTCATCAAGTGCATTAAAACGCAAGAGGATGTTCATTTGAAGCCAAAGGTGGGACACTTTAAAGGTACTTAAGATTAATCTGCCCATGCTTGTGCGATTTGTCATCTCCAGCTACCTCTTAAAGGTAATGGGCTGATAATTGATTAGTACACGTAAAACCATTTTTCAACACGCTTTGTGCTCGCTATGGTTTCAGGAGTGTATTTAATGGTTTTCTTAGGCACTAAACACAGAGCTTTAGGATATTAATGCTTATTTTGTGATTATGATGTGGCTTAAAAGCATTATTCATAGTTAAAGACAGAAAGTTTAATACTAAATGTTAAATAAAAGAACTAGGGGTATAACAATACATTGATATTGATTGATACAACGAAACAATGTATCGACGCACCGTGTACAAAATAGACACCTGTAGGGAGTTATATTTTTAGTATTTATATATAAATATATTTACTTGTTTTTCAGTATATTTTTAACATTGCACATTTTAGCACAGAATCCTAAAATACATTCTAGATTGTATATTTGGGTTGAATTTGTGAGTTAATAAAAATGGAACTGGTTGTGTGAAAATAAGCACAAAATCATAACGATATGTCGATCGATGTATCCCTGAATCGAATCGTATCATAATTGAATTGCAGATTTTGAGTTATTGACAAATATCGTATCGCTGGCTATAAAATTTGAGATTGTATTATGATGAACAGTCCGATTTACACCCCTAATGAGAACCATAGGACTTAATAATGATTATTGTTTCTGAAAATCTTACATTCATTAATCTTGTACATCGATTTGATGCCTTGCAAGCTTAAACTTTGGGCTTTCTGTCATATAATCAGTAATGTTTTTCATTGTATGTCATAATTTTCCAGTACAAGTGTGTTAATGAATTTATACCTCTACTATTTCTACTATAAAAAACATATCTATACATCTACATTAATCTTATGTGATTAAAAATGTAAAGAAAAAAAAAAGATAAATATTATCATTAAAAAGAATAAATAGTAAATAAGCTTAGAAAACAAAAAATGGAGTATTCCTCTGAGATTGTTCCTGACTGGGACAGCAGAAAAAAAAGCAGAGTTGAGCTCTGAAATGTAAAAATATAGTTTTCCTTGTGGTCTTTCTGTTTAAATGTATCAGTAAAGTAAGACAGGAATATAGGAGTAAACAATGATGTGAAGCAGGTCAGGCTCAAACCTGATACCTTCAATGGCTTATATGTCAAATGAGCAAGCCACTGCACCACGGCTCAGACATCAAGAGGGATTCTCAGGGTAGAGAGGCACTAAGCCTGAGCACATGTGCTGATTTGTTGCTGGCTAAAGTCAGCACAGATTCACTTGAGCCTCAACGGTCTTTAAACACTCTCAGATGGCGCAGACCTGTTAGTGTTAACTGCGCCATGAAAAGGGGACGTTATTGGATCCGGGCAGCAGCGGAACATCAAACAGCCCGTCAGGCAGTGGAATCTCTCTCTCTCTCTCTCTCTCTCTCTCTCTCTCTCTCTCTCTCTCTGCCAGCCACAGAAGACATAATAATCCCCCTTGAGCGGCTGGTAATGAGAAGACAGGGTCCTACCTGCTCCCTCTAATAACAGACACTTCTTCTGCACACAAATCAGGGCAGGGGGCGGGGGCCTGGGGTTTGGTGGGTGAGCAGGTTGTGGGGAAAGGTGAGAACAAGATCCCTGGCACATAGAGAGAAAGAAAGAAAGAGAGCGAGAGAGAGAACGAAAGTAACAGGGGCAACCAGGGACCCAAGCATAGCCAAAAGCCTGGAAGGTGGAGGCCAGCCACAGTCGCCAGGGCCAGCCAAATGCATTCAGAGCATTCTGGACCCTGTTCGTTCTGCATGCTGCCAATTCATCCAGCAGCAGGAGAGGGAGATTGAGAGGAGAGCGAGCCAGAGAGGGCAGACAGCAGGACTAGGGCTGGGTTCCAGTTGGAATAGGCCAGGCCCGCATGATGAACAGTGTACAGACTGTACCATTTAATAAATCTCTCGTTCTGCTCCAGCTAACACAAACGCGATGTCAAAAGGCCATTAAACACTCTCACACTTTATGCAACACGTCCACACACACACACACTACACACACGCACACACACTCATACACACACACACACACACACACACACACACTTCCCATTAACATTAAAAATACACTTTTACAAAGAAACAATTATTTTATAATTAATTTAGTAAAACACCATTACATCAATTACACTAATTAATCAAAACTGCTTGTAATGCATCATTATCGCTAAGTAAGCTAATCATTGCTGACATAATTTTCACTGTAAGCTTTTAACTTTTAGCTTTTATAAAATAACTTTTATATAAATACATGCAAATGACTATTATGCTATTAAATATTGTATTATAATACATCTAATGTATACATTATTTTGTACTATTTAATAAATATAATGCGGATTTAATTTTAATAAACAGTCAAAGTTGAGCCACCATTTAAAGCTAGTTAAAATATTTATAAACTACACAGTATTTAGGCTATAAACAATTAATCCTAAATTGGTGATGCCACAGGAAATGCAATTATTGACCACTTCTTGTGGGGCATTCTTATAGCCAAGTTAAGAAGAGTGGACAGGCATGTCATTTAAGGGAAAAAGAGAGAATGTTCGTATCATTCTTGCAGTCAGAAAGTGATTTCTCCAGAGTGTCTTTTTTCATTTCCTGATTTGGGCCAAAGGAGAATAAAAAGAGACAGTTTGTCTGTAGATGAATAGAACTGACCCATTAATGTGACAAGTCGTCCTCCCCTACAGCTGCCGAATATGTACTGTACTGTAACTGCCGTTTCAGGGGAAAGAGCTGCTGAATTAATTCCCAGAGAGTAAAGCATGTGAAATTATCAGTGATCTGCCGCTTATTGCTAATGCAGCTCAACATGCTCACGGTTTTGTAAACACATTTTAAGAGCTATTGACAGAAAGAGATCCCTCTGAAGTGTTTGTGAATGTGTGTGCGTTTGAAAGAGAGTACTCTTGTTTCTTTGTTTACCTAATAAACCCTTCCATTGTTTTGACACATAATTAATCAAAGGTAGAGAGAATGACATGACATTGTGAAAATCATTAGAGGAATAATGAGAAGCAGGAACGCAGCGAGCAAAACAGCGATTAATGTCTTACACCGCACATCTCTGCCATGCCACAACAAAAGGGCTTTGACTGACATGGCTAATTCGACTCGTCAGCATCAAACCACCATCGCTTTAAAACAACAAATGAGGAACATTCAAAAAGAGTGAACACAACAACTTTTTCATGTAATCATGCTGATGTTCAGTAGACAATATATAAGTGGTGCGATGTGTCTTGTAAAGCTTTTTGTAGCTTGCATCAAAGTTAGCCTAGAGCCTAGTGTTCAATTAAATCCATGCACTTAAATAACAGCTAAATTTTGTTACAATTACACTATAAATGACTACTATATGAAAGTAAAATCATTACCATCATACTGTATGTTTTGTGGGTTATATCTTAAATGAATCTGCAGGAATTGTTACACGTTAATATGTGTAAAATGTAACTTGTGAAGCTCGTAATGGTTCTTTTCAAATTTCGCACACCATTTAGTCATTCATAATTAATGCAGAGTTAATTAAGGCCTTCTCACAGTCATTAACAAGATGGTAATTCTAATTAAATAGAAACACACTTTTAAGTAGAGTCTAATATTGGATTCTCATTGATTCAAGTTTGATTAAAAACGAAATAAAATGATTTTAGAGGTGCTATATGCTGTAACATGGTATTAATAATACCACTACTGGCACTAAAATAAAGAATAATAGGTCCCCTTTAAAGATAAAATATTATTTTTATACTGCTAGTGTAACCAAACAGAAAAGCAAAAATACATTTCCAGAACACTCCACTCATTTACCATTGGATGGACGAAACGGAAGTCCCGTCATTAGTATACGATTGCATAACAGTTCTTAGAAATCAAACTACTGTTCATAACTAAAGGACGCACTAAGTGACCAAAGTGACCAGACATAATTCATTTTCAAGAAAGATTTGGCGAATTCTGGTTTAGAAAATTAACAGGGACCAGAGGCAATGCAACAAATGATTTATGCAAATTAGCAACGATACGACACAACTACCACCAATGGGAGAGCAGAAATCGATCTGCCACCTGAAACACAGGAACGACTACTAGAAATGAGCCTGTGATCTTCAGCGATGTAATCACTGTTAGAACAGGGCATTGTAGTTGTCTTTGCATATTATGTTGGGATATGAACCAGTATTATAACAAAAACATGTCAAAATTTAAAGTAAAAAAAAAAAAAATGCATAAATATAAGATACAGAGATTTCAATACAGTGCTGGTGTTGTAAGCTCTGTATTAATAGAAATAATAAGGCATGGTCTTACCTTGTCTTCTTGGTCACTCTCGCTGTCACACTGTAAGACAAAGATGAAGGTGGCATTAGAACAGTGCAGAATCTACTAGATGTGACAGAGCTGAAAGAGCATTTTTTTGCTTTTAAATATAAAGCCATTATGAAGTGGAAATGTGATTTTGGCAGTCTCGCACTGCACAGCTCATCAGCTGAGTAATAAAAGTCTAAGCAGGAAAAGGCTGTTCTTATCTCACTCAGTGGCCAAGCCTCATTACATCTGCCTATTACCACCAGCAGGGCTTTTTCTCCCAGACACCAACTAGAGTATGAGTCCAACTATCTTCACGTCTCATAGGCCACAAACACACTGGAGCTAAATACAGCTGTCTCACCATTGCTGAGTGCTTAAGCTTGTTCTGTACACAGCCTTTGATTGTTTACAATAACAACTACCAAATTCACCTTCCTGAGATTCAACAAACCGATTCCTTGGTCAAAAATATAGCTAAAATTAAAATGATTTAATTGTTGGCATTGATGTTTAGCGTTGGGTACTGCACACTTCCTGATTCAATTAGATTCTGAATCATTAGGGGTATATTTCTAACCTTTTCTGCTAATGTGGCAAATTATACAGAAGATTATTTGAGATTGATTGAACTTTTCATTATAAGAACTGGCTCATAGTTGTTCATGAATCAGACTACACTGATCACACTGAGCAGCTGGATTCTGAGCCCCATACTAGCATACTGCCATAGAAAGATGTGGTAAAATAGTAAGAGTTCTATGCTAGTAGCCGGTTCCGAACTCAGCATATGATTCTGATTCACTAAAAAGTACCAGTTCATAGGAGTCAATTTTCAGAATCAGACGTCATTGGTTACGTTGTATGTTTTTGATTCACTAAAAAGTACCATATTTGTCATTCTAAAAACTTTGCAGTGCATACATGGCCAAAAAAAGACTACAGTAGTGATCCTACTTCAAAATTGAAAGTAAAAACAGAGTGCATTTAAGAATTTAATATTTTACATATTACTCTGAATGACGTGAGAAAAAAAATAAAACAAATGCAAGACAAATCAGAGGGCAGTGGGGTCTCTATGCAAAATAAAGCAAAGAAAGTAATAAACACAATGATATTAAAATGCTGAATTTAAGCCTTTCTGTCCAACTTCAATTTCAAGGTCCACTTAATTCTTTATCTGCTAATTAGCTAGCAGCACACAGATGACTTGGCTGAGAGAGATGCGTTCAGGGTTTGAGCCTGGACTCCCTAATGAAGGCCTGCTGGGGGCGGGGCTTAAGGTCTTCAGGGCCAATTACACTCAGCGGAGCATAAACCTTGTGGCAGCCCTGAATGATTGACAGTTCTGGGAGCTGTATTCCTGCAAGGATTGAGAGCTAGGGATAGAAAGTGAGAGGAAGGGACAGAGTGAGAGAGGGGAGGATATTTTCTGGCACAAGTCTCTCCCATCTGACCTGATACAGGGCCTGCTGAGCAGCATCCAATTTACAACCCCAGTCCAATGGGATTCGAGACATACGGGGCTCATGTATTATACATAACCAATAAACACACACACAGATGTTAATAACCTACTGCTCCTCTGTGTGCCAGTGTGATAATACTGTTAGCATTACAGTAAAAATGCTATGAAACACAATCAGTATTATATTATTGAGGTTTTTGAAATATAACCCACGCTCTTCCCGTCCTTCCATGTACTTGACCACAATGGGCTCCCCCTCATTTGGCACAAGCAAAGTTCCTGAAGAGTTAAAATAATGAGCAAAATGTATTTTTTCCAGTGTGTTGTGATCCATAAAAAACACCGCCGGCATCTCCATCGGCGTGTCAGTGCTCCCCGTGCCCAGCCTAGCGCTTTGATTGCCGAGATATGAGAGGAACGAAATGACTCGCCCTTGCTTGTGAAGCAAATGGAACGCGCTAATAGAACTCATCGCATTACCCAATGCAAAAGTGCCATAGCTCATTACGTCAGGATAAAAGGATATCATTGTAGACGGTGAGCAGAATTGACTTTCTGCGCCGCGACTTGATGATTTAATCAACTGCTCTCTTTCGCTTCTCATCCGCGTGTCTGTCGCTAACACAGGTGCCGTTAAACGACACTCTCTCGCAAGCCAGAGAGTGGAGAAAGGGAAGAAATTGCTGTCATTATTCTTTCTCTCTCTCTTGCTCCTTCTTTCCAAGAATAGAGGTATGCAAATTTCTGTACTGGTGCTGAGAGAAGAGATTGAGAAAAGGGAGATGGGGTGGTAGTGGGAAATTAAAAGTAACGGAAAAAGTTAGATGAGATCTGACAGGAAAGGGCAGGCAGCTTTTTTGTCCTCAACTGCGAGAAGCTGAACATTTCACAAAAAACCAAAAACACAAACAAAACAAATAAGTTAAGATCTGTTGCATGTCGTGCTACATGTAGCTGTGGTGCGCATGTGAGAAATGCAGGCTCGAGTCCAGTGTCATTTTCTTATTCCTTGCTTTTCTCTCCATCATTTTCTACCCAGTTTCACCTAATAAAAGTGGAAAAAATATACCACTGACTCAAGCAATTATAATGTAAAATTAATCTATTAATCTTGTATTATAGCAATAGTAAACAAGGAAGGAACTTTACTTATATAGAACATTTTCAAACAGATGTTGCCCCAAAGTGTTTTACAACAGTGATAACATTAAAACCAACATTTAATATTACATACAACATAACATATTAATTAACTTTGAGTTATTCAAAGTTAACAAATAAGTTTTTAAATAAGACTTCAGAGTGGCAACTGATGGAGCTGACCTCACGTGGAATGGGAGACTATTCCAGATTTTGAGATCTAACTCGGAAAAAGCATTCGATTTAAAATAACAGCGAGGGACCTTTAAAGGTCATTGATCTGCAGACCTGAGAACTCTAGAAGGAGAGTAGGAATATAGTAGTAACATATTATAATATAATGTAATTGCACATTCATTTCATATTATAATTGCTTCAGTCAACAATAAACAGTTGTTCTCAAAATTATTCACACCAAATATATGACCAAAGGCGGCTGTAAAAAAAGCTATTTTTTCACAAGATCATAGAACCTCTTCCGTTTGAAGTTTCAGCAGTGTCAGTTACTTTTCAAACATTCTATGGTCAGATGAAGCAAAAATTAGCTTTTTGGCAGCAAATACTCAAGATGGTTTTGGTGCACAAAGAGATAAAAAGTTTATCTTCACAGTCTTCTTTGGTAATATTTCCCAAGGGTATGAATAATTTTGAGCACAACTAATGTAAACTGTTTATATTATATTAATATAAAATAGATATATTTATTGTTGACTGAAGAAGCAAACATCCATTTGAACATATTGAAGTTAAGAAAACAACATTAAAGGGAGTAAATATGAAGAGATTGGCATAATGATGGTCAGTCCAACATATTTAACTCCTCTAAAATACTTGGTATTACAGTCATATTGGATGGATTAACTTGGGAATCCATCTTAGCATTTTCTTGCTTTTTTTCTGGTGTGGTGTTAATTTCAAAGCCAAACACTTCGCCAATTGATCTTGGCTGCGAATCAATATAGCATGTTAAGCTTATTAAAACAGCCAATGCCCTCAGTGGAACAGCAGAGCCATCTGCTTTAGTTAGACACACACTCCTCAGATAGAGTGAAGGAGGAAGAGCTGATTAGGCCTCAGAATTAGACCAATAGTGTAACCGATCCCGTCTACCCCTGCTGTGTTCACACAGTCTGTACTGAAGCAGGGCAGCATGAGAGCTAAACACATCCTGAAAATCCTCATGAAATCAAAAATGATTTGACATATTTTAATGTGTAACAACAATGAAGCAGGAAAAGTATGAAATCATGGTTCATTATGCACTTGTACACACGCTAACACTCATTCATTATTTCCTTTCCCAAACATCAATTGGAAGGAAGTGGCATTTTGAAAGTGCCTTCAATGTTTTATGGTTTTCTCCTTGGCTATACAACAAGGGACAAGCTCTTTGATTTGTCACCAACTTCTTGTTACAACATGAAATGTCAACGCAGCACTCTTTAAACAATTTCATGGTTTCTTGAAAGTCTGGAGTGGAATCAAAGCCCCTGATTGGCTGGTTTTCCACTCAAACATAAATGAAGCTTTTATAACACAAGTACATCCACACACAATGACAAAAACAGAACATTTACATGAAAACATCTTCAAGCTAAATATATTTCATTTCAATCCTATTTGAAGTCAAATCCCAAAGGCCTCGTAAGTGGGGTACAATAAAGGAGCGAAAGCGATCGTATTCCGAGTTCGTTTAACTGCGTTTTTGCCATTGTCCGAGGCTCCGAGCTTAACCAGACTTCTCGAAATGAAAACCTCAGCGCCCACATCAAACTGCATGACACACTCTGGTGAAGGGCCAACACAATGAAAAATGTGTGGTTTAAATTCAGCACCGCTACGAGCCAAACACAGCAAACACTCTGAAAATATGCTTCAAAACTATGTTTAAAAACAGCACATGAAGAGATCTGTTCTTATTTAGCAGTCATTGATGTAAAACCGCAGTCAAATGTCAAGTTAGGACGCAAAGTGTTCGACGTTCCATTTCATGGTCTATTTGCCATTGTGTTGTAATTGGCACTGTCAACGAACGCTGAAATTAATTGAGACTGATCTGAGCTTGATTACAGAGGCAGTGGGGGTCCGGAAGGTTGACGATAGGTTGGTACGCTCTCTCTCCCTCCATCCCTCCTCCTCCTCCTCCTCCTCCTCTTTCCTTAGCTATTTTCACTCTGCCTGTCGCTCTCTCGCTCTGCCTGCGGGCTGTGGTGGGTGGCGGTGGGGGACAGCTTGAAGAATGGCAACCATTGCCAGGGTCAGCTCTGACAGTGCCAATTTGATGCGCTGCCATGGAGAGCTATGTGCCCCACCTCCCTCCTCCCCCCTCATTCTCTCTCTCCCTGTCCTCCTACCTCCCACGGAAAAAGCTGCGCATCCTGATGGTTTTCTGATGCAAACCATGGCGCGGCAAAATGGTTTTTCCCCTCCTGCTGCCTGCTTCTCCATCTGCCACTGGGGCCGCGCCGCCGCCGGCTGCCTGCCTGTCACAGCGTGCAGTGAAATTAGCCAGGGAGGAGGCGCTCGCTAGCGCTAATTACGTTTTAATCATTGGAAATGTGTTGGCAAATCAAGGCCTGGAGCTCCCACTCTCTGCTCTGCGGTAGGAGAGTGTGTGTGTGATGAGATGGATAGAAGAGGAAGGGTGAAGAGAGAGAGGAAGCATAAACAGGCGCAGCCAGCACTGAGCGAAGAGTCAGACGCTACGAGGAGAAAATGGCGGCGTGCCTTGTGCTAAGAGTGAGGCTTTGAGTATTGGGCCACAGAGAGAGAGAAAGAAATTTCACAGGAAGCTTTGTGCTGTGAGACTGAAGCCACCGCTTCTCCAAGTCTACTGTACAAAATGAGTTATGCCACCCTGAGCTGTTTACTGACGACCCATGAGCATCAAGGTGACATTGTAACAGGTACTAATGAGTCAAGTGTGGCTCTCAGGATATTGGGGAGATTCTTTAGCAATTGAATACCAAACTTATTCATATACTTTATCATATGCATGATATTATCACATTTTTGAGGTTAAACCAATAAGAAGGAAAGGAATGGATCTTCTCCAGTGGTACTCTTAAGAGAAACATGGATTTAATTTGAATGTGAAATTATAAGCTTACAGGAAATAGGCAGGAATGTTGGGCCTCAGCAGTTTGAACGCTATATTTTTACATGTGAAATGATCTATTTAACTAACTGTTTCTTAAAGTACTTTCATGAGTGCATTGTACATGAATAAATACAGGGTCACATCGAGCTTTTATAAAATGCATTTCCTAAGTTAAACGAAATAAAACTGCAAATTTGTTGAAACAATATAAACATTTTTTTATTTATTTATGTTATGTTGCATTTACATGAGTGATATCATCCAAAAAGATTGAGCTTAAAATAATTTTTTTAATTTTAAAACATTTCTATATGTAGTTCTATTATAATTCTGTTCTATGATGATTTAAATAGTAAAAATATTTCACAATATTACAGTTTTTATTGTATTTTTAATCAAATAAATACAGCATTGTAAGAGACTTATTTCAAAAACATTAAAAAAAATTCCAAGTTTTGACCGCTAGTGTGTGTGTGTGTGTGTTTAGTCATAAGAAATGTCCAAAAGCATAATAACTTATATATTATATTATATTTCCTCTATTTTGGGTCTCAAGTAAATACAAAATGGCTTTTTTAGGCCACCGTTTGTGAAAGTTTAGGAAACTCTGATTAAACTGACTACAAGCAGACATCGAAAGTAAATCAAAGCACCAAAAAAAAAAAAAAGAAGAAGAAGAAGAAAAAAAGAAAAAGACAGATGACAACCATTAAAACATTAATCTAGCTAACACAACATTGGAGATGCCAACGCTGCACCACACTATTTATGTATTCAATGCTTATGTAATTTTAAGCTCAAATGTCCAACTAAAGCTAAACCTAACAGTGCATAAACGGCAGACTTGGGTGGGTGACATAAATTACATGACTGCTAATCATCTACCCCATAACCCTGTCTCTGTGTTCTCCACAAACCTTTAACATTAAACTCCAGTGAAATCTAACCTCACTTACCAGAAAAAACACAGCAGCACTGCTGTCAGCCGCAAAAGCGAGGAGAAGGAAATGTATCTCGACACCTTTGACTGGGTTAGGCCATTAAGAGCGCCAGGATCCAGACCTGATGACATTCAGGGACTAATTCACACAGCATCTGTGTGACGTCCAGCTGTCATCCTAAAGTACGACAGGATGAAGGAGCGTAGGAACAAATGAGGAGGGAAGCGTGACAGCCAGGAGGGCCTAGATACAGGGAAAACATCTCCTTCACCAGTGGAGTGTGGTTTGTCCTAGGACAGCTCTCTCTCATGGCTGTCAGGAAGCAGTCATCTGCTGCCTGGCCTAATAACCTCCAGCCTAATCGTACCATCCCACCCTCTCCCTCAAGCACCTTGCCAACATCTGTAGGCAATTTTCTCCTCGACACAACACTTTCTCCAGACCATGAGCAGTGAATATGAACTAAAGCACTGAAGAGAGCACAAATACTGAAGCTTTGTTCCAAAACCTTGTGAGCTGCCAACATAAAGCAACACTTTAATCATATGTGCGCTCCTAAGCAGCATCTCATGCAAACTTCAAAACCTATTAAAATCAACCGCGAGTTGTTATCTTTGTGATGCAGAATTGCTGCCTATGTAGTGTGCTCCAATTTGGTCACTTATGAGGTTCCATGACAGTTTGGATGCTGTCTTAGAAAATTGCAGTATTGCTATTGCAGTAGTTTTAAAATATCACCTGTGTGGAGAACATCTAATGACTCAGTGATGGGAAAAACTGGTGTATAAGAAAAAGAGTAGATAAGAAGTATTGAGAGCCATTCTTAGACGTATACATCAGCCACACACACGCTCTGTGTGATGCCGTGCCAGGAAACAGAACCAGGTTAGCGGGTACAAAATGTGTGCGTGTTATGCATGTATGTAAATGTGTCTACGTATCTGGAGGGTATGTCTACCTTTAAAATAACTTGTCAGCTAAGCTGCTCGGGCTGACAGATGTGAGATGGCGCCCTGAGGTGGAGCTTGGCACAGACAGATGGTGCCACAGGGCAACGCGCTTAGCTGATCAACCAAGGGTGGCATTGTCACCCAGCCTGCCAGCCACAAGTGAGTGTGGGAGGGTAGGGTAAATGCAGTGTGTGTGTTTGTGAAAGGAAAAAAAAAGAGTGGGAAGAAGAAATCATGTGTACAAATCAGTAGAATGCAATTTATTCCTGTGGTGGCAAAGCTGAATTTTCAGCAGTCTTCAGTGTCATATGATCCTTCAGAAATCTAATAAGATGATTTGCTGCTCAAGAAACACTTCTGATTATTATTAATGTTGAAAACAGCTCTGTACATTTTTTAAGGGTTCTTTGTGATTAGACAGTTCAAAGGAACAGCAATTATTTCAAAATGAATATTTTGTAACATTATAAATATATCTACTTCTACTTTTGATCAATTTAATGCATCCTTGCTGAATAAAAGTTTTTTTTTTTTTCAAAAATGAAAAAATTCTTGCATTCAAACTTTTGAGCGGTACCGTATAAAGTTTTTCATTTCAGATATATGTATATATAGACTTTATATGTAGATTTTAGAGCAACAACATATTTAATTCAACATAAAAGAAAGCAGGACTATCAAGGACAAAAATTCTTTTCAAAGGATTTTAACCATGAAACACAATGACACATTTCAATGTAAATTGCTCATGAATCTGTTTTAATTCATGACTAAGTCATACAATGTTTTCTGGAATTGTTTTGTTCACTGTAAAATTAGAAAGATATACTGTAACTAATGTTTAACCAGCTAAACAATCAACACCCAGGTAGACAACAGCACAATAATGAATAAACTGTGTCCCTGTGTCTCTCACTGCTGTTTGTGTCAAATTAAATATGGTGTCCTTTCTGACTAAGGTCTATTTCAAGATGCAAGACACTCTTCTTCCCTCCTAATAAACAAACAAACACGCAGAGTCAGTTTGCAGTTCAGTCCCACAGGCATTCAGTGCTGAAGAAGGTTAGGCAGCAAGCAGTTGCTAGCTTAATCAAAGATTAATAGAAAGATTTTCAGACAATTAAATACATCAGATTGCATTGTTTGTACCATTATGGCTTCTCCCTGGGGAACAGTCCACTTTGTTTGCATTTTAATTACTGCATGCACAGCTGACATTTGCTCTGATCCCAGCTGCCATCTTTGTTATGCTTCTCCTTGTACCCTCTGGAAAAAAGCAGCGATGCGGAAAAAGTGTGGATGAATGTATGCAATTACGATATAACTGAATATCCTAACAGCACAAAGACATATACAGGGAAAATGGACAATGCAAAAGCACAGAGGTCAAACACTAACTATTTATATTATCAATGAGTAAGTCACATTGACAGACCAGTTTGATTTGTGCCCACACATAAATCTACATTCTAGTTTTTCTTCATTTGCTCTTCATCATGCTCTCTAATTTTCTATCAAACTGTAGTATCTCTCTTTTTCTCCATTTCCCCGTGTCTACTCCATTTTCACTCTTTTTCCAGAAGGAACGGATGTGTAGCTCTAATCACTTTGCTCCCCACACCTGACGGCACACTATTAACTCTAGGTCTCTCTGGTGACCCTGCGGGTCGTTGCCCATCACATCAAGTTTTTATTAGGGAATTTTCCTCATCATTAGCTCTGGCCCAGACGCCCACCATTAATATTCATTCTGCTGCACACTTCCATCATCCTCGGTCTTACTACAATCCATCTGAAATGCTGCTGCGCACTCACCACCTATCATTAACAGAGCTCCATTCCACTCATAGTTGTTTGGGAAGACACGCACATTCAATGACAGATACATACATACATATAATGTATGCATGTATGCAACCGATGTATCAATTACTAGCTGCACGATTGTGGATAAATTGAAAATCACTTTTTTTTTTTTTTTTTTTAATATATAGAATACGATTCTCCCACAATTCTGAATAGACAATAGACTGAAATAACTAATAAAATAACAAAATAACGTCATTTTTTAGAGGTTCTGGCAAAAAGTTAATTGCTGCAATTTATTTTAAAATAGTAATTAATCTTAGTTAATATTATTATTCTTTAATTGGTTTGAATGAATGATTCAATGACTCACTCATAAAGACTTCACTTGTGTCATTACTGGATGAATCAGTGTTTTTGAACAATTCTTTTGAATGAATTATTCAATGAGAAATACTTTTTTTAAACAGTAACAGGAGTAACGATGTAATTGTATTTATTTGAAGCGTCAGGTTACTTTCAAAAGCTGATTTAATTTTTAAATCAGTGTTTATATTCAATCTATCTATCTCTATCTATCTATCTATCTATCTATCTATCTATCTATCTATCTATCTATCTATCTATCTATCTATCTATCTATCAATCTCTCTCTATCTATCTATCTATCTATCTATCTATCTATCTATCTATCTATCTATCTATCTATCTATCTATCTATCTATCTATCTATCTATCTATCTATCTATCTATCTACCTACCTACCTACCTACCTACCTACCTACCTGTCCATCCATGCATCCATCCATCCATCCATCCATCCATCCAACCATCCATCCCATTTTGAATGCGGCTCCCTGACTCATGCAAACACCTCCCAATATGAACCTTTGGCTGGGCAGTGTAGTTGTATCAATTGCTCTGTATCATGCCTGAATTTGGTCTCTATTTGATGACTTTGACTATGGTTGCTCTTATTGTTTGGACTTAGACTTAGAGAAAACTGTGTTATTCATCTTTCTATCTACGCTTTGCACATTTTAATATTGAGTATGCACATTTGTATATTTATCTACAAATTCCAGATTCGAGTCATTTACATAATTTATGAATCACTTTAGCCAAATCATTTAAAAGTATTACAATTTTAATCATTTCATAAGTAGTTTATTTACAAAGGCAATTACATGCAATTCAGGACGCTGCTGAAAAAACAACAGTGCAGTAACTGTTGAATAAAAGCATCAAATACAGGCCAGACCAATGAGCCCCTTAGCTGAAGAGGCACACCCACCCACGCACACAGACGGACAGAGGTGATAAGACACAGCGCCAGTGGCGAACTCTCACTTTGATAACACTCCTGTTCCAGGGGATGCTTGTCGGCACACAGACATACACAGACAGTGGTGCTGAACAGAGGCCCCTGCTAGCAACAGGCACCTCCAGCAATTAACTGACAATTCCCTGAAAAGCTGACATAAACCCCATGAAGCCTGGGTTATTGTGGCTGTACGTGTGTGCAAGATTCCTCAATGCAATATTTTTAAATAAAAAAACAAAAAAAACAATAAATTGCGCACCAATACATATACACGTCCACACACTTTTTTTAAAAATAACATAGTAATTACACTGTTGAAAGGCCATAGTATTAGATGTCAAGCTTTTAATTTTAAAATTAAATCTCTATTTAAATATGTACAAACAAACAATTTGTGCTGTCAATAAACATATCACAGATGTGCTGGTTGGAGCAAAACTCTAATATTTATATTTTCCAAGTGCCGAACAGCTTTAGTTCTAGTGCCATTATCATTAGTTATGGATTAATTTTCCCAGACATGCTTGATCCAATTGTTCTCATACAATCACCATAAACACTTTTCAACACGCAAACAAGCCTAGATAAATAAATACCAACAGAAACGTCTCGCTCACAACTTGGCGGCCCTGCCGAGCTGCCAAAGATCTGCTTTGTAAACAACAAAAAAATTTAATTTGAGAGAGTGATGCTGAGCAAAATGAAATTAAAAGGAACTCATGCTAACTGTTAAATTACTCGCAGCGCGCTAAATTACATTTGCTTTTCCATCGGAGAGATCAAACGGGAAAACTCCAGCACTCCAGTGCTAATTATTTACAGTCTTCACCTCCCTCCCATCCCAGGAGGCTTAATAAACACACTATTTCTCTCTCTCTCTCACACGTTATTGAGCACACTTGTTTATTTCTTTTTTTTTTTTAATAATTATATTCCCCCACCTCTTTTGCCGCTACTCCATAAACTTGCGGTGAGAGCTGAGATTGAGATTCGGATTGTAATCCTATAATGTGCACTGGGGCTTCCTAAAAAAAGCGGACCATCTAAAGAAGGATGGGCCCTGTGGGAGTGTTGCTGTGGCAGCGTCACCATGGGAGCAAGGGGTGAGTGACACGAATGGCTGTCACTGGGATTAATTAGCATGCTAAGTGGCAGAGGGGAGCACTAGGCAGCGGGTGTGAAGCAGAGCCATCTGACTTGCACAGACACCCCTGAAGTGCGGATTTTCACCAAAGGTGCCGGCAGTGCGGATTGCAATCGCACCCCTGAGAAGTGATCTCACACATCTCACTCTCTGAAAATCAAAATAAAAACAGAAAAGGTGTCTGCCTGATGTGCAGATAAAAGGAGGAACAAAATTATTTCTAATAAGCGGCAGCCAAAAGACATAAGTGCATATTTCAATGGTAAAACTTTGAGCAACAAGCTCAAGATTTAGCAGAAAAAGGGAAGAAATATATTAGTATTATTCTTTTTAAAAAGGGATAGTTCCCTTTAGTCTTAGTGAAAAATATTTACTCTTTCTAAAACTGTATGACTTTCTTTCTTCAGTGAAACATAAATTAAGACATTATGAGAAAAACTGTTTGGTTACATTGTTCACAATGTCTTCTTTTGTGTTACACAGAACAGGTTTGGAATGACATGGGTGTGAGTAAATGATGACTGAATTTCCATTTTTGGCTATATCTATCATAGCAAAAGTATAAAAACGCTGGAAACGACCACTTTCAATTAAATGTATAATACTTACTGATACTGCTAAATTAAAAACACATTAAATAAAATATGAATAAATAAACTAATGTCAAATTATAACCATTACTTTACCAATATATCACACATCCTTACAGATTTATACATTTTCATTACAATAATCACAAAAAAAACGGTGGGCTGTGGTCCTCTGGAGATTCTCTGGGAAAATACAATACCGTTACAAACTGAAAACAGCATCAATTCTACAAGATGTTCTAGACATTCTAAACTCAGTAATCTAAAAATGGCTTTGGATTCTAGAACTCCATATGAGTCCGACCCCTCTGATCGTAATCTCTACAATTAGAAGAGGGGTTGTGCCCCCCTGCTTGGCCCTGTGCCGTCATGTGACCTCAAAACAGCAGCTGAAAGGCCCGGCCTATTGCACTTCAAAAAAGAGCGAGCTTCCGCCTGGCACCAGCGCTGAGCAGATAAGCCTAATTAAGAGATGGAGAGATGAGAGCGGTACAGCAAAGACCCTGCCAACATCAGTCTCTCTGCTCAGCCCATTAAAACTACAGAGCAGGACGAGGGAAACAAACACAATCAAAGCCCTGTTCCTGTGTCGTTTCCTGTCTAGAAATTGGCCGTAGGCATTATCTCAAGCTAGCGCCGTACGTTCGCACTGGAACACGATCCAAAAGCTACAAAAGCAAAGTTTCGCCTCCATGCAGCACCTGTTTGCGATTAGTGTTTTTGAAAATGTTCCTTTCCCTTTGGACTACTTTGTTTGGCTTTAAAGTTCTAACTAAAGATGTAAACATCATGCTAATAACCCCAAAGTGAATCAAAGATTTTCTGGTGGATGTTGCCCAGTCAGTCTTTATTGAGTAAAACCGCAGTAAGATGAAATGCTCATATCTCTAGACTAACCCCAGGGCTCTTGTTATCATATCGATCTGCCCGACGGGAAGTGGCCTTCAGTCTCTGGGTTTCTATGGTGCTAGTAGCTTAATATGGTGAACTGACAGAGCAGAAAACACTAAAATCCTGCTTCCTTGTGGTGCACAAGCCAAGCAAAATCTTGTCTGTCAACACCACATTTATTAGTCGAATTCTTCTTGAGCTAAGGCCCTCTTTGCTTTGGGAAGGAATTTGCGTGTCATGGCCTTCGTGGTCGGCATTTAGAGCCGTTAGTGAAGAAGTTACAGTAACGGCTCTTCAGAGAAACAGTAGCCCTGTATTTTGGAGAGGTTCATAGGATCATGTTACTACTCCTCATGTGGTTTAGCAGTGTTATTCCAGGCCACCGGGTAAAGTCGTGCGTGAATGTGTGCATGTGTATGGGCGCTTGCTCTTTTCCATTAAAGCTTGACCTCTATTTCCATCCTGCAAAATCATCACATGGTCCCCTGTAACTCTTTATGACAAGCCTGATCTGGCTTTTCTCTCAGAGAGAGAGAGAGAGAGAGAGAGAGAGAGAGAGAGGGAGAGAGAGAGGGGGAGAAAATAGAAAATGAGACAAGGAGGGGCAAAAAAAAAAAAAAAAAACCTGAAGTGTTTTGTCAGCCATAATTACTCTTCAATTATGTGGTCCAAACATGGAATTAGGGGGCACTTTGTTGTCGAAGCAGACGCTCTTTGATCAGGCCCTGGTGGAATGTGTTTCGCATTAGGGGCCCAGTGCTGTGATGTATGTGTCCTGTCACGTCCAGGATAACAGTAACAGGACCAGGGCAGGGTCACCACCACCTGCTGAGGATCAGGTCAGAGGGGGTGTGAGTGAGCTACATCTGTTCTCCTGGCCCTTAACCTTCGGACGTGCTGCTTTTCACCATTACTGCCTGCCAAAGACCCCCAAGTGTGGTACTGTTGATCATTTAAAGGTCTTTCTTCAACTTTAAGCACTATATGTCTACTTTTATATTTGTCTGAAAACACGGAAATTCATTCAGATATGAATTGCGTTTAAAGCAACAAGTAGTTATGTAATAAAAATGATTAATATAATTTTTTTTAAATGTATAATGTTCCAATGATTTCCACCACACCTAACAATTGAGTTCCTAATAATAGTAATATAATAATAATATTTATTTTTATTTTTAAAAATATTAACAACCTGTCACTTACATGAGATTGCCTTCTTTTTCAAGAAGTTGTTACACTTGGATATACACCACAATAAGGATGAAAAGGTCACAATTTACCATTTCATGACGACTTGATGGTAACTTCCACTTGTGTACGGATTTTTTTTTTTTTTTTACAATGCATCTTTACAATCGAGATGTAATTTAATCAAATTGTGTGATAATCAGTGTTGAGGAAAGTTACTTTGAAAAGTGGATGCGCTACAATATTGCGTTACTCCAAAAAAAAAGTATCTAATTGCGTTACTTAGTTACTTTTTAAGGAAAGTAATGTGCTATATTACTTTTGCTGGAGGTTTCTGTAGTATTCAGATTTTGCATTTCATTGGTTTTATTCATTTTGGAGAATACTGAATCCTTTTGTTGTGTGGAAGTGAGATGAGTAAATGCCTGCTAACATTTAGTCTAGAACTATAATAACCATCACACAATGCCTTGGCACTTTCTCTCAAAACAGGGACAGGAGAGCTGTCAGTCAGTCAAAAATAAATGGGAAAACAAAGTAACTTGTATTGCTTACTTGAAAAAGGAAAAATTTTGTTATAAATTTAAAAGTAATGCATTACTTTACTAGCTATTTGAAAAAAAAAAATTGATTATGTAACTCTAATTACTTGTTATGCGTAACCCCCAACACTGGAGATAATATTATTTAATTGTGTATTTTAAATAGATTTAACATGATATTATATGAAATTAGCCTTAGCAAAAAAAATTTACACGTCTTTTTTACCACAAAATTTGAGATGTAATGAAACTGACACTGTGATGAGAATTCATTTATCACTTTAATAATATATTAAAAGTATGAAAGGTATGTTTTAAGAGAATTTTATTTCATATATATTTATATAGGCCAAGAATATTATTTCAGGCCAAGAGTGGCTGAAAAAACACCCTTAAAAGAGATCCCTCCACCTGAGCACATATTGAAGGGGGCCTTGAATGACAAACGAACAGGTTTTAGAAAGCATTTGTGTGAAGGATTGAGAAAGAGAATAGGAGCGACAGACGGATATAGTCTCGAGTTAAGATTTCAACCAGTCAACTGTATGATTAAAATTCTGTCCCTTTAGAGTCATAAATTACATTATTATTTTCACTCAGGCAAACCCACTTTGCCATTATGTAATGTCAGCCATTTGTGATATATTTGTCAAGAGCTAAACTCCTTTTTGTTGCACTAAAAATGTCCTGTACATAGCACACTGTCAGAAACAGCATAAACGTGGAGAAATGTAAGATTTCAAACCATTTTCTCTCCGTAAACCAGTTGGCGTTATGTTTCAAACACTTCTGCAGAGTCTCAATCAAGTTAGAGACTCATTCTTCTGCCCATCTTAAATCCCTCCATTCTCAGGAGAGCTTGGTGAACGCTGGCGGTGGCCCACGCTCCAGCCTGACAGCCATCTGCCGAGTCCCTTCGGTCCACTGGCGAGCGATACAGAGCAGGCAGGCGATCTCTCCCAAGAGTGTCTACATGGCGTGTGTAAAGGGGTTGTTCTGTGGCTTCGCTGAGAGCCCCTTGAGTCACCGTTTCGGGCTGGAGGCCCAGGGGAGGAGGGTGGTTGTTTGTGAGGCAGAGAGAGAGAGTGAGCCCACTCCAAAGCTGCCTCCTCAGGCTGTGGCCCTCTGGAGGGTCGCTGGAACGTCTTGGAGCCATCTGGGGAGAAGTGGAGCGTGGCAGAGAGCAGCTGGACCCTCTGAGCGCCTATTTAAGTACTGGCAGCCCTGAGGCACCATCAGTCACATCACAGAGACAGAGCAGGGACATGCAGAGAGGGGCAAGTAGGAAACAGACACCCTTAAAATATAATTGCCCACAAATCACCAGCCCATGCCCCCAATATGCCCTTTGCCCACTCTAAAAAAACAGATTTGACTCTAATAAAATTAAACCACAAAGACATGCCATATTATAAAACACTCAAGCAAAATATCAGATTCTTGATACTTTAGTGTGAAATAAACTAAAAAATTACAAATATTATAAATCGTATTATAAGCATTACAATGTGTGTAATTCTCACATGCAGTGTAAAATAAAATAAATAAATAATTGCTATCGGTATCGATTCATCTCTACATAATTGCAACTACACCCCTCCTTAACAATATCTGCTATGTACTTTCTTAATGGTTTCTCAAAGTGGTAAATTGTTTAAATAGCTAGAAGCATAGCATTTAGCTACAGTTCTTGGCATGTGTCTTTAAAAAACAATTCGGATGGACTTTTTAATATCCGAATAAATGAAAACAGAATCTTGCTAAGTAAGGGGTCATACTCATGCGTGTGCCGTCAATACTTCAGGAAATAATAGTGGAGAGGTAGACAAATAATATGTAGTGTGGCTAATGGAGTTTATTTAAGATCTGTATGTGCATGCATACAAACTCAGGTTTGTTCGGTGGCCATCTTGGCAACACCCCCTCCAGCTTTTTGCTATGTAGGCAATAGGCACACAAATAAAGCTCCTATATACTTGAATGATTCAAAACTCTAAATCTGACAAATGTATCACAAATTTTGCTATTGTTTTTCATTAAAAAGCTGTATTTTTCTGGTTGCTAATAATAAATGAAACAACATCAACAAAGTAAATGGCTCTTTATAAGCAAAGAATTTTCTGGCACTGCCACAATAGCTATGTTTACATGCACCTAAATAATCCATTAGTAATCAGGTTGATTGGCTCAATACCCTAATTGATCCGATTGAGCTTGATCCAAATCGGATTGAAATAAGTGGAGAAAAAAAAACATAGGGGTTGATTTTACTGCAGATTTTTTAAAGTCAACATTTATGTTATTAAAGTTGTGGCGACTAGTTGCTGATGATGTCCTTAATGAGCAAATAAACCTGAACCTTGAGCCGAGACTCGAACGTGGGCTGCCTTGTACACACGGCACAGCTATGGCATATGACACGGCACCCACAAGGCTATTGCTTCTACATAACAGCTTATTTTTATCAGTTTTATCATTTTTATTTCTCACAGATTTCTGCTCGTTCTAAATCAGATACAGATAAAGCAGTAAGATTACATTTATATGAAAGCATTAGTGAGACAGCAATTGCGTGTGTGAATTAATTCTACCTGGCAGCGTCTCTAATAGTGAACCTGTGGGTTTTAGTTCGTAAAATATATGCTAGAACTTTCAGTTTCTTAGATATTTTATTGAAAAATCACAGAACGATGATGAGAGTACATTTCTGTGTTCCTGAATGTTACTGTTCACACGCAATCTGCACGTGATGTGCGAGCTATTCTGTGTGTGTGTGTGTGCGTGTCACAATACAGCAGCTCATTAATTTAGAACGACGATTAACTTGCTTGTATAATAAGCTGTTTAAATAGTGCCTTTCCCCGGTGCTCTGAGGCTAGGATGTAGGAGCAGCGTAAGCTTAGACGCCTCTCGCTGTTCAAACAAATAGGGCTGGGCAACAAACTCAAGCTTCCCGTCTCTTATATCGAAATCCACAAAATTTCTCTTTAAGAATTCTCGTTTACTCTTCTGCTGCAAATCAATGCGTACAGCTGTCTGTGGGAAGTTCAATTATTATAGCTAATAAAGTTTTAAATATGGATATTTTTCTTCATATTTCACTTCTAAATCACCTCAGCAGGACTTAATTAATCCCCTGGAGGTGTATGGACTACTTTTATGATGGATGTATGCATTTTTTTGGCTTCTAAATGTGGCTCCCTTTCACAACCATTATAAAACGTGGAGGATAAAGGATATTTCTAAATACATCACCGATTGTGTTCATCTGATATTCATACACCTAGGAAGGCTTGAGGGTGAGAAAATTTTGGGATAATTTTTCAATTTTGGGTGAACTATCCCTTTAATATGTACCAAAAATTTAAAAAAAAAAAAAAAAAAAAGAAGCTCTTCTGACATATTTGTCCGGCTGTCAAGGCTAGAACGACAATTATACTCATGGTAGGTCAGATGGTATTTTAGCAATGGCTTTCTTCAGTTCTGCATGCGGTAACTGGAGCACTGCGCTCGGAATACATAAAAGTATATGTGCACATGAAATGTTTAGGGTTGATATAAACTTTCAGAATATTAAATCGGATTGGATTCATTCAGTTTGGTGAAAAGTACTGCATGTAAACAAAGATTGAGTGTTATGACTCAACCACCTTATACAGTCTCTGACACATATAGACATGAGGAAGGTATGTGTGAAAGAGAATAGACTGTGCTGTTTTTAACATCTCAGGAAGTACAGCTGAAGCAGCTAAACGCAGAAATTACTGCAGGTTTAAATATACCACCACAAGCACTAACAACAAGCTGTGCCGTCTTATCACATCACCTTATCGTGCTTCCAACTGTCAGCATCCCAGCAGCATAATTATCCGAGCCTGTCAGCCCACACCTATTTTTTTTTTTTTTTTTTTTTGCTTATTTTTGGGGTGTTTTTTTGAGCATATCGGATGAAAGATGAATCTTGGGCATAAATCTCACAGCTGGCAACATTCATCATGAGATTTCTTTGGCTGAAAATGTAAAAGTAACTGCAGATGGCAAATCATTAAACAAACACCGTGATGAGTGATTCCTCTGTTAGTAATCCGCGTTCTGGTTCAAATGGCTGACAGATGAGCAACCACATGCTAAACTTATAATAAAGTGTGAGCGAACTAACTGGGAAGGTCGTGGTAAGACTCTGGCTCTCTGCTCCATCTAAATATGAGAGCCAAATGCTCTCTCTCCATTTTGCGTCACGTTCACACACAAGCCCTCTGGTAAGAACACAAACACAAGCCCCTAAAAGACATAAAACTTAATAGGCACCATTCTCTCAGCGGTGCACTTGTCGATAGCTCGCTAGAGGCGGTGTAGGTGGTTTTCTCCTGCCGTTCGGCTGTCTTGATGCTTTGTGTTCGTCCCAGGAGTCCATATTTATCAGGCTGGGGAGACAGCGAGGGTGATGAGGGAAGAGATTGCTGGAGAATGAAAGAAATGAGATTTCTATACTGAGAGAAAGAGAGAGAGAGAAAGCTCCTTGTCTGGAAGAGCATTAATTAAAGTGTTAAAGCTAAAAGAAGTATTGACTTCCTCTTTCGTTACAACCCCCCCACCCTCCTGCGTCCCTCTGGTACCGTCTTCTACTGCAGGCCTAGAGAGCTGACTGCAAGAAAAAGGCCCACCAAGACCAATTAAAGCCTTCAGCACCAGGCTGAGAGCAAGACAAATGGAGGCAGAGAGGCTCGATTACATGAAACCTTTGTACCAATGTAAAGCAATTAGAGCGCTCTCAGGGGCCAGACAGCACGGTACCTATGTGTCATGGATCCGACATGCCGGCTAAACCTCCCAACAATCACTCTTTTCTGCTGCCTCGGCCCACTCAAATAGTTGTATTAGTGTCATATATCAGCTCACAGGCCAGCTATTGGTTTCAGCTGGGGAAGCAACGAACGAGAGTAAATTTGATGGCTAAAAAACGGCCAACCTTTGAACCTCCGTGACAGAAACAATATGGTGGAATCCACGCTGAGCCCCGAGGGATCTCCTCTTTAGTCTGCCTAAAAATCACTGTTTGTTTTAGAGGTCAAAGGGCTCAAACCTGTCATGTTGATCCTTGCTCTTGTCTCTCTAACTACTTGACTACATTGTTAATAAAAGTCTCTTACAAGTTTATTTTGGAATCGGAATGATTTTTGAAAAATGTTACTTATTATTACTAGTTACTTATACTTATATATATGAAATCTTTTGTAATGATATATATATTAAAGAAATCCTGGAAAAAATAAATAAAAATAATAGCAGCAATGTTTTTTGAGCACCAAATCAACATCTTAGAATGATTTGAAAGAACTTAGAGGCATCTTGAAAGGATCGTGTGACTGAAGGATGAAAATTCACAGGAATAACATTTTTATTCACATACACACAGTAATGATAATAATAATAATAATAATAATAACAACTTGTAAAACCTTGATGAGAGACTTTTTAATTCAGACTTGTTCACTGAGATCATCAAAGTTGTACTGGCCCAAATAAAAGTGGTGCAGCCTGTCAAGAGGAGGTCATAAGCACTGGTGGATAACAAAGTAATTTTTAATGTAAATTTATGTTCATTAGTTCTATCTACAATTAACCGAGTGAAAATTCACTCTGCGACCTGAGATTACGAAGTAATTTTGACAAATGGCAGCAGATCAGTAACGACCTTTTTCTTTTATGGCGAGGCAGCGGAGGCTGAGGTTATTTATTACGCCTTTTTAAGAAGCAGGTAGAAAAGAATAAATGTGATGCTGTCATAGTGTGTAATGGACCCAGTAATGGCAGACTGCAGACTGCATAATGATGATCTTTCTCATGTAAAACCTCACAAAAAGTCTCTTTCATTCTCATTCTTGCATTTAGCACCACAGTTTGGGAGGGGGGAGGGGGTGACAAACTACATCTAAATGACAGCTTTTATATAATGAGGGGTTGTAAAGAGCCTCTCGCACCATTTCAAGGATGTTCAGAAACAGACATACACATACACACAGTGATAGATTGTCTTGTCTTCCCATGTCACTATAAATCCAAACTTTTGAATCCAACACCCCCCCCCCCCCCCCATATGGGATTGAGGTGATTTCCCACTCTGTCTCTAGAGTATCCAGATTTTCCTTAATTCTGGGAGAGACTGCCATGTTTCAAAAGCTCCCATTTCTTACATCAGTCAAACAAAAACAATATCTCAAAGGAATCAATCCACAAATGACAAGCCAAATTGTTGAAAAAAGCTAAAAAAAAATTTCCAGGAATCTGTGGCTCTGTTGAATATGGCTCTGAAACGAGTTTAGGACTTGGCCCAGACATAAGGCAATGAAGTCAACCAAAATTACCCAGCAATCATGGCAAGCTCTCTGGATATTAGCCCACAGTAAATCAGCCTGACGACGGAGATTTCCCTAACTGCAGAAATATGGGAGGCTGTCTCTCATTTTCTCTCAGTCTCTGTCTTATTCTCTCTCTCTCTCCTCACAGTTTGGGTTTGATGGAGTCCCTTGGCATTGCTGGCTAAAAGCTTCAGCAGATGGCTAGATACTTGGCTCGGGAAGAGAGCCATACTTAATTTTTTTGGCAGAACTACAGGCATATGGCAAAAGTTCACGTCAAACGCTGCGCTTCGCAGGCGGAGACCGTCTCCAAAAGAAGGAGGAACACAAGGCAGAATGTTTTTCTCCATTTCACCATTTAAAACTAAGATAAAACAGAAAGAGATGGAGGAGTTGTCAAAATAGCAGGCTCTCTTGATTGATTTGCTGCGGTGACTATGAATGTGTGTAATTCAGCAGGAGACCGGCCAACTCCACTCATTTCTCAGATAAACATGGCCACAATAACAGAGAGCGCGAAGATAAACATGGTTCTGCTTAAGATCAACTGCGCAATCCGCAGCGCAGAGGAGCCTGCCAAAACTGCACTGCCCTCAGCACTTACTAAAGCGAAGACAGTCAAGTCGGTGATCTTAGCAGGAGAGCACAGAAAACATTGGGCCTTTTGTCTCTGTCCAAAAGATTAGCTCCGAAGACATTTGTGGAGATTGGATACACATTTAGGATTTAAGGGATCGTTTGCAGGATTCAAAATCAATAAAGGCATAGATTGTGGAGCCGCAGGAGCCACGAGCAGAGGAAAAATCAAATAAGAGGCTCTTACCCTCAGAACATCTCCTGCTGGCAAACACATGTGGAGATATGATTATTCTGCTGGTCAGAGCACTGTTTTCATTTTCTCAAATTCAGTTTAAAATTATGTCTGAAACTATGTCTTTAACTGCATGGAGGGCAAGCAACTAAATTATTATGTGGGTGTGGGGGGGATAAGTCATGAGACTACTGTTTTGAGCTTGTAAACTGAAAATGTAAAAGAGCCGGAATGAAATATAATAAAATTCGTCCAACACTGTTTGCGTAACAGACGAGAGCGATGCCTAAAATGATGCGGTTTGTTGAGGAGTGGTGTTCTATTACTTTTCTAAGCTATGGCAACCAAACACAAGACTCCCACAAGACATTTTCTTCAGACGCAATGTATAAAAAATAAAAATAAAAATAATAATCATTACTTTCATCCCTAGAAACTTGTTCTGTTTTTTGGTTGTGTTCACTGTAGCACAAGTTGTCACAATCACGTTTGTTCTGATCATGCAAAGAAATATTTTGAAAGTTAGGACAGAAAAAAAAAAAGTACAATAATTCTTCCCAGATCAGACGACAATCACATGGCAATATCATTCTTTTCGCCTATAATTTATCCTTCCATCTAAAAGCTTGGCATTCATGTAGCCAACAAATGATCCCCCGTGAAATAAAAAGGGGCCTCTATCAAATCCTGATGCAGAGAAACATTTTGTCTTGAAATAAATCACAGGAGAAGAAAGCAGCCAGAATAACAGCAAAAAAGTTGGTGAAAAACACATAAAAAAAGATGAAGAAAGAAACTTTATGCAGAAGATTATATACATCCACACACATCCACATATATGTGTGTGTGTATTTTATATATATATATATGTATGTATTATATACATATATATATAAAAATACATACACGTGCATATATATATATTTATATTTTGTATATATATATATATATATACACAAAATATAAAAATACACACAAACACACAGGAAAACACACGCAAACATACATAGAGTTTTTTAAACAGTAAAAGTGTGTGTGAAAAGAAAGTGTGCATGAACTAAAACTTCCTGCACCTACAAAAATCGTTTTTTCCAAACCGTGCATGAAAGAGAGGCCAAGGACGTTGTATCCCAAGCGTTAGATTGGTTTCACATCAGATGATTAGCCTCATCCATGCTAATTACACTGAATGGAAACTAATTAGCAGGAACCACTCTTCAGCTAATGAGGATTTGGGGCCTTTCTTAGGACATTATTTAGTGACGCACACATCTTCCCTTAAGCCAAACTGCAGCTCAAAAAAGCTTTACGCCATTATTTATAGTTATTTAGACACCATTTAACACCAAGATATTCTGCGTTTCTAAAACTAGAGCCAAAAACAATGCTTAACGCTAATCGCAGATGCTAATTAAGCACTTGACTAAAAACCAAATCGTTACTTTAAATATTAGAGAAAATTACAGTTCATGTGATTGCATTTCTCTCTGAGCGTACTGCTCTTTTAAACAGAGCAGTTGATGTTTTATTTGTTTGTCTAATACTAATGAATTATGTAAATTGCATCACTTTAAATTAGCAGAGGTAATTTGCATGAGGTGCTGTTCTTTATATGACATTATGAATTTCATACCGCACGTCACATGCTCTGCAAATAACGAGGCTAAAAGTGAATGTGAAATGATCTTTAATTGGAGGGCACGCACACACATCAAACCTCTCTCCCCCAGCTCCCGTGGCCCGCAATTAGACCCGCGACAGCAATCAAAACCCGATGACAATACCCACAATCCCCCTCTGCGGACATGTTTTCCTAACCTCACTGAAGACCCTAGCAGAGGTCCACTTATTCTGTCAAAAGAGCCCCATGTCTAAAATCAAAACAACCCAATCAGCAGACACACTGGTTCTGCTGTCCCACTGATTAAACGCACTGCGTGTGTAGGAGAGAGAGGGGAAAAGAGCGTGGGGGAGAGTGCAATTTGCTAAATTACAAGTATTCTGAACATGTAAATATAGTTTAATTACAGCAATTAAAGAAGATTACTGGAGATTGGCAGATGGGGGATGTAATGCTCTTTTAATTAAAGTCTGAATATACTGTAACACAAACAGAATGTTAACCCCACTGAATGGAATGGGTAGTTAGACCCTGACAAATTGTATCCCCATGCCTCTCTCTGAAGACTTATAATTACCAGTGTTTAGAGGGAGAGCTCGTATGTGTGAGCGTGTGTACGTTTCTGTCAGGGTGAAAGAGACAGCGTTGGAAAATTGAAAACAGGCCTTTCTGGCTGCAATCGCCAACTCTAGGAATAGCAGACTGAATTAAGGTGACATCAGGAAAAACATTTTGACAACAGTTAATGTGGCATTAGGGACGATTAATTGGGATTCGGTGTGTGAGATCACTCTCTGCGAATTAGAAACAGTCTTATGACTCGCACATGAAAACCTTGGAAATGAGGGCTAATGAAAGCACGAGGCCTTGGCGGGGCTTCAAAGCACCAAGGAAGGGGACGGGGGGAGAGAATTGAGCTGACACACATTGAAGAAGTTCTAACCGATCTGGGGATGAAAGCGGCTCCAGTAAAAACGGTCATAGATTACGGTGGTGGTTTTACAAGAGGTTTGTTCCTAAGTAAACTTTGTAATGCCTAACAATCAGAGCTTTCTGAAACTCCATTCGTGTCTAATGCGCAAGCCTTTACATAATCCAAACAGCTGCTATGTAAGTCTATACCATCTCTACATATGGAACACATACAGAACCCGTGTCCCACTCCTAACAACTAAACTAACACGTATAAACAGCATCAGGTGGTCTTTTCTACCAGCATGGCTTCAACACACTTGTGGGGAAGGCATTTCCACTAGATCTATCGAACAGAGTAGCAACATTTTATAAATTCATGTCAATAGTCTATTAGAAATTCTAACAGAAAGATCAATGACCCTCGCCCAGGGCCTCGCAATAAAGATTGCCTTTGGAAAGCCATTTAAGGGCTTAATCTCTTCATCATGTGGTATTTGGAAGCCTAACTTTGTTCTTGTTAGGCAGATCAATTGCATTAATTTACAAAATGGGGGAAAATGTCACCTTTCATCCTTTAAGTCAGCAGCGAGCGCGAGAGCTGCATTAACGAGCGTGACCGCTCCACTCCCTCATATTAGCACAGAGAGGTGTCATGGGAGACCTGACCTACAAATTTTAATTACCGTATGAAAAATGCAGGGCCGCCGACGAACAGTGGCATCGAAAGTGCAACCAAAGAGCCGTCTGGGTTAGGCAACGGTTACCCGTCTGGACTAGAACGAGAGACTATGAACAAATAAGAGAACATCAGATCAAATACAATTATCATAAATACATAGATAAAAATAAATGTATAAACATATTTAATAACTAGATTTAGAATTATATTATAATTTAACCTTTGTTTTAAATAAATTGTTTTTTACAATTTCACACATCCATATTTTCCCAATTTTTCAGCTAAAAAGTCAGTGAAAAGTGACAAAAAGGCCAAAAAAGAGAGAGGCAATCTGGAACTCCATATATGGAAAGGTATAGAAAGTGTTAAAGCTTTAACTAAAAATAAATATATAAATAACATAAAATTTAATACATAATAATACATGCAATTGCATATTTTAACCTTTTGATTGTCAAAAGGTACAGAAATTGAATAAAGTAATCAAATGTAAAATAACATTGCATATTTGACTGTATAAATACAATATTAATACTTATTAAAGTTAAAAAAGCAACTCAATCAAGAGCAGTGAGTGAATTTCTAGTCTTTTGTTGTTTGATTAACATTAAAAACAGACAGCAGGAATATTCGGCTGCTGTCACTTTAAGACAATACATGAATCCAGCACACTGATACTGTACATTCATCCGACTACGTCTGCAAGGATACTTTACCAAGACGGGCATGTTGATATATTTTTTTTTGTGAATCTGTCCATTCAAGCGCAAGAGGACTCAATATATGCGCGCTGTCTGAGACGCGGGTTTGCATGCAAAACTGTTACATCCCTAGTAAATAGTGACAAAAAGGCCGAAAAAAAAAAAAGAGAAGAAAGCGTCCAAGTGACATCGACTGTGGATTCGTGTTTTTCTCAACCATGTAAATAACTTACGACATAGGTTAGCGTTTACTGACAACACCTCACTGTGCAGCTCAGGGCTCTCCATCTCATGTTCATTTTAATGCAGGCATAATGGGTTCTCACGGATCAGTGCACCCGCATTGTGTGCATCTTGTTGCCGTCGTGCATCAGAGACAGTGGTTGTTTCTGTGAGATAATTAAAGCAACGCGAGGAGCAAGAACTCGGCACTTCTAGACCCATAAAGATTAATCAGTGGATTATTCTCAAAGGCAAAACAATTTGTGTCAGATATTGTTTGGGATGGATAACATAGGGTTAACTGACACATATAATCTCTCATGACAACGACTGACTTCATTATCTCTTTGGAAGGTAGGAGAGTGAATCATGAATTTAGATACTCAATCATGCAAAATGCCTTTGGTGTTTTCAAGTATAAAATACACTGCCATAAAAGACAATGAACAAAAAGCTTGTTTTCTTGAACAGGAGATTAGGATCACATGTTCACCTTCAGATTTGTCTTCCATAATGATGTCATATCCTTTCTGAACTGTTTGTTTCAACTGCTTTGAGTACTACATCTGATAAAAGGTACCAGTGCTCACAAAAACAAATGGGAATGGAAACAAACAAAATGAAACAAAACTAAGCAGGATGATAACATTAAGACCCAATAAGGCATGAAATAGTGAGTAATTGGTATCTGTTCTAAAAAGCAGGTTTTCATTTGAGAGTTAGCAGATGTTTGAGATTAGTGGTTTTGAAGTTTAGCGTGCTGTGAGTTGCAAATAATAGAGCTGAGCTTTACCAAATTCAACACAGAAACCACAGACACTCCATTCCCACACTTGACATCAATCAGGGTGTCCTGCCAGAAAAAGAGCAACCACAAGACAGATTCGGCTTCATCATAGTTTAATCAGGACAGTGTTCAGGATAAATGAATCATTATATTTATCTATTAATTATTATTATTATTATTATTATTATGGTCTCTGGTGCTCAGAGTGGTTTACAACACATTGATATGTGGTTACTTTATAAGTATATTGATATGATATTGATGGGTGTTTGTTTACTGGATATTCTGGTCTCTCAGTTTAAGTATGAGATTTTTCTGTGAGATTTATCATGTGTCGAATTGTTTCACTGGTTCTTTTCTAAGAAGAGATCATGACCTTCCTCGTGATAACCCCCCCCCCCCCCCAAAAAAAAAAAAACAAAAAACAAAAACAGACTGGTTGATATATTGAATATTCACATCTTTGTGGTAATTTTTAAGTATGAGAGAGTCAAAAATCTATAATCTATGAATACAATTACATTAAAACGATGCAAATATCAGAATAGCCTACTATTAACTTCTGTGATTCAAACGGTCCATTTCAATGAATAAATTCCATATTTTGAGGCCAGTAACATGATTGTTTTTGAAAGAAGTCTCTTAGGCTAGCCAAGCCATTTATTTGATAAAAAATACTATGAAATATTGTTACAATTTTGATCAACTCTTTTCTATTTAAAAACATTTTAGCATTCTCACCAGCCATTACTACAATTTCCAGTGTCACATGATCTTTCAGAAATCATTTAAATATACTGATTTTGGTGCTCAAGAAACATGAGAATTCTATCATTAATTAGTCACCCTCATGTCATTCCAATCCAGTATGAACTTTGTTCATTTTCGGAACACAAATCAAGATATTTTTGAAAAAATCCAAGTTTTAAAAAAAATTTTTTTTATCCCCCATAGAAAGCAATGCAATTACCATCATTCAAGGTCCAGAAAAGCAGTAAAGACATCATTAAAAATAGACAACTTGACTACAGTGGTTCAACCTCAATGTTATGAATTGACGAGAACACTTTTAACAACACTTTAAACAAAAATAACGACTTTATTCAATAATTCTATCTCTCCCATCGTTCTGTAAAGCCGTTTACTTTCAGAGCTTCCAGGTTCTTCATCAGAATGCCGGTTCAGCATTTCATTTTTGGCTGAACTAACCAAAATTAGTGTTTAAAAAGACTGTTGAAACTGAAATGGTTCCTCGTATTGATAGGGCAAAAAAAAAAAAGAAAAAGAAAAAAAAAGCGCTTTAATGCCATTTCAGAAAATTACAAAAAACATTGTGATATATATTTAATACTGTCAAAAGCCTGATATCAAAGGTATCAAGGTACACTATAATTTTACCCCAGCCCTACCTGGCACTTGAGTAGTATTTATGGTCAGCATTAAAGTTATTCAAATATATGTGAAGAAATGTAAAGCTGTGCTAGATTGGACAAAGCCTCATACTGTAACCCTGCTGGCCTTATACCTTACCCACAATTTGTCTTAATCTGCCTGACTTCTGAGTGTGAGCTCCCCCACTGTGAGAGCTTCATTTACTGTTCAGTTTTGCTCGCCCTCCCATTCCCTGGATTCTTTCCTCGACACTTTGTTCATTCCTTTTCAGTGTATTGTCTGGAAATGATGGGCAGATCACAGGTCTCTTTCAGTCATCAGTAGGTTAAAGAAACTAATAGCTTAAAGCCTTTAAATTGTCACATAAGCCAGTGGCTTTTAGACAAATTGAAGAAAATGGGCCCCTTTTCCCGGCCCCCCCCTGTGGCAGAATGTGCGGGTGAGTACAAAAGAAGGCCCTTCAGGAGGAGGCGTGAAAGGAAAGGTAATGCATTGCGTAGGTCTGTAAAGCTGCACATCCAATACCACCTGCTATTAGCTTTCTTACAGCCATTACAGCTGTCGAGATGGAAGGCCTTGACACATGGGGAAAGAGTGGTATGTAAGAGCAACTAGAAGATTCAGCCCCTTCACCCACCCCTTCCCCCACCATGCACTGTCAACTGACTGTCAGTCAATGAGGCAATTTGTCTCATATGGCTCAGAGACACGGAGGGAGGAAGAAAAGCTATGAGGGATGCAGTTGGTGAACAATAAATGACATCTCTTGTCTCTCTCTCAGCTCTGCGTCTTGATCGGTGTCTCATTATTTACATGGCTCTGAGGGAAGCCGACGCTAAAGGACGAATTCAGATGCTGAAGCATCATACTCAATGCATCAATTCTCAATTGATGGGCTCTACATGCAAACATATGTAAAACAGCAATTGACATCTAAAGTGTATAACATAGATTTAAATTAGGTATGCACTGCTATTAAATTCTGGCTGATACTGATGGCAGCTTATTTTAATGATTTGGCAGATAATAAATGGCTGATAAAATTCACATAGCATACAACACATAGCAACAACACATAGCATATGTATATAAAACATAAAAACTAAAAGCAATCATTTTAAATATTACAAGTGAGTTTAGGGATCACAACTTTGCAATATACAGTATGAAAAATGCATATTCATTTGAACATTTGCTGAAGATTATATTTAACAGTGTTATTCATTTATTGGTGTTTTTATGTAAAATAAAAATGAGGAAATAAGTATGCACAATTAAATATTCAAAATTAGTTCATGTGCGTCCAAATATTGACCAATATCGATCAATTAAAAACCTCTAACATCAGCTGATATCATAGGGATATAGCCTGCATCCCTAATTTAAATGCATTTAAAGTTTTAATTTCGATACAACACACTGCAAGTTTTTAAAGTCAAAGTCTAGTACAATGTTTAGTGCATTTGTCATAAAAGTGAGTTACACTGTACTATTGTTTTTGGTTATTCTCTGAATCGAAGGCATGGAACAATACGAGGCATGGAGAGGTAATAAAAGCCTCGTTTCAGGCTGTAAAATGCCTCATTTCCAAAAGAAAGCTACAGCACATGACCCCTGAATTTTCCACATATGTGAATTGGGGGGTGATGTGGTCTAGCTTTTCTTTGGAAACGTGGCCTTGGCTAGGCATGTCCCACAGCCACTCTATTTAGGGCTTTTTCTGGATCCAAAGTGTTCGGAAAAGAAAACCAGCAGAAAAGAAGCTAAATGGTCCCTTTAATTTAGCACATACAGTATCACATCTCACACTGTGGAATTGTGCATTAAACTTAATGGGAAAGAGATTGAAGGAGTGCCTCATTGAACTGTGCTGATTCAGGATTCAAACCAAAAGCCCAATAATGTCTGCAAATCTACATCAAACTTAACAGTTCCTTAGAGAAACTGTATGAAAAGTCTTTGACCTCATCTGTAATGCAAAAAGCAGCCAAGTTCATCTCTCCTGCGACTGGCCATGAGATCTGTGCATTGCTGCTGCCGCCGCCGCCTTCCTGATTTACTGAGAGTATTGTTCTAACCTCAAGCACCTTACCATAAGGCCTCTAGAATAATGTGTCTGTATTTAAATTTAATAGGGAACTGTGCTAGCGAGCACCTCTGGTGATCTCACAAACTGCTAACACCATCTAGGAGTGTTTTATATTCATAAGTCTTCAATTCACTCCAGACTCAGCCAGGGAATATATTAATATGATAACCAGTCATTAATCAAACCGCACCACGAATTCAGAGCACATGGCCTGTGCTTATAACATCTAAGACTTCATTCCCATGGAGTTTCCTTTTAATGATAACGTTTCTCAGTTTAAAATTCAGTCCTTTTTAAAAGGACACTTTAAAGAGGAAATTTTTAGTGGCTTTTTAATGCAATTATGACCCAGCGTTTGAGCAGCGTGCAGCTGAGAGACGCCTGGCTTTCAACACCCCCCAGTCCTCAAAGCTCCCTGCAGACAGCAGCTAATTGAATCGAAAGTTCAATCTTGCTGAATTAGTGGTGTGTGTAAGAGAGACAATTTATCATGTCCAGTTAAGCAAAATGGATTTGAAAAACATTAAGAGGTACTGATTGGCTTCAGCACATCATTAGTTGGCTGTTTTGCTGCCTGTTTGCATGATGAGAGAGAAAAAGACAGGAAAAGAGAGATGACAGACCAAAGCCAGCGAGACGGAGCTTAACTCAGGTAATTGACATGAGGGAAATGCTCAGTCATCTCTACTCATTAGACGCAACCGCTATGAAACATTGGAACAAGACTGATAATTAAGAGGAGAGGGAGAACTTGAAATACTGACTGACAACCAATTTGCTAACTTTGTTGAGTAATGCTCATAAAATCTATCCTACTTCTTAACAACATTATCTATAAATAACAATACAAGACTTTTGCCCATAAATTTGCACCAATTTAAAGTCTGGACGAGTTGATACTAGCTGATGAAAGTCAGTGCCCGGTTGCAGATTTAACACTGATGTATGAGGTGCACAAATTCATATATATGTGTGTGTATATTTAAGCTTCAGACTATGACTTTATCCAGAGAAATATCCCATAAATATTTTTTTTTTATATTTTTAGCCAATCTTAGAACATTTTTCTTTTATTTGTCAGGTGTCTCCTAGCAACGATGAGGATGTTTCTGCGTGAGTTTGTTCAGAACCAACTGAAAGTCTGTTAGGGTGTGATCCGCAGTTGTTTAGTGTATGATTCCCAGTTTTCCTCTGTGACTGTCTACAAAGTCTGCAAATATATGATACCTAATGTTTTAAAATATTCACAGATTTGAAAAATTGTGTAGAGTATTCCAGCCCTAACATAACATTTTGAAAAGAAGGTTTACAAAAGAGTCATAAAGAATACTGAACCCATAGCTTAGCAGTTAATGGTGCTTAAATAAGAAATACAGTCCAACTGGCTTAATTTCCTGATTCTGTTCCATCCTCTTCTCAGCATCATTTCCTGTTCTCTCTCTACAGTGCCTATATAAAAATGACAAAAAGACCAACAAAATAGAGGAAAATGCAATTAATTACAAAAACCTGAACAGTTAAAAACAGCAGGATTTCAAAACAAAGAAGGAAGAAAACAAAGAATCCGAAGTAAAACCCTGGCAACAAAACAGTCCCTTGTTCCACACAAAAATAACACGCTTTCTGCCATGATGTCTTTACCATGCCTTCAGCTAGCCGAGCATGTGTGGAAAACAGCACTCCAGAGGTATCCGTGAAAAGGTAGAGCCCAGCCGAGTGCTACTCAGCGGCCCTTAAGAGAGAGTGGGGTGGCATAGAGGAGCTGGCCTGACTCAATCCCGTTGAATAAAATATCTAGCAACAATCCATAATGCGGCCATGGATAAATCTTCCCTGCTCCCTCTGCCCTTGGTGGGAGATCTGTCTAGATTAGTTTGACATCAGGGCTATGGGGAGAAATAGTGTTTATCTGAACCCTAACAAGGGGGCTCTGAGCCTTTAAGCACTGAACTGGGATCGCTCAAGATGAAACGCATCGCATGAAGAGATTGTGGCCTAGTCTGCTGGATATACACTGTAAAAGAGAATGGAAAAGAGACTCCAGATATGCTGCATAAATAAAACCCCGTGCATTAAAGGGATAGTTCACCGGAAATTCTGTATGTCCACACAATGAAAGTCATTTATTTTGTTCATTTAAAACAATGGAAATATTTTTCAAAATATCTTCTTTTGTGTTTTACAGAAGAAAGTCACAGAATGGGCAGCTGTACTCTCAGGGGAGAGTCCAATCAGGCTGTGAAGAGCTTCTTCTGTCCTTCAGCAGGCAATTAACACTGTGTCCATTACTGCCCTCAGGGGCTTACACAACCAGCCATGCAGCAAAAAGGCCGGGTGTTTAAGGCTCTAGGGTAGCAGAGAAGGGAATCTTTCAGGTCACGGCCTGGAGAGGAAGTCTCATAAGAGAAGAATAAAAGAGGAAAGAGAGCCATTGGCTGCCGCCGACCAAATGGAAAGCAGGTGCTATTTGTCACCCCGTGGGGATTTTCCCTCTCTTCTGTTTTTCACATAACTCAAACACGGGTTTCAAAGAAAAATACAGCTGAAAATTCGGAAAAGTGCGTCCCGGTCAGCTGTACAAGCGCATTCACAGAGTGCCTGTCCTTGGATGGCTCTCCCAGCGCCCATGAGACGAGCCCTCTGGCCCTGTTTGTGTGTTACAGACTCGGGATGTTTTCCTCTGACCAGATCGGTCACAACTCATAAATGTTTCAATGATGTTCTCATCTTTCTTTGATCTGAGGGTAAGTCGAGAAGCGGTTGTTCACACTATGCAATGCAATCTGCACTTCCTCTATGGGGAGATCCCCTACAGCTTGACTTCCATGATATTTTTCTTCTCTATCTCCCTCAACTTTTTAAACGGCTCTTGGAAGTTTTATCAGGTTTCTTTATCCACTAAGTCTCCAATTACGTGGGATACTGAAAAAACAAAACAAAACAAAAAACATTTAAGCGCGATGCAATTTGCAAAATGTGATTCGCTTGAACCTCTAAACCACCGGAAATGAGATCTGAGATCCCTAAGAGAGTAAACATTGTCTGTCATGTAATGGTCTGCTTTTCTGAATTGTGAAATCTGCATTCTGTCTGAGTGGAGTGAACTGAAATCTAAAACGTTGTGGTGTGAACAGTGATTCAAGAGAGGAGCAAGGGAGTACTGAGTGAAAGGAAATTAATGGGAATTAAGCAAAACTCACTTGCTATTTGTGTCACATCCCTCCTTGTTGCTCAATATGTGTGCTGACGATCCAGACATTTAAGACAATCTCTCTCAGCCGCCCCATCTCTCCAGCAGAGATCATTATACAGTGTCAACCCCCTGTTGACAAGTTTACCCGCTCGCTCTCTCTGCACAGATGCCGTGGCGGCTGCCGGCAGCGTAGAGCTCAGCTTGGCGCGAGCTCCGAGTGGAAAGATTCTGTCATGTCTCAGGAGAGTGGGGTAGACGTTTTATAGTTCAGCTGAAACTCATAAACAGAGCCCCCAGCTAGCTGAAAGCATGACAGCCTCTCTATCTTCCCCAGAAAAAGATGGAGACCAGCTAGGTAGATGTGAAGCTTCCACTGAGACTGAGCTAACTCTAATAACCATTTACGTCAGCACTTTTTTACAATCGATCCATGCAGTATGATTTAAAACACTGACAAAGCATCTGATTTCTAAGATCTTTTTCCTCTTATTTATTTTTAGTATGTATGTGGAGAAAAAAAAAAACAGTATAAAATTGTATCTAAACAGTAACCAATAAAGCAACAGTAGAGCTTTGAATGTGCACTGCATGTGGCAACAGTTATCCTGGCCTTCATATTTATTCCCTGAAACCAACTTTTCGTTGCTTTGCAACTATTCAAGACCCAGACTTGGCAACCTCTCCAAGGCTTTCCATTTGAAACGGGTAATGTGTTGCCAATCTGCCGTTTAAAACTCCCCCTTGAGGAGACCCAGAGACTGTGAGGGGATCAATGCCACCGAGTCTTGGCATGCAAAAAGTCTCTGCTGCCCAGCTCTTCACAGGGCTGGACCTGGGGAAACGCAGTCTGTGTTGAGATCTGGCCAGATGGGGGGAATTAAAGAGGGTTTCTGTCTTTGGCAGAACTTCTTACATCCGTGCCTCATACAGACAGAAGCCTAAACCTTTTCAGAGAGGGAAACATTGCCTAAAATCTCAGATGAAGGCCAGTACATTGCAGTTAACCAAACATGGCAAAATATGAGATATCAAATGCAATTTTATAAAAGACATTACCATCAACTTGGTAGTAGGCAATATGTGGATTGGCAAAGAGTATGGGTTAGCATCTTTCTAAGCCTTTTGGCCTACAGTTATGATTGAAACAGACTGCTGAATATATGAACAGGTGTTTTTGTCTCACATGAACACTCTCCATTAAATTTTATTCAAACTATTCTTAAACATTACGGTCGATAATGATATAATGATTTGGTCGTAAAGAAACATTTCATATTATTATTATGATGCTCAATATTTTTGTGGAACCACTTTTTTTTGGATTCTATGATGAATAGATAGTTTATTTATTTGAAATATATACTTTTTGTAACAATGTTAAAAAAACTAAAACTCTTTACTACCACTTTTGATCAATTTAATGCATCTTCCCTGAATAAAAAGTAAAAAAAGTATTAATTTCTATTAAAAAAAGTTGCAATGGTAGTGTACTTTCTATTTCAGATTAGATCTATTCTATCATGCTGTGGTTTGTTTCCTTTCTCAAGCAATATTGCAATAAGGTATACTTTTTATCCATCCGGCTTCACATGATCTATTTATCTGAAGCAAAACTTTAAAGAGAAGAAAAAAAACCCTCAAAGTGATAATTAACTAATAAATAGGAGAGATGTACAAGTCTGTTAGATGTTGCCTATGAAGTTGCCTCTTTCACCCAGGAGATGAAGTCTGCCCAGCGTGATCATGCCACTTTGAAGAACATCAAAGTCCGAGCTAGCCTCGGGTTCCTGGCTGCTACACACACACACACACACACACACACAGTTCCCTGAAGCACATATACATCGACACTTGCCTGGTAACATATCCTTACTTTTGACACCTGGGAAAAATTCCTGTCCTCATTACCTGGTATCCATGGTTACAGCTGAGTGACAGACTGTGGGTACCATGGTCGACATCACAAGAATGGGGCCATCCCACGGAGAGTAGACATTATGTCATCATTTTATCCAATCATTGCCTTCCTGTTCCTCATGTGGTACAAGAGTCCTTGCCTAACATGACAAAAATCTTCCTTAGGCAGTCCATGCCAGTGCTGGTGAGAATGCAACACTATCACACAATATGTAATATTGATAAATAAGTTTCACATATCTTGAAGCCTGTTGATAACACTGGTCTACAGCCAAAATGCTTCTGAAATAAATGTAGTCAAAGGTTACTAATTCTGGGTCACTGAGAATGAAAACGTTGCTTAAAATAGTTGACTTGCTCTGGTCTTCAAGATTGTCAGTATACGACCCTTGACTTGGGAATGGAGGATGATAAGAGAGTAATAAAATGTAATAATGGGAAGGGATTTCAATTTAAACCAAAGTAAAATACAACTTTAACTGGAAATATGAATAAATCTATGATTGGTTTTGGACAGTACTTGCTTTTTAGGCAAAACAATGAATGATGCAATCTGAAACTTGTTTTGCGTAATATACATGATATGAGTTGCATCATTTTATTTCTAGAAATCATGGAATGAAACTTACATCACTCTGCTAAACAAATTGCTCTATATCAGGTTTAGAAATCATACAGCAGGGGTGCAAAACTCAATTCCTGGAGGGCCACAGCCCTGCAGAGTTTAGTTCCAACCCTGCTCCAACACACATACATGTAGTTTTCAAATAAGTGTGAAGGAGATGATGAGCTGGATCAGGTGTGTTGAATTAGGGTTCTAGCAAAACCCTGCAGATATATGGCCCCCTGTTTTTGCCCCCCTGCCCTACAGCGTTGTGCTCTCTTATTTGTCAGTGTTTGATTATGCAAAGAGACAAATTTCTGTTTAGCCAAAGTGAGCAGAGATGTATCGTACTTGTGTGAACAGTGCAGATAACTTTAAATGGAGCCCATTAATGCTTGCAGACTATTGCTGGACAATGACAAGAGACGCTCCATTTAATAACAACAAGAGACGAGCCAAGAAGCGTATAAGAGTAGAAACTGAATAGCATAAATTATGTACATAATAGTTTTTTTGCCTTTTATTTGAATAATTTCAAAACTATGTATATGTATATACATACATATATACATATACACATATATAGATACATATATATACACACATATATATACATATATACATATATATATATACACATATATATACATACATATATACATATACATATACATATGTATACACATACATATATATATATACATACATATATACACACACACACACACACACACACACACACATATATATATATATATATATATATATATATATAGCTACTGTATAAAAGCTCATTTTTGTCGGTAACTACAACCTGGTTGCTCCTACTAATTTAACAAAGTCTGTGGCAGCCAACTTGAATTAAAAAAGAAAAAAAAGAAAAAAGAAATTAATGAATGACAGAAAATGTAATGCTCACAGCTATCAACAATTAAACTTTGGTAATGAATTAAATGACATGTTGTTACAGTGTTTATAGGGCCTGTACTGCAGAAATCCTGCATGTAGGTTAAGATGCCAACAGTGCAAAGCCTCACGGTACTCCTAATCCAAACACTTGGCCCAGAGAATGAGATCCTGATCCAAGTGTGTACATGCACAACAAAAGATGCAGGAAAAAGACAGAGACGGCTTTAAACGCAAGCTCAGGTTCATTCAAACACATACAAGCAAGCACATTTAAGCGCAGTACATGGCACAAGCCGAACCCTACACACTCATAAACACTAGAAATATGTCACTTCTGAGGTGTGTATGCAAAATGAACCACAGTGTGACTGTCTTCAGGTTGAGAAATTCAAATTTTATGTGTGAACACACTGAAAATGCCCCTAGTGACCAATATTCAAATCAAAGACAATGAATACATACATTTTTAAATCCTGGCCAAACACAATTGCTTAACTGAAAAGGCTCTGAAAACAACACATATTAAAACTAAGAGTTAAAATATGTTTATGTATATCGTATCTCCTGACTCTCGACTTTTTGTAATCAGGAGTCAATTACAGCTGAAGTTATGAACATTTGTTATGCTTTGGTGTTAAACTAAATTAGGATATTACTCAACACTCATTATTTTACTCACAGCTCAGTGTACATGCTGTGCTTATGGGCCTACAGCGTCTCATGTAAACATAACTGTGCTAACTGATGAGCTTTCTGTTAAAAATATACAGCAATTTGTACTGAGATTTTATTATTATTTTTACTGAGAGTGTGTGAAATACTTATGGTCCGTTTCTTCTAGCTTAGAGATCTGCCAACAGAATCCATGCATGCTTGAACGATACCCATATGTACTAACAAAAATACTGGAAAAGGTAGCAAGCATGCTACGTTTTGAAAATGAAGTGTTCACTGCTCCTTATATACTCATACTCAGTATTACATGGCAGAAAGTGTTTATTTGGAATTTTCTGCAATGCAATACAACACTTCACTCATATAAATAAATATAAATAAATAAACAAATATGGGTTCAATTCTCAATAACAGCAGGAAATGATTGAGTTGCCCTAGAGGAAGGCACCTAACCCCCCACTCACTCCCTGGGTGCCATAGCAAAATTGCTGCTGCCCACTGCTTCGGCTGTGTGTGTCCACGATTTTTAATGTGTGTGTGTTCACTCCTCACTGGTCATTTTTTTTCTGGATTATTTGATGAATAGAAGGCATGTGTTTTAACATTAGAAATGTCTTTACGTTTGATAATGCATTCTTGCTGAATAAAAATATTAATTTCTTCATTTATTTAAAAAACTTTAAACTTGGATGTTTGTATGCATGTATATAATTTCCCTAAAATGTAAAAATTAACAAAACAAAAACAAATAATCTAACTGTAAAAATGTATGTCTCTGGCTTTTCCAGCTACATTAAAAATACAAAACTTACCAAATGTCCCAACCTTGGCTTTACTAGCTTGAAAAGTGCTAGATAAGCGGAAGTGAAACGCTATAATGACACTGCATTTGTGTGATACTAAAGTGCAGGCTAGCAATGAGGTGCTCTAACAGCATTCAGTTTATTCCAGGCCAGGGGTCAGGGGGGATTCAAAATAATGATAGTTAATCTCAACAGAGTTTTGCTTGTTTTCACAAACACAGCAGTCACATCAGGTCACTTGCTCGGAAAAAAATGACAGGTCTGACAAAATCTTTTCTCTCTCAGCATCACTCGGTCTACCTGACAACTTCTACACTTTTTTTCCACTGCAAAAGCCCCTCCCCTCTCTCTCTCTCTCTCTGGAGGGGAGCAGGATCTCATTAGTAGCTGCAGGATAAAACGCCGTCCTCTCTATGCAGGTTCAAGGTGATGGAAGATTAGACTGTTTGGCCCTGCCTCATCCTGAATGCAGCACGCGTGTCTCTCTGCCCGTGAACACCAAATTACATTGAACCCGGGGAGTCTAACTCCATTAATTTTAAATGGAAGATTAATTTAACAATATGCAGCGGATATTTGTTACAAACCCATCATGTGAAAGTGACGTTTGGCAATAAATTTGCGGGTGGCACACGCTGGCTCTGAAAGCCCCAGCAAAAATAAATCAGCAGGAGTTTTTTCTAGCTTCGTCGTTCTCTAATGTCAGACACACACGGTCAGACTAATGCACATTCATGCACACTCACACACATCGATACTTTAACACTCACGCACACGCATATACCCCATGTAGCATCTAACAGACACCACAGAAAACAACAAAAATACTTTCTATACAGAAATGTAACACCTTAAGCAGTTTTAATTATTTCTACTATGAACAATCCTAGACATTAGTTTAGTCAGCCATAAATAAAACATTTATATATATATAATATATATATATATATATATATATTATATTCAAAAAAGCAGGATGGTACTTGATTTTGCTTAGGTCTTGATTGAGTCAAAATGGAGCCAAGCCTGAACGGAAGAAACGACTACTCACTGAACTCACTAAACAATATCGGCACTTTTGAATGGGACATTTCAATGTCTCACAAATGTTTTTTTGGTTTTTTTTTGCTTTCATTGGCAACATTTAGAGATGCACCAATATCAAAATTCTGTTCTATACCGATAAGCTGATTGTTTTCATGTTATGGCTGATAAAAGAAATGGCTGATGTTAAATTGTTATTTTGCCAACATAAATTAAACACCACAACTAAAATCAATTGATTGAAGAACCAATTGATCACAAAATTATATATAATACGAAAAAAAGTATATTAATTTTAATATTTGTTATTAAATTACTAGTGTTTTTAAACATTTTACATGACCATTTAATGTCAGCAAATGTAATCTATTATAAACAGAGGAAATGAACATGCGCAATGAAATATCGAATTTCACCGGATAGCGATACATTTATAAATCTCTAATAATGGTAGATAACTGACATGGTACCGATATTTTGTTCATCCTAAATGACATAACTGTTTTTCGACATTAAATTACTGCACTGGAAGACTCTAAAAAGGCCAAAAGTAATTGTTTATGTTGCTATTTAGTTAATGTCAATCAAAAGCTCATACGAAAATCATACCTAAAATTAAAGTTGTGTAATAAGTTATTCAAGGATTTTTTGAGGAAAGATTACAAAACAAAATTTTATGTAATATTTTTTCCCAATATTTGTTTTATTATCATTATTTATTAAACATTTACATAATTTTGCAATAATAATATATAGATATTGTATAACATTGATAAACTGTGCACAATATGACCAGGAACAAGGGTTAAGAACTTTTGTTCTTTGCAGCCCCCAAGAACCATTTTTTTTCCACAGTAAAGGGTTCACAGAGGAAAGGAGTCCGTCCATTTCAGATCAACCCTATTTGCTTCCTGGTGTGTCGCTGAGCACATCAAAATGTGCCAAATGGGCTCTGTGTGTGCATGCGGTCTGTCAGAGGGACGCCCATCAGGTTTCTGTGATAGGAACTCGGCAGAGCTAACATCCTATTATTATTTCGAACCTAACCAACCACCATAACACACATAAGGCCATTTCTGACCCAGAGAGAGGGAGTAAAAAGCAAAACCAAGGTTATTAGTTAATCTTCACGAACAAGCAAAAGAAAAGCTCCTTGAAAAACAAACACCCCCACAAACGCCCCGTGGCCCAACCGAGCCCCCGCTGCCCTCATCCACCAGTGTCAAACGCCTCGGTTCATCTTTGGGGCTCTTTAATGCAGACTCTCTTATGGGAGCACCCTGGCTAATTAGAGGAATTGATAACCCCTGCGCTTATTAACGAGCCAATATATTTTGAAGTCATTAAAGATAACCAAGGCAATAAGTTTGGCTTTAAGCGCCACTAGCTTTCACTGCCTGCATGTCACTAATTATAAGGATTGAAAGGGGAGGAAAAAAAAGAAAAACGGAGGGGGTGAAGGAGATGGAAGAGAGAAAGTGAGACAGAGAAAAAGCAATTCCTGCCTACTCAACTGTAAACGACTGGTTATTGGAATCTTTAAAACAGGCAGCCAGGAGAAAATGACATTAGCAGCTCTCCCTTCTCCCTCCTTCCAGTTAATGAAGAATTAGAGCTCCCATTTGGCGTATTATTGGGGTTCACAGGGGGTTAGGTCGTCAAGGGATGTGTTTGACAACGATGTTGATTTAGTGCTGGAGAAGCTCACGGCACCATGGCGGAACATCATTCAATCTTGTCACTAGCACTTATCTCCTTCATTCACTTGGCAGCAGGAGAATTCGGGTCACCCTCCTGACTCACAGTCCCTGTCCCTGTCTCTGTCTCTGTCTATGTCTATGTCTATGTCACTTCCTTTTGACAACATGCTGAGGTTTATTTTCGGTCCCCATTTGGTTTTGATCAGCAGGACATGTTTTCATTCTATGCCGACTCTGAAGGCCTTAACAATGCAGTCTGTGATTGTTTTAAGGGAAATAACCCAATCTCAAGAACTGAAAAAAATAAAATAACTTTTCGCATTTGAATATGGAAGAAGCAACAACAGATATTTGGTTGCCAGTAATTTAATAACATTTCCTGCATTACTAACACTAATGGCTAGGCCCAAAATTAATCACATTTTCTGTACTGATTATTAGGGAAAATGGCCTGTCACTTTCAGAAAGTCGGAATTGTATTTTTAGAAGAAAAGAAAGAAAAAGACTTAAGTAAATAAATTAATGCTGTGCTCCAGCAATGACTGATGCGTGGCACACAATTTGACTCTGACTTGATAATTGTGCATCTGTAAACAGCTAATCATATATTCATACAGATGGGCTGGTATACTACAGTTCCCCTGTCTATTTAGAACATGTGGTGAAGTACATATATTATGAACCCAAGGTAATAATTTATTATTCTGGCTAATGGCATGAATGATGTCAGTGTTAAAACAAGAAAGACGACATGCACTGAGGGAAAAAATATGCGGACATATTTGCGGACTCAAAATATATTTGGCCACATTAGCCACACTAAAATGCCTTTGAATTACACAACATAATATCACACAAAGTGGCATTTATTTTAAAGTAAGAATAAACAAGTACACTTTTCAGGCAAAACATACATGTATAAATCCACTTAAAATGAACTTGAAAATGCCATATGGCATGATTTTTTTTTTTTTTTTTGTTTGGTCCGATTTATTTAATTCAGTAAATGTAGTACTTTAAAGTGTGACTTACTTAAAGATATCTTTTTAAGGCCACTGTATGCACAAACTAATGTGTAGCAAACAAACCAGAGCAAGTTTCAATTAAATGTTCCATCAAATTCACAGGAAAATTTATTTTATGAACTGGTCACAACCTTGAGCAGTTGGGAGACTATATAAATGGAAGTAAAACTGTTTTTGCAATATTTACACCCACATTATGTTGGCATAGAGTCAACTGCTAATTGTCTCTCTAATTTTACTGTGCTTCAGCCACTGCCAATCTAATAGACCCTAAGTGTGCCACTCTCTATGTAGTAATTAATTAAGCTAATCAGAGGAGCAGGGCAATTCAGACCGGACGCAGACGCTTTCACCTACGAGAAGATTAGAGAGGACAACCCAGGCTACTGTCAAGCCAAAGGTAAGCACATCTGTGTTTTATTCTTAACCCAAATTATTAATGCGACGTGAACAGCATGAAAAGCAAGTACACAGATCTTAACGCATTATTACACAAACAAAACTAATATATTATTAGCACTAATTAATGCATTCAAAACAGTCTGTGCTGTAGCTGAACAAGTATGGTGGAAATAGATATAAACAGTTAAGAAATATTACATATACAAGAAATATTAACTTTTTTTTTTGTTGTTGTTGTACACATTCTCTCTCCACCTCCACAAATATCCCTCCTTCCTGTTAAAGGTCTGACTGTTCTAGAAATAGGTTGTTTCCTGTCACTTCGTATACCTTACACTGTTTGTCAATACATGGACTGCGTATGTGACAGCATGGTCTACTGAAGATGCCCATACTCATTTTTGTCTCTTAAGTGGAACCATTTAATCTCCAACAATAACTCAAACCATAGAAAAAAAAAAATAAAATATATAATAATATTTTCTTTCTTAAGACATTCACAAAACTCACTCACTTTGACAAGCTAACCTCACAAAACGACTAAAATGACAAGTAGCTTGTTGGTTGAAGATCAGTGGGCCATCAAGGCGCATCCCTAATTTAAACACTCTAATACTGCGTAAGGACACAAGCCCACAATTGGCCAATAAATTGTAGCTGACACCCCATCTCAACCTTGCCAAATTTCATCATCAGAGAGTGAACAAATGAACAGAGAGTGAAAGGAACAGATAAAGGACAGAGTGATGATGTGCAGCAGAGAGCGAGTTATCCAGTAATAATGACGTATGGTTTTCTGACATAGTGCCAAATTCAAGCTCAGATCTGTGGCTTGTCAAAAAGAACATGAAATGTTATTTTCCAGATAGCTGAAAAGGAAACGACGGCAGTTACAGATGATTAGACAACAGACTGTTTACAAATCAAATTGTTAATAACTACAGCGACTGAAAGAAAAGGATGTAAAGACGCATCAAATACAAGGTTATGCACCAAATTGTTGCTCCAACCTCCAAAACCGCCAAACTTCCACATTTTCTGAGGCTTAAAAAGGGTTAGTTAAAGGGTTAGTTCACCCAAAATGAAATTTCTGTCATTAATTACTCACCATCCTGTTGTCCCAAACCCATGAGATCTTTGTTCATCTTCGAAACACAAATGAAGATATTTTTTATGAAATCCGAGGGTTTCTGAACCACACATATGCAGCAACGTCATTGCATCTTTTGAGGCCCAGAGAGGCATTAAATCTCAACCTTAATGTTATGAAGCGAGCAGAATACTTTTTGTGAGCAAAAACAAAACAAAAATAACGATTCTTTTCAACAAACGCCAGCTTAGTATTGGCCGACGTTGTACACGCATACGTGCGATGCTGACACAGAAACCAGCCAATAATGAGTCGGCGTTCTGGCGTAGAACACGGAGGACCTGCATTGCGTTCCCTACGTCAACAGTGTAGGAGACTATAAAATAACATCAAGGTTGAGCCACTGCAGTCACGTGGACAATTTTAACAAAGTCTTTACTACCTTTCTAGACTTCAAAAGGTGCAATAACAATACTACCAGATCTTAATTTGTGATCCAAAGATGAACGAAGGTCTTAAGGGTTTGGGACAACATGAAGGTGAGTAATTAATGAGAGAAATTTTATTTTTGGGTGAACTAACCCTTCAAATTGAAGCAGCTGTTAAAGACCACATCTATGAAATTTTCTAATTAAGAATGGCAGCAAGTGACAATTTCATCTAGTGTTAATTCAGTACTATTAATACAGAATATGCTTAAATGCAAAACTGTTGATTTATTTGTTAACGCAGCCTTTAAAAAAAGAAATAAAAGTTCACAATAAAATAAACTATATTATCAGCATTTGAGGACCATCAGCCCTGATTTTCCATATCCATCCCGTCTACCTCCTGTCCCTGCAAATTAAGCCCGTTTCAAAATGCCACAGCATTATGTTCTATGTTCAGGGGGACTATAAAGCATGCAGAGCTCACAGCTTTGCCCTAACCAGGCCCCTAGAGACCCGCCGGATCTTCTTGCCCATCCATAACTGGATGACACCTTTGGGGACTGTTTCCCCTCTTTCTTAACCTCTCAGCTCATTACAGCTAGTCTCAACGGTGCTGTTCTAACCAGAGGCCTGTGCTTTACAAGCTATGCGCTTGCTCTCTCTCTCCAATCTAAATAGATGGTTCAGGGTGGTTAGATCAGTAGCAGGTAGAGCGTCAACCCTGGGGAGTCGGAGTTGCTTTGCAGCGTAAGCCACTTTTTAATATATATTTAGCATTACACCTGGTGCACTTTAGCCACGGAAGCGGAATGACTGCCCCTGTTTTGCAGGGAGGTGTTTGATGAAGCACCGCTGGGCCTTCACGGCTTGATACCATTCACCCTGAGATGTGCGTCTACTACCAGGGGCCTCCATTAAGCCCCGCACCTGTGTGCTCATGATCCAGATATGAGAGAAGTATCATGAAGATCCAGCAACTTCAAAAGACTCAGGGAAAATGCTGAGAGGAGCAAAATGTAATCAAGACTCCCTCTGCCCCAGGTTATGTGGTTTAGCGGTGGATCATGAACACAACACACTTGTGTCAATAGGATTAAGAAGAGGACAACCTGTTCATGGAAAAGAGCACAGAGACAGTAACTATCAATCTATATATATATATATATATATATATATATATATATATATATATATATATATATATATATATATATACACACATATATATATATACATATACACACACACACACACAGAATTTACATTTTAGGGTGAATTATACCTTATAAATACAGTAAGTTGAGCCTTGGTTAAAACTTACTTTATATTGCGACAATCATTCTATTTTAATATCTCAATACAACAATGTACCATTATATATATATATATATATATATATATATATATATATATATATATATATACACACATACATACATACATATACATATATATATTTTTAACTTTGATTGACCATGATATCTGTTACTAAGTAATATCAGTCCACATTTTATTGTGAAGAAAATGTGTAAAATAGCTGGCTCAAAATAAGCTGCCTGCCTGGGGCTCTTGAAGTTTTGAACTTTTATAAAATGCCAAAATAGTGCATTGAATCCTGCACACTCACACTAAACTATGGTTCTCATTAACCCTGGGAAGGTCATGAAAGGTAAGTTCAGGTTTTCTTCAACTCGGCAAACATCATTAAAAACTTCCTCATTCAGCTGCCTTTTCCTTCACTCTCTGATTTTTGTTCCCCACCTGAAGGTGCAGAAAGAAATCATGCTTTATTGTCATACGTTCTGAAAGTTGTCTTCAACATGCCTTTTATAATTAACATTTCAGACCCTTCTTATGTTAGACTTTCCCTTGAAACGGAGGTCAACCTCTCACTAGCAGTTTATTTCACTGACACCAGGTTTTTCTCCTGCTCTCACACTCTGCTGGGGCCAGATTAGAAACCTGCAAGTTTTGCTAAGAGCACAGCAAAAATCTGTCGTTTATTTTTATGATGTCCAAACACCAAACTCAGAGCTAAAAGGCCCAATTGGCCGTATATCTTTTAGACACAAAAACGAATACTTTTAATATAAACTGCAGAGGGAACAGAAAGATATACTGTACGTGCCTTTACTTTTTCTTCATTTAATATGGTAGAGAAAGACAGCAAATAATTCAACAATTTTTCAACCATAATTAATAGGATTATTGTATGCAGTTTTCTTTTTCCTTTTTTTACATTTTACACACCATTAGCTGTACATTAGTTCACACAGTTTTATCCTACAAATAGTGTTTTGAGCACTTCAGTCTGTTTTGGTCTCGAGTGCAACAGCCATGAGCCCCGAGGTAATGTATACGAATAACAATCTATGCTAATGCCTTCATTCAGGAAGGAATGGACTCGGTCATTGAGACAGGCAGCTACATGGCAAACAGTGCATGGAAATGTCTGACTGACAAGCTGGATTTGACATGTTTCACCACCCTCTCATGAATAAATATGACATATGCGGTCAAATACCTTGTAGAGGGTCACACAGAACTGCATATGAAACCATTATTATGGTGAATGGCAAAGCTTTAATACTATAAGCAAGCAAATAAAATAAGCAGATGAGTGACTTGTTATATAAAAGAGGATGAATAGGAAATGAGAAAGATGGTGGAAACCTCATAGGACAGATCCGCTCTGATTTTTGAGTGTTGTAAATTAAATTCCCTCGTCAAAGCTCTAATCATTCATGGCAGATGGAGTGTTGCGCTCCCCTTTTAGATCCAAGGGAATTCTAATGGTTATTGTTTCTGTTTAAATAGGAGATTATTGCATTTTAATAAGTCCTCTCTGGGATTTGTGACAACAATGCAGTTTTGTGAATTGCTACAGAAGGCTGTTAGCGTGAGCTGGGGAGAGATCGACTCACTGAATGTGACAAGTTGACTACTACACCCCTACACTCCACCCTCCGTCGCCCCGACTTCCCCTTTTAAATGGGAACGGCTGCATACATATTTACCAGCGAATGAAGGATCCGCCACGGGGATAATAATTTCATCCGCCAGCGGGGAGGGGAGAGGAGGAGTCTAACTGTGGATTTTCATTAAAATGACACATCTGTTCAGCAATTTCAGCAAAGTAATTCTGCTGAAAGTTTTATCGCCTAATTTTCATTATTCACTCCACTGGGCTGAATACAGGATTCATCTTGTCGAATTAACACATTCAACATGACTTTTTTTTTTCTTTTTTTAATACAGCAAAGAGAGACAGGAGGGGGAGCGATCAACAAATTGAATTGTCAGTGCACATGGATTAAAACATGATTTGTTAAAACCAAAACAGCAGCAGGGGTACAAAACTCAGACTTGAGAATAAAACTTGAAACGTCTCAACACATCATCATCACCCAAATCCCCAAGTTTGGTTTGTACTTTTCAGAACTGCTGATTTGAAGTCACCGATGAGTACGGCCACAGTAAAGGCTTTTTCAAACAACAAAACAGTCACCGTTATGAAAACTTCGAGACCAAAGCTTTTCCAATCAGAATTTAGGTTATGAACTATCAGTTTCAATTCATATCTTTTAATATTAACTTTTTAATTTAATTTAAATGAAAAATGTATGTTGTGGTTTGAATCTATCGATTAAAAAAAAAAAACTTAATTTGTTAAATAATAATAATAGTGATACTAATAATGAAATATATATTAAATATATATTAACACTGAACAGTAAAAGAGTAGGGCTGAATAGTCGCTGACAGCCTAGAGCTCATATCTCCGAAAAAAGCCAAACAAATGTTCAAGTAGGTGCTACGTTAATATACGAATTGCATATTTAACAATTACTTTCTGGCCTAAAAAACTACATTACATTAATGTGTAGATACATTAAAACTATTAGAACATTAGAACTGCTACCAGTGTAGATCCGGCAGAAACAGTGATACAAATTGTGAAAGCGGTTTCAGTGTGAGTTTAGAAGAAAGGGCAATACACCATTCAGATTCGAGAATACTATATATATATATATATATATATATATATATATATATATATATACATACCAGAGCTTAGACTCCTAACTGTTCTTAGCAATGTGTCTCCAGGGATGATCATCTTTCCACACAGATGTCCAGTGGAGCATGCAACAAATTAGACACTGTGAGTGAGAGGGAAGATTGCAAAATGATACCTTTTTTCTTCTCACCCCTATCTCTCTCTGCCTCAGTAAATTGTATAAAAGTATACTTGAAACACAAGCTGTTATAAATGACCACTGATATGTTTTAGTGGCAGAAAAAAGAAACAGTGACTATTAACCCTTGTGAGCTACCTACCAAGAGAGCACTTTGAAAACCATCCAAAAATGGTGTTAAATTATCAAGCATCAAGTAAAATGTCAATGTCAATAACTTCAGCCTGTTCACACCAAGAATGACAATTATAATAGATATACTAGCGTCCACACCAACGGATAACAATGTTCTGTTTATTAGTGCGCGCTGCATGTCGTCTGCTTCTTTAAATGCTTGAGCTCTTTGAAGTTGTGTGGATTTTGATTGATTGTTTTTATTGTTCATTAGCTTGGAAAAAAAGATTCTGAAAGTGATCCCACCAATATTGCTCCTGTGTCTTTATAGTTGCAGTGTGGACTTCAATATTCTCACAGAATTAGAATGATTGTTACAAAATGTTATAGTTATCATACTTGGCCCTTTATTCAGCACTGAAAAAGCAATTCAGCAATTGAAAATATGCTCATCTAATTAAAAATGCACTAATTCACCCAAAATGTGTTACATATTTTGTTAGCTTAGCAACTTGCTAACATAAAAATGAGTAAAGTAAACAATTTAATCAAATCTTGAGTCTCTACCTTAGCAATATGATAAATTCAAATTTGTGCAAAGTATGTAAATGAATTATGAGGTTACTCATGAGGTAGAATGCGGTCTTACAAAGTGGCAGGCGACGAAGCAGATGACTAGGTTTTGGAACAGAGCCAGTATCACTGTTTATAAGAAAAATAAACTCCCACTGCACCCAAAAAGTGGCCCCATGCCTAGAATCATCCAAGTGAGGAATATTCTCGTCTAGCCACAAATTGAGTTAGCATATGCAAGTAGCAAACGTCTCCTTCCACAAACCACTATGATTCAGTCACCAAGTTTCAGAAAGGTCTCCAGGGTTCTTTCGACATGGGAAGACAGCTTGCTCAAAGCTCTGAGTATCCAATACATTTTACTGTTTGACTCGCCTCTGCTTCACTAAAAAGATTACACAATTTTTTCCATCTCCAAAAGCTTCTAAAACCTGGTTTAAGCCAGTTCAGTTAGCAGACAATTTTGCCTTTCAGCGTAGTTACAACAATTTAAGCCTTCCTTCCTTCCACGACATAAAATATTACATCTAAATTTAATATGACTAGTCTAAATTGAATGTCCAAATGGAGAACACAACAGAACAAAACCGTTCTAGAAACAAGCTATGCTAGAAGAAACATCTTTGGGACCACTTATCAGATGGCAGTTGATACAGTAACTAAACTGTCCCTAAACTGTTCCTCCTACTCTCTTGAGGCCTGTAACCGTTATTGAATTTAATAAATCAAAACAGGTGATATCTGTCTACTTGTGAGCTGTCTTCTGTGGGCTTCCTCAGAGATGGAGGATTAGCATTTTCCAGACAGCATATTATTCCCTTCGGCATTGTACAGCTAGTACTGTACAGTTCCAGATGGAAAATGATAGATATAGGCAAGGGAGTGACTGTTATCCTCTCATGAGCATCCTAAAATAAAATCCAGGTAAAAAAAAAAAAGAAAAAAAAAAGAAATTTGCAATAATTAAGCATCATCTTAGGTGCAACATAATTTGTGCTAAAGATTATGCTCCCATAGATATGATTTCTGCATGATAGCTTTAAATATTCCCGATAATTAACAATGCATTATTATAACCTTGTCAATCACTAAACCAAAATGTGTCAACTTAGAAAACAGATGAAAGAAATCATGAAGTATTTCTTCATCCAAGAGATATTAGGAGCTGGTTGGGGAAATTTATATATATATATATATATATATATATATATATATATATATATATAATATATATGTGATAGCGAAACTGTGACCCTGTGGTTAACACAATTGTACAAAAATAAAGTGAAATCTACGGGTGACCTGTATCAATAGATCTTGAGAGAAAATACTTAGAAAACAGGATTACACAAGTGGAACAAGAACTGGAAATATTAGTACCTATCCATGAAAAATCCTTTAATGACAAAGGGACATTTTACTGAATAGCTGTGATATGCGATGGCTTGGTGGCAGAAAGAAAATGAGGTGCAAAAGAAAATGGTTCCAGATTTATGTGTGGCGGCTGGAGGATTCAAATTGGCAGAGATAAAAAGGGTATTTTTCAGAAACACATATCTAAGCGAAAAAAGGGGTCCTAAATGCGAAAATAATGTATATGATTTGTGCAGGGTGAGGATGTTCTCCATCCTCAGCGGAGGGCTTGTAGAGGCACTATTTCACGGATTATGGGGCGAGTCTATGGAGAGAAGATCACCAAAGAATGACTCCCCGAGGGGCCTGGTGTGGACAGAGAAGAGAAGGACAGAATTTTCCATCTCATAAATTTAACGGCAGGCAAATATTCTTTAATGCTTTCATACACAACGACTGTCTCCCTGCGAGTAGATAAAATTGCTATGTGTGTCATGATACCATAAAAAAGAATTCCATTTCCCATGAGCATGTTGTGGCCAGAAAAAAAGTAATTTTAAAGAAAGTTGAAGTAAAAAAAGTTACACATGCTACACTTAATAAATGAATGGCACTGCATAATATAACTCAATTTCTTTATATTATGTATTGAACAGTATATCTATTGTACAGAGGGATGTACCAATATTAAAATCTTAAGCCGATATGATAAGCTAATTATTATTTTCATCGTATAGCTTATTACCAATATACATCTAACGTTGCAATTGTATAGTATTTTGTCTAAATAAACATCATACAATATAACCATCTCCTTAATAAATGTGCTGAAAACCAGTTGGGTGAACAGGGCGGTTTGAATTAATTTGTCTATGAAAACCTCTCGCTTTCAAACAGGCAGAACAGAGTGACCTTTTCAGTGAATAATAATTAAATTGTACGGCTCTAACCGCTTACAATCCATGGCAGGCCGAGAAAAGGCCCTGCTCTCTCGCTCTAATTGGCAACATAAATAACAGCATGACGAGCGTCTATGTGAATCTCTCCATCACAATGACCCGCTGACATTGCAGAGATGGGGTGTCTGAATTATCTAGGGGCGACGGATGTCTGACAGGTGGTAAAAGGGCCTGCGATTTGACTGTAAATCACAAAAAGGCCTTGCTGACACACCGGAGGGGGAGAATGATGAGAAGGGGGTGGGCACAAGGTTGTTCTTCAAAAGACAGCGTAAATTAACTAGAGTTATCTACAGGCTCAGAGCAAAGCCTTTAATTGCTTCTACTAGTTGCATATTTGCGCAGGACGCTGGAGACCTCACCTGGTGCACGGTAAATTGGGATTGAGCCTCCTAACCTGCAATTCAATCCGGAGGGATAAATGGGCTCAGCTTCCAATCCAATCAATTTGCTTAACTGCTTGTAATCCAATCAAGCACCCTGTCACACAAACAATATGCACACAGCTTCTTTCTCCACAGTGCATTAAACCTCCTGAGGCTCGAGCAAAACATTGGCAGAAATCCCAAAAAACCTACCTGGCTCCCTGCTGTACCTATTATTGTCTAATTCACACCTTAGTGCAGAGCAAGCCAAGGTGTGACTGGATTTGAGCACCAGTCAACCCCAGTCAAGCAGTTATGGCTGCAGAAAACGAGTTAACAGGCTTTTAATGCCATGAAACACATTATAAAAAAGGACATGTTGATCATTGAAATTTTGACTGTAAAAAATTTATGTTATTATTTTTAAAACATTTCAAATCATTTTATTTCTACTTCATTATAAATTAAAATTGCAATTCTGATTCCTGTTTATGTTCAGCAATTGAATTGGAATATTAAAGCCATTTCAAAATCATGCACAACCCAGATAAGCTCTGAAAAGTATAAAGTAGTTTATATGACTATATGAGTGCTATATTCCAAGCTGCATCATAACTTTCATAAAATCCATAACGATCTCTATAAGACGTGAAAATGAAATTCTTATTTATTTCAATGTATGGCCAAGTGCTCTAATTTTGATGAATGTGCTTGGAATGAATGGTGCACATAATTATTACATGTGTTATATTATTGTTGAAAATGTTTTTTTTCTTGCAGTTTTTTTTTTTTGGTATCCATTCAATAAGAAAGGCAGCCGATGGACTCAGGGTTTATGAACATTAATCCAGACATGAACCCACACGCAGACACCCTCACTCACTCCCCTGCAGTTTAAATAGTGCTGATCTTCTACAAAACAGGGAGTTCGGTAATCACTGCTCGTTTCGATTCGATTCACGACAGGGGGTGCAGGGTTGGGGGGCTGTATTACACTTCTCTGTGGGAACTATCTAATTCAGACCTCCACATAACTCTGCCTAAAAATCAATAGACTACAGTCCGGCAAGAGACCAACAGAGATAGAGAGACCCAAAGAATGAGGAAGAGAGAGAGAGTTGGGCTGACTGTAAAAGAGATGGGGGAAAGACAGACGATACTCTCTCTGGAACCCAGAAGCTATAATATCCATCCTTGGCGGTTCACTTGACATTTACTTGCCCTGCTTTTCTCTGCCTCCTAACTCCCGGCGTTCCGACTCTCATGGGTCTGTCGACCGGGTGAACAGATAACAAACCTGTCAGAGCGGGTTTAGGGAGAGGATAAATCTAGAGTCGGGCTGAAGGATGATGGGTTCCAGAGGGCAACATGTTTGTGTGTGTGTGTGACCATAAGCGGAAACTAAGAACATGTGTGACTGTATGTGTGCGTGTTAGCGACCATCAGGACTGACATATGACACCTTGGGAGAACAGCCGTAGCGTACAAGCGGCCCTTGCGTCTAATCTGAGCCCACCCCCACCCCCCACTTGAGTCTCTGCACAAGAAGAGCTCACAAAAAGCCTTTCACCAGCCCTGCGGTCAGGTCAGAGCACCGGGGCGGAGGGATGAAGCGAGGGAAGAGAGAAGGCCAGAGTTTGAGTGGTGTTCGTGAAAAAGACTGGGAGGTGTTTCTTTAAGGGCCTGATAACATTCTCTGTGATGGGCTCCCCAGGGTCTCTAAAATGTCACCGCTTTGAGGCCATGGGCTGTCATACCCGTAGACACTGGGGACTGTGGGACTGAGAAATATGCAATACACCTGCCTCAGAGCCAAATCTGAGAACACAGCATTTCCACTTCATTCTCTTGGTCAAACGTCCATCAAATCAAGCCTTAAAGGAATATCAGCATTTAATTCATGAACCACGGTTTACACCTAAACATTTATGTGCACCACCAACTCCGTGCAAATTTTTTTTATTCAATTCATATTGCTAATAATAATTTCAAAACAATAACAATTAGACCTTTACAACCTTTGATATAACCAACTAAGGATGCGTTACAAACTGTTTATTGTGTTGGGCTGAAAAGAGTAAGAAAAATAAATGTGCTGATCTTTAAGTGAATGAAACAGGATTGATGACCTTCATTTTAGAAGTAGCGTGTTAAACAGTTTTGGTATACTGACTCGAATGTCCCTGTTCTACAACGGGAATGATGAAAATGTCCTTTGGAAGGGCTAAAAATTGCACATCAATTACCTGAAGCAGTGAAGCCTGTCTTATGTCCCAGCCACCATTTTATAAAACCAGAAAATGTCAATACTGAAGTCACAACGCTCTACACCAAGGACATTTACAGGAGAGACAAAGAAAGGAGAAAAAAAGAGAATATATAAGGATAACGCTATAGCGTTAAAAAAAAAAAAAAAAAAAAAGTGTTAGCATGCTCTGTGACGATGACAACAAATAGGCCGGGAGACATCTTTAAATCCTCTTGAAGAGCGCATGAGCATACCTCTCTGGGAGACTTGCGTGTTTATTAACGAGCAGCATACTGTGGTTTAATCAGTGCAGTGAGAATACTAATACTTTAGAAAGGCTGCACGGTATTTATACTCCTGCGTGCTTGTAGGATTTACTAATAATGTGTTTTAATTCAAAGCAAGAGTGAAAATAAAGAAAACAAAGCGCAAAAAAAACAAAAAAAAACAAAAAGGAAATACTTCAAAATCATAGTCCAAACACAGTCGAATGCTTTAGTGTTAACAAACCAGGTGATGCTAACAAGGGGGTGGGTGCAAACTAGAAGTAGGCAAGAAAAAAAAGAGCATACAAAAGACCGTGTTCTCATTTTCTGTCTGAAAGCTCCACCAGGACCACTGAAACTTGCTTGATTTCCCCAGTCCAATTATAACTGTGCACTCAGTCCTTCCAGAATAGCAGCGCAGAGCTGAGGGATGGCGTCTGCGTAAGCGAAGAAAGGCTAATAGAGTCCCTGAAGTTGACTCCATTTCGCTGCTCTAGCTAATGGGCTGTGATATTTTCCCAAACTAACTGCTGCTGTGCCCCCTGGAAGCTAATCTAGCCTTGTGCTTTGGAGGCCGGACCATGCCATGCCATGCCGTGCTCACCCTACCTCACTGTCCAAATCTCGTCTTCAATCCCTCAAATCACATGACTGAGCCAGAAAGGAGCAGACACAGCTCCCTGACTTACTCTTGCATGACGTGCCCAACTGTCCTCATTCACTCGGGTTTGGGCAAAGGTTCCTTCTGGTGCCAACACACCATGTGACGCCATGCTGTCTTGAGCAATCCAAGGAGGTTTTTATTAAACCAAGCCTGAGAGACAGAAAGCGATATGCATGGTTGTTGAAGGACTCTTTTTCAAAACCCCTATATAGCTCTCGGATGGCTAATTGCATCCTGGATGCTGCGGTGGGTAGAAATGGGCAGACATAAATCCAGGAAGATGGCTCCCTGGTCAGCCATATAGCAGACAGCTCGCCCCATTCCAGATGGTTGTGAGACAGACCGGTGGCATTACAGTCAGAGTTTGGGACTGGCCATTGACTACATATTAGTGACCATCATATTTTTGTGGTCTCAAATACACTACGGCCCATTTCAAAGCATTTAAATGAATCCGCCTCACAATGGTGGTATAATTGCCACTAAATCTTTCAATAAAACTGATTTGCGGACAATTTTGTCATGAAATTGCTACTCACTGCTCTATAGGCAAGATCGACGCTAGACCCCTTGCAATTATCCATGACATTCAAGACCCTAAAACGTTCAGAGCTGGTTATAGATACAGCAAAAATCATGTTGAGAGCAAAGCAATGGCAATTAAATGAGCACAGAAGAACGCAATTTCACATGATGAGATTGCATTCACTGCACACCCTCCATTCTAGTCTCATAACACATTTAGAGTATAGCAAAGAGATTCGCAAAACTGTCTGTTTTTTACAGGCAGTTGCAAAGGTTAATTATTTTCCTAATTACGTCTAGAAATGTCAAACATTTGTTTTTCTCCCTAATTGACAAGAAAATTAACTGTGAACTGGATTAGGCAGAGAGGGTTAATCTCAAGTCTGCTGTACAAGGCGTGCGAGTGCCTCAATGCACAGAAAGTATAAAAAGCAATTATGGTCCCCACAGCGGCATCCTTTAAAATCACTTAAAAGCAGCCTAAATTTCAATGCAATAAAGAGGCAAAAAAAATCACAATTATGCCTAGTATCCTGTGGTTCTTGAAGCTACACATGAGACAATAAAGTTCAATAATTCTACAAGCATACCAGCAAAAAGAGCATAAGGGGAAGCATAACCTCAGTGCTAATCAATATTATTTCCTTTGCCTCTCTAATGACAAGGTGTAGTCAGTGTCGGTCCAGACTCTCTCTTGGGTTCAAGCATGCTGAGCTTGTTCTGCAGGCACCTGTCTGCCCTTGTACCTGAGCTGTATTATAGGCGATTATCACACCTCGTCCCCCAGGCAGAAGGTCTTCATGCGTCTGCAACATTGATCTCATTTGTCGAGGAGATAAGGCTGTAATTGGATGAGGCCTGAAATCAGATGGAACTCCATGGCTAGGCCAAGGCTAATTCCACTATCCCTGACCTGCCTAAGTAGCTAGGCCACAGCCACAACTACAGGGGGTTAATCCTGTCCAATCCTACCCCCAAGCCAGCTCATCACCATCTGGGCCACTGTCCACCTTTCTTCCTCCTGTTTGAGCCAGGCCTCCAAGCCATTACGACAAGGGAACTAGTGTACCCGACCACTACAGACAAGAACCTGAGCCAGGACCATAATTGCAAATGCATGATCTGTTGAACTGTGATGGTGATTATGGTGGCTGTCTGCAGGATACAGCACTCCATACATATTTAAGGCCACATGACATTGCCAAACAACCACAAACTATGAGTTCCTAAGAAATTACTCTTGGAGGCATGGTGGTAATGTTGTTATTTTTATTGAACAAAAGACCACAGGATGTCTTGAATAAACACAGTATCTTAAGGGTTTACTGACTTGCACACAATATTTATCACCTTTAACAAAAGTACACATTACAAGCGGTCGGGCAATATTCTGATATCATAAATCCGAAATTTAACACTAATTGCCTCTTTCCCCGCCAAACACTGAGGTTTCTGTGTTTTCATTGTTGTACGCTATGCCATCTTCTGAAAGAGTACTGAATCTCCTGATCAAAGCACTTGCTAAGAAGATGCAGAAACATCGATCTCATGTATATGTAAAATAACAAGATCATCAAAATTAAACAGAAAATCAAACTCGATATTCTCAGATTTTTGCCAAAAATGTCTTTTTGATGAAAAAAGAATGCATTAAGCTAGAGTAAAAGTTTTTTTTTTGTTTGTTTGTTTAAAACACGAGGGTCAGTTCTGTCTTCTGATATATTGCATGTTTACATATTAATACAACAAAATATTCATGGGGCAATGAAATTTCTGTGAAAATGATCAAAAATGATGGCCGTGGCTGGCAACTTGACAGGGGTAGGGAAAAAGTTAATGTAAAGAGAGTAAACAACATATGCTGCATGAAATGTATATTATTTCCTTTAAATAATTTTTACTGAATCAGAAATTAATGTAACAATATTAATCAATATGAAATAAAATTGAACTTGATAAAAAAGATAAACCTGTACAGTAAACAGATTTATCCTTCACGATTCTTTAACCCTATTATAGTATTTTTCATGGATAAAAAAATGACTAATAAAAAGGAAAGTTTGTATTGTTAAAAGGGTGGTTGATTATGATTTCAATTTTTTAACTTTAGTTGGTGTGTAATGTTGCTGTTAGAGCATATACAGCATCTGGAAAGTTACAACTCTCAAAGTTCAATGCAAAGGGAGATATTTTCTTTTAAAGAATTCACTGTTTAAGAACTACAACAATCTTCCCGGGTTAGTGACATCGATAACCTTAACATTTACATAAACCCTGCCCCTGAGAACATGCTTTAGAGAAGAGGAAGAGTTGTTGTAGTCATGTGCTGTTGCCATGCTGTTATTTTACGCAGGACTGCTTTACAAACGAGGAAAACATAAAGTTGTAACTTCTTCCTGAGTCTCTCCAACAGTGTCTGAATCCGGTTTGACCAATATAAGGCTGAACACCGTTACTCGTCATTTTGGCTGCATCAGATTCTCCAGCTTTAGTGTTGTTGTCTTTTGGAAAGCGGGCTTGGAGCATCAGCTCATTTAAAAGGACACAGACAAAAACACCGTGTTTTTGCTCACACTTAAACAGGGGCAAATTTGACAAGCTATAATGAATTATCTGTGGGGTATTTTGAGCTGAAACTTCACAGACACATTCTGGAGACACCAGAGAATTATATTACACCTTGTAAAAGGGACACAACAGGTCCCCTTTAACACTGTACATTAATGCTCATTTTAGTTATAGTTTATCCAAAAATGAAAATTCTATCATGATTTTCTCACCCTCAAATCGTTATGAACCTGTGCAACTTACTTTCTTCGGCAAAACACAAAGGAAGATGTTTCTAGGACCTGAAAAAAATATAGCATAAAACAATTCTCATATACCATTGTACTGAAAAAACAGGTTTTGTGGAATATACAACAACAACAACAACAGAACAACTGTAATACAATGTACAACTATGACTGCTCTGCATGTTTTGAGAGAAGTGAGATGAAGCAGTGTATCAGGTGAAAAGCAATAAGCTATGCCCTGAAGATGAAAGCCTCACAAATCCTTTGATGACTCAGAGTTTGGTGCATAGTGCCGTTTTTGATCAGACTAACTAGAACGGAGGGAGTTTTGCAGAATGCAGTCATGGGTTTGATAAAGTGTCGAGAAAGTCTGCGGCTCGTCAAAGAAATATCTCTCTCTCAAAAAATACAAATTTCCTCTTAAGCTTGCGTTCCTTCAGAAAAAAAGCTTTTAAGCCCAAAGACACTTACTGTAACGTGTCATTTCTAAAAACATAAACTCTCACTTAGAGTGAACATTCTTGTGGCGTATTTTCATTTCCAGCAGTATAATGGACAATAATAAGCAAAATCGTGGAGACCCGCAGTGCACTCGGTTCTGGGAAGTGAAGAAATTCGTCATAACTGCAGCAGAAAGAATATTCCAGGGATAAAAATATCTATAAAACTATAAACTTTTTTTTCCCTCCATCCCTCTCGAACACTCAACTCAACAGTACCAGCGGGGCTAGAAGGTAATTCGACCGGCCAATTTAAACGACATGATTGAGCTGGAAAGAACAAACGGACATCAAAGAACAAACCTCGAGTCTGAGAGAAAGAGCAGCGTGCTGGCGGGAGGCTGAGAGATGGACGAGAAACGAGTGGGGTGGGGTGGTGGCGGGGTTCGATTCGTGTGTCATTACGACCACACCGCTGTGTTGCTATTCTGGATTCCTGGGGTTTGACATCTAGATTGCAGATGGATAAGTGTGCCTTAAAACCACATCCCCCATCAGGGAAAAGAAAATCATTTCTCATAACGGCATCTATTTACTGGCACGGCCTATCTCTCCCACAGGGCCCGAAACAAATGAAAATGTTATTTCTCTCCTCATGAACTCCCACCTTTTCTGTCTGCCTTTTTACACTGCCAGCAATTTCATTCTCCCTCTAAATTTGAGTTAAGTCCATGACTAGGGGGAAATAATGTCTCTGGAATAATCTTTCTGAAACTATGATTCCAGGGGGTTGTGTTCCTCTTTATATATTTATATACCTTCACATTTATTTACTCTGTTCTCAGGCTTTTTGCCTTGCGGTTTTGGAGGAAATTGCAGCGGCTTCTGATATAGAAGTGATGCGACATACGGACGATCTCTCTGTAATCCCCTCAACCGCAGCGAGGCCTTGACGGGGACCGAACATGCCCTCTGCCAAACATATAAACAGCCCTGATGTGGACAGACAGCCGCGCACAACAGCGCCTGTCAGAGAGGTATTTTGAGCGTCACTCAGAACTGATGCAAAGCACAATATTAGCTCAACCCTGTGCAATGTTAAGCCTGAATGACACAAGTGTAAGCATTGCAAAACAACCAGATAAATGGCTTTTTTTATAGTGGTGAATACACGTGATCAGACACGTTGAACTGTGCTGTTTAAACGGTCAACACAAGCTTGAATCCAGCTCATAATAATCCTCAATCTTGTTACTCACACTTCTCCACATCACTTTCTGTCAATTGCTAGTGGTTCTCAACCATTACCTAACACAATATTCAATGCTATAATATCTTTTTTTTTCAATATGTTCTGCAGTAATTATAATGAAGTTCCCTTTTTCAAACTTTCCTATTAAGAGAAACTGGGAGTGTCAACATATTAAATTAATTAAAAGCAATTATTTTTGAGATTCCAGAAGTTTTATGTCCTTTAATTAACCACTAACTTTTTAAATTTTAAGCTAGTTTATTTTGCATAGAACTTCATTTAAATAATTTTAAATCATCATTTTAAGTCATCTTGCATATCTGAAGTTTGCGGACCTTGCTGGTTGAGAGCCACAACATGGTGTGGGATGAGTTCACAGTTAAAATATGAGATTCCAAGTTAAATTTAAACCTGCAAATAAATAGAAAGGTGAAGTGAACTAAGAAATGCTATGATGTAAAAACTAAACGAAGAAAGAATTATTTAATATTTAAGATTAAGCCCCATTTCATGCCAAGTCATTAATAAAAAGTTGAGTTTTTCAAATTGTTATGCTATAATGTTCAATGAAATATTGCAAATTACAAAAAGGCACAATAGAAGCATTTTCACTAGAGGTCTCAGACTTGCGGATCCCATGACTTCATCTCTGGGCAGGATTGTGCTGCAATGGTGGTTTGAGGTGGATGTTAGCTTGTTCTTTACAGAACTCTTTAACACTCCGTGTGTACTCAGGCTCTTCCACTCAAGCATAAATCTCAGCAGAACCGTGACAGATAGTTCTGGAACCTTGGCTGGATCCTGAACACCCAGCAAGAATTTATGTTTCCCCAACCACCTGCGTAGCCTGACATGCCATTTAAATGGCTGTTGGAAGAAAATCAAAACCAAGTAACTACTTTACTTTTTCATTCCATCTCATGCTTTTTTTGCCCTTCTTCTTCTTTTGCATATGAGGAGGAAAACTTGTGGTTGCTTCACTAAATCTTAAAGGCAATAAAACTTAGTGATTTGTTATAAATCACAAATCCTTTATACAGCCAACTCTTAACAGAAACAAGAGATTTTCTTTATTTACTAAATTCCTTTGATCACATAGCTCTGTGCTTTGAATGAAGTAATGAAATGTTTGATTTTATTCTCAACAGACACACTCTCTGATCTCGGTCTGACCAGATAGTGAATAACTGAAAAACACAGCGCAGTCCATTAACTCAACGTCAGTGAGCACAATGCCACTGTGACACCTGCAGTGTGTTAAAAGCCCTTTGAATACAGTCTAATGGTTCGGACTCCAGCGATATACCTTCTCACTGCAGCCCAGCAGACACATTCACACATTAAAATCCTATGGGGGACAAAACAGCGGGAAGGCTGGGCATGGAGATAATGGCCATTCAGACTGCAATATACGATTGGCCTACAAAGCTGTAAAGCGGGGAAGGAAGGTGGTATTTGAAGGCTCAACTTTGTGTTCTCTATTAATGCAACATTATGAAACAAACAGCATGCTGGCTTCATTTAAACACAGTTGATCCTTCAAATACAAAATTACAAATAGATGCTGTCTTGTTAATTATCCATAATAATTATCGTTAATAGTCCCGGCGTTTAAATATCCTTAGTTTCATTCTAGTCACTACACCGACATTGATGTTTGGTTGCTCTCTACGTGTTTCCTAGGAAGATTTCCATTAAAGTGTGTTCCTGTATGTTCCTTCGTTGATTCATTGCTATAGCCAAGCTTGTTACACATATGTCTTTCAAAATAATTAACGCAATGTCAACAGAATTTTTTTGAAAATTATATGAGATTCAAGCAAACAAGAATTGATTTGAAATGACTTCTACAAAACCTATTATGATCACATTAAAATGTATTCTAAAGTTACTTAATGTATTGCATTCATTTTTATTAGTTTATGTTTGAACTACATGAATGTTTATTAAAAATGTATTTTGTATCTTTTACTAACTTAAAAATTATTATTAATACAATTTATCAGGACATCACAGTACACCAAACAACACCACTTAACTGTGGTGAAATCATGCCCCGTATTCTATGGCAGCCACAGGTCAATGTAGCAAATCCAGCACACCAGTGAGAGATTTGATTTGCAGTGCTGAACAGTTTCGGCCATGCTCTGGAGAGGAGAAATGGAGAGTAACCAGGCCTACAACCTCACAATATGAGACCTTTCCAACTTCTCCTCCCACTTTCTGTCATCCCTGGAGAACCTCACACAGCCTTTCCGTCAGCACCTGGGTCTGCTGAAGATACGGCAGCGCTACTTGGCCTGGACAAGGCTGTCTCTATCCATCATAAGGAAGGATCATTAAGGACTGAAAACACAAGTCGCCTCTGAGGAAGCCAAACAAGCAGGGAGAAAAAAAATGGCAGGAAGAGAAAGAAGTCTGGTATATTTACAACATAAGCTTGGGGAATAGGGTCATGGCAACTCAGTTGAACACACACACAGTGGTTTCAGGTCAGGGTGATTTGTAGGCCCGGGAGATGTGAGCTTGTGCTGGTGTTTATGAAAGCGACTGATGCCTGTATCCTGGTGGGCAAGGTTGCATTTATTTAAGCTTATAGTCAAGTTAGTTTCTGTAAAAGCAATGTATTTGACAACTTTTCTCAAGTGACGCTAGCTCCACAGAGGGTGAGGGGTGTTGAGGCATTTCACCCGTACGCTGAGTGTCGTACAGTGAAGACACAGACATGATTTCTATATAGGCTCAGAGTCAAAAATCTTTTCTTTTCCCCTCTCTTTCTCTGCTGCATTCTCACACATTCCGAATATGGTACTCACATTGGTCTCTTATTGCTATGGCAACTAGCGATTTCTCTAGCTCCTTGGGCCCTGTGCTGTCATTATCCAATCAGAACAAGACCTTTGTTAAGATTCCCTCAGGCTCCACTTATTCAACACGCTATGATGAACTGACCTTAACACTAAAGGGAAACAGAGAGAGAACGACAGCAAAAGAGAGATTCCTCCAAGCTATCCGTCTTTATCTGGAAAAATAAATAAATAAATGAGGAAACGACGGGCATTTAAATGGCATTACAATATGCACTCTGATCTGAAAAGAAGACAAAGAGAAAGAGACAATCCAGTCTCTGCCAGCACTTTCTGTCTGCCTCTCTCTCACTCCCATCTTCTCCCTGTCTGTGGGTGAAAAGAAGAGGGATTTGGAGAAAAATGGAACAAGGTTAGCAGGTGAATGACTGGATGCTGATAAACTGGACTGGATTTAAGGGTACTGAGCTGGTAACTGGCTCTGGTTCAGACACGCTGTAAATCGGATCAAACAAACATAAACAGACAGACAAAATTTGACATAAGAGAAGAAAATAACAATCCGACTTCAAACAGACTGAAACGCATATGCTACAACACAGAGAGCAATGGAGATCATGTAAGTTTAAAGTCATTTCATGCTCAATGTTCAACAACCAAGCCAAAAACAAACCCAAATTAATTTAAAAAATGAATGAATATAAATTTAAAATTGTACAATATTAATTATATGAATTTAATTGTAAAAAATAAAATGTAAAAGAAAAAAAAAACCTATGACGATGGGGGGGGGGGGGGGGGCTTGATTCTTTAGAAGTTAGAAAACTTGCACCTGATGCTTTAGAGCCTCAATGTGATTGCCGACATGATGGGTAAGTGATGGCTGTATGTGTAGATGTGTATGTTCATTTGTATTGTCTCTCTCCCATCACCCATGATGGACAGTGGGATGATGACAGCCCCATACAGACAGGCTGTGATGAAATCAGACCACCCTGTCGCTCTGTATCAAAATCTGTTCACACATTCACACAAAAACACTTTCAGGGTCACTCTCTCAATCCACACGTGCCAAAAGTGAATGAATTGAGGAAGATTTAAGACAATGAAAATGTCTAAGCAGCCATGAGACTCTAAAGAGATGTTCATTCTTCATTCAATTCAAATACATTTTTACTCACATCTGGACCTTTGAAATGCTTAAATTCATTGTTTCGTTCAAACATTGTGGACCATGGCAAGCAAACTTTGAGGCAAAAGGAGAAATAAAACGAATATCAATATTGGTGTGCCGTTTCCGAGACAAACTTTGACTTGACAGAGACGGCACTCTTGCACGTTATTAGACAAGATAAGCAAATGTAGGCTACATAAGATCAATGTTATATAGCTCTACAAAACAAAGTGTTGATCTAGCTTACGTTAGGTCTCATACAGCCAACAAACTAATACACAGAATAACATTACAACTTTCAACACACTCAAATACAGTTTAGTATGATATTGAAACATTAGACCAAGAGAAACATCGCTGCGTTACATCTCAGTTTTAACTCATCAAATAAACTGACCTGCATCAGAAGCATTTCAGCACTTGCGAGTAGTTCGGTAGAATGAAATGTCCTCTGTCCTTTATCGCCGGGACTCACATGTGCCACTGATATCTGTCTCTCTTTAGTAATCGCGCCCGCAATTCTCAGCCACGCGCTGCTTCATGCCACAGTCATGTTAAAAAAACATGCATTTGCTCATCCATAAACATTATTTCCCCATAAATATTATTAGACCAATCGGCATGACGACAAGTTCCATGTAAAAAATATTAAATACTGTACCGATGAATATAATATATTTAGTGAAATGTTCCTCTTTAGAGCTCATTTCTCTGGTGAAGTAACATGCTGTGGACACTAAATGACTTGCCTAAGGTAATTGCAATGCTTTGAGAGATATTATTCTCAAGTTGTTTTATTGCCATCTTTCCAAGGTTGAAACACTGGCTGAGAGATTACAATTAAACATATCTATGCATAGATTATCTGTTTTTTTTCTTCTGCGCCTTTTCCTTTTCTGTCGGTCACCAAACAGCATTATCGCATGTGCCCCCTTCTGGATTGGAGTGTGAATTGCCTGTGACCGACTGCATTCGTCATCTGTACCACAATGGGTTAGTACTAACATATGTACCTTCACACTCCTAAAATTATATATATATATATATATATATAGTGTGTGTGTGTGTGTGTGTGTGTGTAAATTTTCTGCTTTTCTTTCCTGATGCTAACTTTGAGGGTAAAATAAAACACCTGTGCATCTAAAGAAAGAATGCTATCCATATAGATAAGTGTGTGTGTGTGTGTGTGTGTAGCACTGGCCAGTTTAGGCATAACAGCAAAGCAGAGAGGGAGGAGTGGCAGATTTATTGAGGTGCTGTCACCAGCCGTGTTTCAGGTCAGAGTGACTGACAGCTGATTTAGAGCAGTGCTGTTAAGTTATAAAGCAATCATAACCACTACTGTTTTTCCAACACACTCCATATTCCTTTCCACAACGAACACAACAAACTGACAGTTATAAACACACTGTTATCTAGACAGGTAAAAACAACCTCCTCAAATACTGGCACAAGCACAAATGCACATACAAATGCATTTTTCTGCCACACACACAGACACACATTCTAAACTCCTGTTCAAACACTTTAACTCCTGGCATGATAATCAGCTAATTATAGGTGCGGTGCAAACTGCCATATCTAAACGCATGTCTCTAATAAGGAACATTTCAAATTAGAGAACGAGCGAGTGGGAGAAGAAGAGAGAGAGAATGGGAGTGACGAATGGAGACGGCAAAAGAACTACTAGATAATTGATGCGGGCAATTACAACTTCCATGTCGGAGCAAATTGGTCGGCATTTCTCAGCATGTAAGGGCCCCTGACCTCATTATAACGACTGTGTAGAGGAATAATCAAAATTAGCAGCGAGGTTTGAGGATCCGTGACAAACAGAGAGCGGAAAGTTTGACTCTAATGTAATCTGTTTTGACTTCAGCCACCAGAGAGCAATATCCGCAGGTCAAAAGCTTCAGCAGAAACATGACCTATCCACAAAATGCTGTGGACTCTTTCCACATCCCGGCAAAATCAAATAATAACAGTAATCATTAAGAACAACATCTATATTGTATGACATAAATCTGCTCCAGCGGCCATAATTACTGGGTGGAGATTGTTTTACCACATAGCGAAAGAATCCCCCAGCACAGGCAGAACTAATAGTCTACAGCCACTAACCATGACGCTGGATTCAAATATGTTCACTGCAAAATGGCAAGAGCGCTACAAATCCTAGCAAACCACTCAAAAAGAGAGTTCCGAATCGAACACACAGGGGACCAAGAGAAAGAATCATTTTCATAACGTTGCATTTGGAGAACAATTAGATGAAGTACTGGAAACGCATACATAACTAACCTAGCTGCTTATAATAGAGCTGCAAGACTCTGGATAAATTGAGAATCATAGCGATCATGATTCTCCTATGATTCTGAATAGACAACTAAACAAAATAACGTAATTTAGAAGTAATCTAGACACGATCCCGGCAGATCCCGATCAAGCATGAGTGTGTGTGTGTGTGTGTGTGTTGAGAGCACGTCTTTTTACACTACACACCCGACCCCCCACACATGACAGACCACTGAACAGGCCAAACTGCCACCTGACTCTCAATGTAAATATTTCATTGCTCTGCCTCCGTTAAGACCGCACTGAATGATGAATGAGCAATAAAATGTGTTACCCAGAAATCCCCAAGTACAGTCTCTATGGCGACCAAAGAGCAGGTAATGTCATCAGTTTCTCCGAGTCCTTCGGTCTCTTACACTGTCTGTCTATGCCTCTCTGTGTCAGATTAGCAGGCTGTGAGGAGAGTTAAAGAGTCATTTAGGATTGTCCCCTATAGGAGGGACACTGCAGTGATGATGACGTTAAATTAACCGTCATATTTAAGCCTTTTAGTTTGGTTTTCTTCACGGCTTGGACTGACCTCATTATCGTCTCCTGCTTTGTCTCTCATCAGCAAGATGGTGATGGGTAGGCAAAGGCACCAAACGCTCAGGGGGCACGTACGTCCGTCCCCCATTCCTCGCGGCAAACATACACACACACCAAAAGAAAAGCATTAATGTGCTGTTTACTGGAATCCGGCGCCCTGTAATTGCCAATTTATTTGATAGGCAGCCGGATAATGATGGCATTTCACTCCTGCCGCAGAGACTAAACACATGTGTGTTTGATTCGCCCCGTCTCTACTACACATCCCCTTCTCTCCTCTTCCCTTTGCCCTGGCCTCCAGCCACCCTGCCTGGGGAAACCATGCCGCCATGCTGGCTTCAAACGCGACTGAAAGGGGACCCGGGGCTTCGGAGCAAATAAAGCAAGCCTGCCAATTTATCCAAGGTTTGGGGTTACCGCTAGCGAGAACAAGGCTGATGCACCATTTGTAGCTTAATGAGCTGGCAGCACATGGGGGCAGGGGGAGAGAGGGAGAGAGAAGAGAGAGGGTGAGAAAAAAAGAGGAAAAGGAGGGGAAAGAGAGCAAGATGTCCTATGTGACCTCTTTTGACCCCAGCTTCCTCTCTGTCAAGCGAAGATCAACACCAGGCTCTCGCTCTCTCTCTCTCTCTCTCTCTCTGTCTCTCTCTCTCGTTTTTTCATCAGTGCAGTGGATAGGAGTAAGAGAAAGACGACATCATTAGAAGACTGCCAAACAGTATATAACGAAGGCTAGAATTACTCCTCATAACCCCAACTCAAGATTTCCCTCCGCTTTTGTTTCACTTTTAGGAAAATGGTGTGCGTATGCAATCATAAATATATACAAACAATAAACACTTTTATATGTCAAAATATGTTTCTCTTCCTGTCTCTCCAGGGCCTGCATTTCATTACAGAAAATAGGGATGACCCTTATGGGAGAATTATCTAATTTGAGTTTGGGTGGGGGGTGGGGTCATATTTTACTTTTTTTTTTTTTTTTTTAATTGCAATTATCTCATCAAAACGTTTGCTCATTTAATGTATTTGTTATTTTACAACTGATACAATCATGTGCTAAATCATATTAATATTGTTAGGAAGACAAATTTGGCAAAGAATTTGGATGCTAGATGGCCCTATAGGGTCATTCTTGTTGCACAAAAGCCTATACAGAGCATAAGGAAACTTGATTTTAAACTTTGAATTGAGTTTAACTGGATTTAAAAATTGAACTGGACAGACAGAGGTCGCTTTTCCACTGTTGGGCCGAACGATTCTTATTATGGTAAGGAATGGTTTCAGTTTTGTTTCCACTTGAGCCTGGTATGGCATAGCATGATTACAAACTGTTCATGGTCCGGAATTCTCAGCACGGTTGTCCT